>JAHMML010000058.1:0-461087 GCA_020341155.1 Eciton burchellii | reverse complement strand
GATAAGAGTTGTACCAGTGTGAAATAGAATAAAGAATCTTGTTACTTCTTGTTCCATCAACCTGGCGTCGAAAACCCATTCATTTAATATTCAACGTCACGTAAGGAATATATAATCCCACTATATTTCCTACAAATTTGGGGGCTCGTACGGGATCGACGCAGTTGGATTGAGGAACCTGGAGTAAGAGAGCTGCGAGCTAAGGATCAAGAGTTGCGCACTGAGAGCTGCGAGCTAAAGATCGAAAGTTGCGGGCTAAGAGTTGCGGACTAAGGATCAAGAGTTGCGCGCTGAGAGCTGCGGTCTAAGGATTGAGAGTTGCGGGCTAAGAGCTGCGGACTAAGGATCAAGAGCTGCTAGTCGCGAGGCGCAAGCGAAACTGCAGGAGAGGACAGGGCGCAGGCAACCCAAGGGTGAAGTGTTGAATTTAGAAGCGTCCAGCATGAGCACTAGGTACGCAAGTGATCTGACAGTCATGGAACTGAAAGAGGAAATGAGGAAGCTAGGCTTAGCCGGCACGGGTTGTAAGAGCGAGTTGATCGCATGCCTGAATAGGTCAACTCCCAACGGTACGTGGAGTGAACTGCGACCGGAAGCCCAGGTGAGTGAGGACACAGTGGAGGTCGCTGACGAAGGAAGCGGCTATGAGCGACCAGAACGTGGTCAGGCAGAAAAAACCATCTGGGGTACGATCAGCCGCACAGTCCCGAGAAGCACTGCAGATGGAGCTGGAAAAGATGAGGCGAAAACTCGAGTTACTGAAGGCTCGCTCCGCAACCAGCTTCGCGAGCGATACCCACCGCACACCGGAGGCACGTGCGAGTGTCGAGACTGAACGGGTGCGAAGCGAGATCACCATAAATACCATAGCCGAACTTCTCCCAGAGTTCGACGGTGCAAAGGGCGATTTCTATATGTGGCGAGACCAACTAAGGTTTCTGGAGGAAACCTACCAGCTGAGTCCCAAGCACATGAGGATATTAATCGGACTGCGGCTGCGGGGTAAGGCTTTGGCTTGGTTACACTCGTCAAGAAAGCACATGCAGTTTTCTACGAAGGAGCTGCTCAAGGAACTGGAGGCGATGTACGACCAACAAGCCGATAGCATGATACTGCACGAGGAGTTTCGGGCACGTAAGTGGAGGAAGAATGAGACCTTCAGTGATTACATGCACGAAAAGATCGTGCTAGGGAACCGCGTGCCGATCGAGGAGAAGCAACTGCTGGGGTATATCATCGACGGCATTCCTCATTGGGGACTGCGAAGCAACATACGAGTCAGTGGTGTTTCCACCAAAGAAGAATTGAGAGCTCGTCTCGAGAACGTGGAGCACTGGGATAGGACGAACGAGACCAGAGGTGACGCAGTAAGATACCAGCCGCGCTCGAGGGATCAGGATAGTAAGGCCGGAACGAACAAACCGGAAGAGAGCAAAGGCAGTAGGAGCGGAGGAGGCGAGCGGAAGAAGAGGAACTGCTTCAGCTGCGGATTGCCCAATCACGTTAGCAGCGACTGTCCGACGAAGGCGCCGGGACCCAAATGCTTCAAGTGCGGTGAGCGTGGACACGTTGCGTCCAAATGCGTTGAACAATCGAAAACCACGAGCACTGTCGATGCGCGAATCGGTCGTAAAAAATACGTAAAAGAGGTATCGATCAGCGGTCGAAAGATGGAGGCGCTTATAGACACCGGGAGCGATATTACTCTGATGCGCGCGGAGCAGTATATCCGAATAGGCGCCCCAAAGCTAGGGGAAAATACGATTCGATTCCACGGCATAGGTGCAGGCAATAACGAAACTTTAGGCGAATTTAATACGGTCGTGAATATAGACGGAAGAGACTATCCGATGCATGTCCATGTTGTCGAGGGCAAGGTCATGAAGCATGAGTTGCTTCTGGGCACAGATTTCCTAGACTCCGTTCAGATTGCTATGGATGGGGGGAAAATCACCATTAAGACTTCGCGATCCATTCCAGAAGATGACGAGATCCGCGAAGTATGTCGATTATATGTAGTTCCAGACGAAGTGACTATCATAGACGAGACGCATGTACTGAAGTATCAAGACGCAACTGAGAGTCTAGTCGATGAGCATAAATCGGAGAAGGCGAGTTGCGAGTTAGAGGTGTTAGCCATGGAGGAGGCACAGCGAGACGAAGCTGATATCGAAAGAATTTTTGATCTTAGCGAGAAGCGAGAGATCGACGTAGATGTTGCGAGAGGCGTCATGCCTTCCAGAGAGATAGATAATGATACGCGGATTGTTGTACTCGTTTCGTTAAAAACCTCGAGTTATCCGACAGACGCATGAGAGAGAAAAGCGTTGTTCAGTTGCAGGAACAGGGGCGTCATTAGATGAAAAGTGTCAGAATCCGAGTGTTAGAGGCGAAATTCAGAAGAAAAGTAGGCGCGGATCCAGTAGAAAGCGGAGGAAAGAAAGGGCGTTGACTTATCGCGAAAACGATTTAGTAGCGATGAAGCGTACGCAGCAAGGACAGGGATTAAAGTTGGCTAATAAGTACCTTGGTCCCTACGAGATTGTTAAGCTCTTGCGTAATAATCGGTACGTGGTTAGGAAAGTGGGTGATCGGGGCGGATATCAATGCAGGACGGCCGAGCGTAGTAGAGTTGTAAGATTCCAATAGCCGATAGATATCCGAGAGCGGATGTCAGTGCAGGACGGCCGAGCGTAGTAGAATTGTAAGATGCTAATAACCGATAGATATCCGAGGGCGGATATCAATGCAGGATGGCCGAGTATAGTATAAACAGAAAAGAACCGACTATCGATAGCGGCATGTATCAGAAGCTTCTGTAATCGGAGAAGCCGACACGCACGTGTGCGTATTCGGATGAGAACAAAGGACAACCGCGAAGAAAACCGTTTACACCCGCGTTGACGTGATTCGTCCGGATCGAATAATCATATGTGACGATTGGCCGATAACCCTGAAGTGGGACACCGCTTTTTAGTATATAAAGGGCGAGAGACAAACGAGGGACAGACGAACGACGAACAACAGAAGAGACCAGCGAAGCTACAGGGATCAATCGGCCTGTCGATAAGAGTTGTACCAGTGTAAAATAGAATAAAGAATCTTGTTACTTCTTGTTCCATCAACCTGGCGTCGAAAACCCATTCATTTAATATTCAACATCACGTAAGGAATATATAATCCCACTATATTCCCTACAATAATATGTACTACGAGGAGGTCCCAATTGCTGAGTTGGCATCCCAGCTTCTCCACGTTTAAGAGCGCGATGTGCACGTTGTTCTTCAGTTTCTTCAGTTCGAAGTTTTAAATTTTCCTTTTGGAAGGCTGGTGATCGTTTGAAGGTGTGTACGGATTAGCGCGCTTTTATTATCGTATTCTTTCGACAACTTCTCACACGGGTCATTATAATTCTCGGGGGAGACGTCAAGCCATCAAGCGTCGTCGCGGCGGCTCCGATAACACTCGACATCAGATAATGGAATTTTTATCATCGTCTTATTCGAGTGGACCAAGGAGTGGAAAGTGTGACGGAATTTTTGCCATTCGGAGAGTTTACCCGAGAATGTCAGGATTGGAATGCGCTGCAGAGTTAACGTAGATGATTGCAGTTCATCTTCGACCGTAGGGTCGGTAGGCATGTTACCTGCAGGACTTTCGGATGTTACAGAACTATCTATGGCATCTTGAAGATAGTCTGCAGCCTCGTTGTAGTCATCCTCGGCAGCGAGGAATTCATCTTGAAGAAAGTACGGCAGCTTCTTTCTTTCCTCAGTCGTTACCGCACGAGAGATCCTACTGTGTAAGCGATGAGCCTTCTCCCAAAGCTTTTGCAGATCAGATAGACGTGCTCTCGTTCTTGATTCTCAAAGCATGATATTGGCCTTTGAAAGTTTCTTATAATTAGGGATGATACGCTTGATCGCATGCATGGTAGTGCTCTACTCCTCAAGAAAGTCATGAAGATCGTCAGCCATGATTACCGTAAACTCTCAGAATTGTTCTAGAACTGGACAGTAATCCGCTGAATCCCAACAGATTAGCGAACTCGTGTATTCTGTGGTGCGTATGCAGCACAGCTACCAGACGTCGATACAGCTCGACGGTAAGTGTTCTTCCTCGTTAACTCGGTACTACCTCGTTAACTCGGTCTTCAATAGGCTCCGGACTTCGCTTTTTCCAGGAGCGTGTATCGTGCCACGTGTCACTCACGTGAGCTCCGAGCTTGAGGAAGAAAGCGATGGCAACACGTAGCTTCTGATCCAGCTCGTGATGATTCTTACAACGAACACTTGGTGCCCGCCACACCAGAGAAGATCATTCATATCCAAACTGTCCGTTTCACCAACAACGCACTGATACACTCGAAAATCAATTATCCGCGAATCCGGCTCGAAGAACCAAAAACAATGTTAGATCGCCTTCGATAAATTCGCTCTACATTGCTCAAATATTTATTTATGCCGATTCTGGGATAGTGTGATAAGTAAAGATAAGAGTCATAGATAACAATCTACCTTTTTATCTTCTTTTAATTGGCAAACGGATTAACAGTTACAATATGTCGATTCTTACTCGGGGGAAAGTGTGATCGTTGCCTCGCAAGACAACTAAGGATACAGGCGCCTGGTAACTGTCGAGGAAGAGGCGATACTCTTTGTTTCAGCAACGGTTTGCGACCTACATCCCTTACCCTGGGACTCATCATCGACACTCATGCTTGACACGTTGCTTACATCCGGTTCTCCCGACTTTCCAAAATTCCAATGAATGAATAATGCCTATCAGAATCCTGAACATCTCTAATTCTCAGGTCATCTTTTTAAGCATATGAATATTAATTATTTTTTAAGTTAAGTGACATTAAATATTTTAGAATAAAGTAAATTTGTTTAAGAACTATATACCGGTACATGTAATTGTCAGTAATTCATGTCAATGCTGAATTACTTATTAAAAAACTGATTATTAAAGAAGATTACATTATCAAATATTTCTATAGTTGCTTATTCTTAAAAAACGTTCTAGATCAATATTTATAATGCTGATGTAGCATCATTTTAAATATAATATATGGGACATGTATCGTATATGTAAAATATGTTATATATCACTTATAAAATAATGTAAAATTTTTAACTTATGTACATAATATCCCTATTGATAACGACACACGTAATGAAATTGACGTTCGCAAAAAATGCAACGCATTGTATGCAAATTTCCGTAGCACTTCTAATTATACAATTATTGTATATTATTATATATTTCTACACTTGTTAATCATCGTAATTACGTAAGACCTTTTTATTCCAGATTTTTTTATTTTTATATATCATTTATATTTTCGTTATATCATTTCATATCTTGAAGAAATGAAATTTTTATTGAAAAACATGATAAATAGCAATATTATAGCAATTTAAATATTTCAAGCTTTTTATATGACTATTTATAATATGAATATTCTTTTTCGTGAATGTTTTTATGAATGTTGAGATATTAAATCAATCCAACTGAAATATGCCTAGTTAACAATAAGTTTAAACTTGATTATATTGCAGCTGATGGATTGAAAATAATGGTAAATAAATATTACTGTGGATTTGGATACTTGTATATATATGTATTTTTTGTACTGTAACCTTTAATTATTTTAAAATAATTTAATATAATTTGTATATATTGTTCAATGTGATTAATGAGCTAAAGATTTTGATTATGAACAACAACATACTCAATAGTTTGGTTGCAATAGTTCGTAATGCATGATATTTTTCAATCCCATTACATATTACTTCATTTGATTCTATATGATCGTACAGTATGATCTTTTTTTGTATATAATACAGCCTTTGCGATCATACGTATTTAAGTCTTCTGACTGTGATCTTTTTCGATTAAAATTGTCGTATCTACTTTTCAGTAATGTTGTTTGAGTTGTTTAAAAAAAGATTTATTTTCATTATGTTTAAATAAGAAATCGCAAACAGAATTTCAATTCGTTAAATTTTTGATATTCGATTAACGGCATCCAAATATCGAGCTTCTTGATCATTCCAAACTATTATAAATATCTCAAAACACTAACGGCTATAATAGCTGATATATTAATTTCATATGTCATTAAATAGCCATCAATCCTGGTCTTGATATCACTCACGTCTACAATGAGTCTGGCATGAAATCTTTCCTTCTTTTTATCTCCGGAACCACATCGATTCAATCATTGGCTCTATATACACAATCGACTCTATATCTTTGTATTTCTGACGGATTTTTGCATTTTCTATAAAAAATGATAAAAAAGCATAATACGACGAGAATGTCATTAATTTTCTGACAAGTTTAAAATGTTACAAAAAACATTAGAGCTCAGTAATCACAATTGCAATGATACTTTTGATAAAGCGAAACATAACATTTATGTTGCATTCATTTTTCTCTATGTTATATTTAATATCAGACATGTAATTGCTATCTCATTTCGTGAGACCCATGCATCAGTCATTTAACAATATAGTACATAGAATAGCTTCACGAAAAATGATATATGCTTGATCGTGAATACATCCATAGCGTTTATGCAGTTTTTAGAGAGACAACTAGAGAATCACTAAAATCACTAGAAAGTGATTCTTGTAAAAATTTAGAATCAATCAAGTTCGTGATATATATATATATATATCATCGAGCAAGTGTCACTGCTGCCATAATGTCTAACATATTGCTTCCAACAGCGTAATTCCCAAGATATGCCCCAGTTATCCCTGTTATCTCAAATATGCGTTTTGCTTTCGATATGTCGTATCTCCGACTTCAATAACGACTGAACATATCGTGATTCGTGGTAATTGCTTGCAGTAATGCTTTGCAGATACGTGATTTTGTATTGCTATTGAAAATCTCTGTTTCCCCGAATAGAGATCATAAATCATCCTACTTTATTAATTTTTGAGATCTCGAATTCTTCTCCTATCTTTCAAACTTTCATTCTAAGTCTATATTTTTATATCTCTTCTTTTAATATTAAGAATTTCGCAAATCACCCAGCGAGACTTTGCACCGCCGAATACTCAGATTGATCTGATGTGTCTTTGGATAGCGCGAATATCCGATCCTTTGTTCAATTGCTTGAACTCTATCAACCGAGATACATTTTCTATTTTCAAGCGCTTGTTCGATACTCGAGAGTTCCATCTGCATCTCCTAGCTGTATTACGGCATTCCCTTTTCTGTTTCTTTCGCCGAGCAATCCTTTAGTAATCGCCTCGGCGAGGATTCGAGGGATATCTCGCGTGATACATGACATGCTTGTGCGTTTTCGGTGGATAAGTTTGATTTCCAAGGAGTTTAACGAAAGGGATACATGCATGCACATTCCTATTACATTTTCCCACGGGGAAAATCGTAACTTGATGCATTACCCTCGTCCATGTTTGCACGACTCATATCGTACATACGTAACTCAATTTGATATCGTCGCAATAGCGAGTACAGCGTCATTGTCTGAGCGTCTGACATGTCGTGCGCTGAATGCACGAATACTGCTTAGCGGCTCACGCGCATGCCGAAAGTAACGACTCGTTATGAAATATGCATAACGCGGTTAACAGCGTGCGAATCACGCCTGTGTTCTGTACGTCGGCAGTTACAGCCGCTCGCGCAGATATAAAGCATACTTAATAGCGTGTCTCGAGTGCGACGGGAATCAGATCGTAGTGAGGTAATTCGGCAATTAGTACACCCTTCCTTTCCCGCGTTTCCCGATTATATAAAACTCGAGCGATTATAGAGATCGAATTAAACTCGTGGCGCGCGGTCACGCGCCTATAAATGTCCCATACGTCTCATTATGGCCCAGTTTGACCAATTGTGGTCATATTTGTCAGTTCCGCCCAACTTTGGAAATATACGTCAAGTTTTGCATGGCACAATATGCTTAGTCCACATAATCCTCTCCTCCTTAGTCCTCTATAATTGGAACAGTGGACCCTACATGACCATACCTCGCATTCTTTAACAGACTTTAACAAAACTAGAGATACTTTACTACTATTGATCATACTTGATGTTCCTAATCATAATAGATCATCCTTGATCATTGCTGGTCATAGTAGTACATAATAGGCCATATTAGGACATGTTTGACAATCTCTGCGATAGTGTGCTAAACAAACATATCGATAAAGTTGGTCAGAACTGGCAATTCTGCGGCAAATGATCATACCTGGTTATCAATGATCATATTAAGCCTTTATAGGCCATTTTAACAGACTTTTGTCCATTCTGAACATATTGTGCCACGTACGGCAAGACTTGACGTATCTTTCCAAAGTTGGGTGGAACTTGCAATAATCGGTCGAATTGGGCAATAGTTGATTATACTGGGTTTTAACTAGATATTTAATGGCCTTCTTAGTCCATATTCCGCTATACTTGGCACAGTGTGTAATACATGACCATTCCTGGCATTCTTTAACTGACTTTGTCAGAACTGGAGATACTATGGTACTATTAGTCATATTTTATGTTCCTCATCATAATTGATCATCCTTGAGCTTTGCTGGTCATAATAATCCATAATTGGCCATATTAGAGCACGTTTGACAATCTTTGTCATAGTGTGCCACAAAAATTCAAAGCTGACACATATCGACAAAGTTGGTCAGAACTGGTAATTCTGGGTCAATCTTAGCCATACTTGGTCATCAATGATTATATTAGGCCATTTTAAGAGATTTTTGTCCATTCTTAGCATATTGTGCCACGAATGGCAAACCTGACGCATATTTATAAAGTAGAGCGAAATTGGCAATAATGGAGCAAATTAAGCAATAATTGGTCATACTAGACTTTAACTAGACATATAGGACATTTAGTGGCCTTCTTAGTCTACATTCCACCAAACATGTCTACATTCCACCCCATATGTCACTGTGGGACCTACATGATCATACCTCACATTCTTTAACAGAGTTTGTCAGAACTGGAAATACTGCGGTAGGTTATATTTGATGTTCAATTGATTATCCTTGAGAATTGCTGGTCATAATAGGCGTATTAGGGCATGTTTGTCAATCTTTGTCATAATGTGCCACACAAATTCAAAGCTGACACACATCGACAAAGTTGGTCAGAATTGGCAATTCTGGCGCAAACTTAGCTATAAATGGTCATACTTGGCCATCAATGATCATATTAAGTCTTTATAGACCAGTTTAAGAGAATTTTGTCGATTCTTAGCATATTGTTCCACATATGGCACAGCCTGATGTATCTTTCCAAAGTTGGGCGAACTTGTATTGGGGCAAGTATTGGAGCAATAATTGGTCATACTAGATATAATCTAGACATATGGTACATTTAGTGGCCTTCTATGTCCACGTTCCTCCATACCGGTACAGTGTGTTCTACATGACCATACCTCGCATTTTTTAACAGAGTATATTATAACAAGAGGAGACAATGTGTTACTATTGGTCATACTTGATGAATATTACATTTTAAATAATAACTTTTTACATTTGGAACTTATATGATTATACATTTTAATTATTTATTTTATTACTTTTATTTTATTGATATCAGTGTTATACATTACTGTTTTTATCATATATATATATATATATATATATTTAAATAATATAAATATTATAAATATTATAAATATATATATATATATATATATATATATATATATATATATATCATATATATATTTTTTCATACATTAAATTTCTTTTCTCTAAATTATGTGTGTAATATCTTATTTTCAATCTTTATTTTGTATGTTCTTTAATTTATTAAATTTTATGTTTTTTAACTTCATTAACTTATTTTCGCATATAATAAATATGATTGAATTCAATAATAAAATGATTGCTTTTAATTATAAAAGCATTTTAAAATTGATACAGATATTGGAGAATTTATGAAAATTAAAGGATTATGTTACAACACGTTTAAATATACTTAATTCTTAAATTCTCTCTTTTTATTTCTTAAAAATATATAATAACGCTTTAACATGGGCTGTTCTCTGATCTATTAAGCTATTACGCGATAATGGATAACTAATTTTAAATAACCGTGAAATGCATGCAGATAACGCTATAATCAGTTTCTACATATTTCGAGAAAAACACTTGAATAATCGCGTTTATGATTAAACCTGCGGCGGTTTCTTTCCTGATTGATTGTGAGCGAACGCCATGATCGATCAATCATGATTTCGAATCGCCACCTTTGATTGGTCCATTCTGATTTTTGCTTGCAATTCCAAGTGAAAAAAACTTGATACGCCGTGATTTTTAAAAACAAAATTTGTCTTCTTTATCTTGGAAAAAAACTTAATAAAAAGAAAATCAAAACTTAAAGTTTCTTAATAATTATCATGTTCCTAATACGATTTTATGGCGATTTTATATTTTATATTTTTTATATTTTAGATTTTTATATTTACGAATTATTTTCTTCTTACAAATAATATTCCAATGAAAAGCATTAATGCACTCTAAATCTTGCGTACGTAGGAAAGTAAACTCAAAATGATTTTTAACGTAACGGATATCGCGAATACAATAATACAAAGATAACAGGATACATTTTTGATTAAAGTAATTCCCCGTATATATTTTGTAAGTCTTATATTTCTTCTTGAAGAAACTTGTTTCCTTGTTGAGTTTTTAGACAGTAATTAAATTATAATTACGAAATCTATATTCAGGGAATATACACATGTGATATGACTTGCGTATGTCCGAACGTTGAAAAATGCAAACGAATAAAACGGTAGTTGTTGCGTCATCCAAACGTGAACTGAAACGTTTCGTTGAATCTTGAAACTTTGTCCTTAACATGACATTTCGTTTTGCGAATGCGTGATCTAGAAAACGATTGGTTCATGGAGACTGGCGATCCCTTTGGGGCACGAAAGTTGGCTGAATTTTCATTGAATATATTTTCGTGTCAAGTGATAGTGCGATTTGATCGCAGCGCGGTGGATATCGCGACGTGATCCTGGCTGATGAAGAGCGCATTCTGTCGCGATTGAAAGCCGCGCCAAATCTACGCGTGAGTTCGTCGCACACGATTGCGCACGGTGTGCGCTCGTCCGCTGTACTTTCGGCAAAAATACGGCGCTTCGCAGAAATACGGGATCATGGCGGTGCCCAATACCGGTGTAGGTGAGTTATTTTGTTGAGCGACGATCTTGGATGAAGGTATGTGCGCCGCATCGCATATCTTTCTGCTCCCATTCTTGTCAAGATACAGTATTTCCTCGAGTTAACACGATGACCATTATATGATGCTCGACGTTTCGAGAAACTCGAATTGACAGCCAGCCAGACAGGTGTTGCGAATCCCCGTGTTCCTTTCATGATAAATAACCGGGTTCTTCGATATTGCTTATCGATGTTTTTCTTTCCGCGCAATGCCGCGATTCGTCTTATGTTCTACGCGAATTGCCACCCGGCTATGACGACGGTGAGAAAGGTTAACTTACTTATATCATCCCATAACCTGTATTAGTGCGAACACGCGCAACTGTTTCACTTGTTACGACGTACGGATTACGCATTGCATCTATAAACCACATTGAATATCGTTTCAGTTGTACCCCGGAACTTTCGACTCCTGGAAGAACTCGAACAAGGTCAGAAAGGTGTGGGAGATGGCACGATCAGTTGGGGCTTGGAAAATGACGATGACATGACTCTCACGCATTGGACCGGTATGATAATTGGACCACCTAGGGTGAGCTATCTCTCTCTACCGACATTATTTCCCCACTGTGTTTAAAATGCAAATTTAATGTCATCTTTCATCAAACTATCCTTGTGATCCTATTCTAGTAGCTCTAGAGATAAACCAAACCATATTGCGATATATATATTAAATAAATATTCCTGATGTTCCCTTTGTTTGTGTTAATGATATAATTATATTTACGGTAGATATGTAAAATAGATAATCGTGATATTACGAATAAGACTATATTTTACTGAATTATTATTATCGATATATTATACGTCTATTTTGTCATAGAGGAAGTATTTAATTATATATTTAAATAGATATTTGTAAATGTTCGCAATTCAGTAAAATCAGTTCGCAATTGTTCATAATATAAGATAGCATAACATAATATAATATAAGATAAAGAAATAAAGTAAGGATTTGTGAGAATATTAGGATATTGTATAAAGTCGTATCTGAAACATAATTTATATATATATATATATATATATATATATATATATATATATATATAATACAGATTAAATTACGATTGAATTGTAACATGCGATTATTGAATTAATATTATATTGATATTTTCTAGACACCGTATGAAAATAGGATGTATAGTTTGAAAATTGACTGTGGTCAGAGATATCCCGATGATGCACCTAATGTAAGATTTTTAAGCAGAATCAATATGAATTGCATCAACAGTGCAACTGGAGCTGTAAGTATTCCAACACATATTTAGACAAAAGTGATTGGAATAACATGTAAAATTTTGCATAAGGTGGATAATCGCAGCGTACCGGTTCTTGCGAAATGGCAAAGGGAATACACGATTAAGACGGTTCTTCAGGAACTTCGTCGTTTAATGACGTCGAAGGAAAATATGAAACTCTCTCAGCCTCCGGAGGGCAGTACCTTTTAGCCTAACCATATGGACAGAAACATCTTCCTTTTTGCGATAGCATGAGGCGAGATTTAATAAAGGTACCAAATAATATTAAATGGGTGCCCGCTAAAGATATATGTTTAAAAATAAACAAAAAAAAAAACGAAAAAACAGCTTTGTGAGAGAAAGGAGGTAATAGCTTGGAAAGTTGAATGAGTGTACTGAGTTTATGTGTAGATTAGATAGAGAAATTGCGACGGAATGTTTGTGCGGCTAGCTCCTTATCAGAATTTTTCACTAAGAACGTAGCGTCTCTTTCAGATCCTGATTACTCCATTTTGCGAATGCGTCATCGCGTTCATTCGCGAGACGATAACTCGACTTGCGTGCGAGTTGAAGCTCTCGAGAGAACTCTGCTCCAGCTTTTCAAGCTAGTACGATGTTAAGCGAAAAGAATCATATTTTGAATCTTAAAACTGGAGACACAGACTGTGTAATAAAATGAGTAATCGGTAAGAATGACTCTTATGCCTTTAAAGTTTTTTAATGAGAGAAGAAAGATAATGTCCGGTACCGTGAATCATTTTAAGACTTTTCTTCTGTTTGCGCGTAAGTGCCATTTCATCTCTAGCAGAGGTGTCTCTTATACTCAATGCTGTTGTAGAAAATTTGTAAATTCCAGACCATAAATCTGTACAACCATTTTACTTTTCCGCGCTGTGTATTATCTCGACCAGCCGATATCCGACATGAAATATGCGTTGCACGTGATTGAGAAATAGCGTCCTAAGAACGGCCTCTCACGCTGTACGAGTTATGTTTCGTGATCGATGAAGAGACGTCATTTCGCGATACGAAATATGCACGCGAGTGACGATTTGGTTTGCAATGGTTTCCATATGAGAAATACATATAATGTCATATGGCAAGGTACATCAATGTATGAAGCATCGTGAATGAGATCTTTCAGTTATTGTCATATTTCGACATATATACATTACCTATGTATTTGATTGTATCTATTAAAATACAGATTAGTATGCGAATAGTATGCTTACTGTTTGACTTAGGCTTCATGATTGATGTATTACGAACGTAATTGATATTTTTATTATAATTATTAAAGTCATGCTTAATTCCTAACATGTGTAAAATAAACATAAATTACATATTAATCGTTACGTAATCAGGTTTCTCCGTTTAATGTAATTGTGATTATAAATTACACTGACTTGCGTTATTGCCGTTACAGTCGAATTTTATGCGGTCCATTGATGATTTTCATTGATAAATAACGTGTTATATTCCAACTCTGAGAATAATTATGTTCTTACCATGCCGTATCGCGATCCACCGATTAATCGAAGGAATGTCAATATAGGCTAAAAATGAATTTCACCAAAGTAGATTTCGAAATGTCTTCACATTTAATTATGTAATGTAAACATTTTCGATTATACAAACAGGCATACGCATAGTTCTTTATCGGTTCTGCATTTCAGCGTTACACTATCGGTAATATAATAATGTAATTTAAATCACGCATATTACTAAACGAATAACAAGTTATCATTCTTTGTGGACGAGATCAAGCTTGAGGAGAATAAAATGATTTCTTTAGAGATCAATATTGTCTTTATTTCTCATCGTACGTAGTGATGACCTCTCCTTTGAGTCGAATGAATCTTTAATATCAAATAATTTGATACACTAAATAAATAAATAAGAGAAAGAATGAAGGAATATATATATTTTTCTCGCATATGTATCTTTTGACAAATTTTGATCTTTTATATGTAATTTCGTTAGATGAGCTGTATAGCAATGTTTAATTTTTTAAGATTTTACAAGAAAACAAATATTATGAAGGAAATGTAAAATTACAAAATTAAAATTACGAATTAAAAATTTAAAACTAAGAATGAACAGATTTAATTCTAATCGAATTAGATGTATTTTGATTTGCGAATTAAAGTATGAATGAAAGATTTATAAATATGACGATTGCATATTCTACGAGATATTTTTCAATAATCAGGGATTGTAGCATCGTATATTTTATCAAGCAATGGAGAGGGTTTGTGTTCAACAATTTATTTAAATCAGATGACTGCGTTCGACATAGCTATGTACAATGTATAATTTGATAAATTTGATAGTGATGGTAAATTGACGGCTGCTGTCACAAATGCTATATGAGTATGCGTAAACCTGTAAAGAGAAAAGAGCCACAACTTGCCGAATACATTGCTTAAATTGAACTACGTTTCAATATCAGCATAATTAGCTAACATCGTCAAGTTAGCTCATGGCTTTTTATAATTCTTGCGAATAAACATCAATTTCGTGTTTTTCACAGTTGTCCATTTGTGTCGTTTGATGTAATACACAGTAGCCAAAAGAAATGATAACAACCCTATAGCCTGCGAACATTTGATATTAGTGCGACAGATGCATTAAAAAGAGATTGTTGAATAAAAATCATAGATAATGATATTCCACTTACCTTGATGGACATCTTTTTTCGTTCGTCAAATTCATGATTGGAAGTCCACATCAGGAATGTGGTGATATCTTTTGTTATTTGAGAGGCAGTAGCAGGAGTACCATCTTCAAATTCTAAGACTTCGTCATAAATAGCCTATATGGCAGAGTAAAGTTTATGATTATTCATGAGTTTCTGAATATTTTCTTCTATTCTTAAATATAGATTCTTTTTCATATCATTCATTATAATATCTCCGCTTTAAAAAATGGGGAACTTACTTGTGCCATACCAATGGCACCACCTGGGAAATATGGATTAAAATATTGTCCATCTCTCAAAACTATACCAGCTGGTGCATCACAATATCCAGTCAGCAAAGAGAAAAGATAATTCTGAAATAAAAAATATACAACTAAATAAAATATTTTTGTAATAATGTTACAAATATAATCTCTATTTTTATTAACATATATAACAGCATTTTCATTTTGATTATATATATAATCAATATATGTGTGTATATACATACATATATATACACACATATATTAAATAAATATATTATATATATTATAAATTTTTTGCAAATGCAGAAACTATCAACTTTTCAAGAGTTGAGATCGATGCTTTCTTAAAAAGAATTTCTAAAGAAAGATCATTGAAGATTTATCTTTCATAATAGATTAAAGAAATGTCATATGTTATTCTATATTATTTTTCTATTATATCGGTAATGTGTATAGATAAGAAACGACTCACTTCTCCATTATGCCTAGCATTTATCAAGTAAGACAAATCAGGTGGATAAGCACCATTATTTGCTGCTCTAGCAGCTTCTTCATTCGGATATGGTGATGGCATGTAATCGGATAATTTTCCTGGACGTTTGAAATATTCACCTACGTCATTAGGACCATCTTCCACCTACACCGTGAAAGTTTGATTATTACATTCTATTACTACATTTACTATTATTACATTTTTTAAAATTATATATATTATATATTATATATATTTCTCAGATTATTTATATATATATATATAATATTTTTCATAATTGATACTGTAAGATGTACCGTGATTTCTTCTGCGAGAGCTTTAGCTTCCGCTTCAGTATGTGTAACGTTAACAAGATGTCGAAATGCTACATATCGCAAACTATGACAAGCTGCGCATACGTTTTTGTAAACTTCCCATCCTCGTCGCATGCTGTGAAATATAGATTAATAACAGCAATTTACATGATCAGCTTAATGCTACATTCTAAAAAATCACACCTAGAATGATCTAATGCGTTGAACCATCCATAAAAGTCCCATTTATAAGTCGGTGGATGAGCTACCAAGTCACTAGCTCTTACCGAGCTATCTAAAGCATAAATGAAGGCACTGATACCTCCTGCTGTCACTCCTAAGCATGTTAATAACTGTAATTCAAAGCGACGAGTTATTATTACTTACTCTTTTATATGCTGTGAGTTTATATAATATCGCTGTCATATATTATGTAACATTGTTGTATATTGTACAAAAATATATTCAATTGTAGTTTGTCAAATGAAATATATTTTATTCATTGAAAAAGAAAATGAAGATAGATAACTGCAAAGGGAAAAGACTTTAACTTACTATTGATATATGTAGAATTTTGAGGACACATAAATTGTTTCTGATGACTGAGGAACGATGGGACAAGGTTGTGGGATATCGTCAATAATCTTAAAACAAATTAAATTCACATACCACTTTCCGACTCCTAGGCCATTCTTTGACAGTAGAGAAATTATTGGTCTGAAAAGAGAAAATTTAAAAAACTGATGTAATATACGGATAATATTTTATGAAAAGACAAAAATTAAATTCCATGCTTTTTGTCTGCATTATAAAATATGGAGAAAAAAATATTTTACTTGTAATGTCTCGTTTATCTTTGGATTTCTACTATTCTTATTCTTGTGCTATTCTTAGAGAATTTTATAGATTCAATCATGGAACGTATAAAAGATTTCTTTTGTTTATTTTGTTTACTGTGTGCATGTATTTGATTTTTATATCTATCAGTTATTTTTTTAATTATATTATTTTCTCAATTATATATAAATTATTGTCATCTATATAAAACATATGTTTTCCTTTTTATATAAAATAATAGCCAAATATATATTATTTCCTGTTAATAAAAAAAAATTAGTTTGAATTTTATAATCATATTCGATTATTATGAATATTACTGTGATGCGATCAAATATATGTAAAAAAATACATACATAATAAAAAGTATAGTTACGTGCTAAACAATGATAATATCAGACTTTAGTCATAATTTATAAAATTGTACAAAGAATCATATGCGCATAACAATTATAAAATGTTATTTAATATATCCTTTAATAATTAATAATTAAACAGTAAAATTTGTTACGCATACTTTAATTAATTTGCAAACATTATAGATTAGTCATGGTTTAGTAGTTGACATCTTGAATGATACAAATAATTCTTGAAAATACTCGAGTGACGTATTGATAAAAATATTCTTTTAATGAATCGAATTATTAAAAATCGGCCTAGTAAAGATCTGTAATTTCATCATAGACAGATGAGGGTTTGAGTAATTCTAGGAACATAGAGATCGTTAAATAAATTAATTTTTTGTTATAAAATAGAAATGCTTTACGGTTAGCATGATTAATGTTTTGATTCTAATGTAATGTCTTAATTATAGGGAAGCATTCTAGAGGCGGTATTTATTCGCATTATTCCTCATGCGTTTAAAGATATTACAGATGTATGTTCGACGTCACGGCAGCATCCACGATTTTTGGTATCGTTCGCTATTACATAACGTCTATTAAAGTGTCATTGAAATCATCGAATGGATCAACATCGCTCGATACCACGCCTTTTACCAGCGTCCCGATATTACGCGGACGTTCTGTAACTGTGATATCGTAAGAAAAAGCGTGACATAACAATCGACAGCTCGCGCGATGCTTTTCGAGAAACTTGGTTTGATATTGGTTAACATTATGTTGCGACACTGACGAGGGAAAAATATAAATTTTCACGAGGGAATGCGCACGAGCGCACGGCGTAACACCGTTAATCGCCGTTAGCTTACCTGACTGATCAGCGCGCCGTAATTTGGCTTCAAAAGACCCGATTTACAAATTCGACCTAACGTTGCCGCCATGTTAGCCAGAGATGTAACGTGCGAGAGCTCACGATAGTCAATGAAAGACTCGCTCGGCGATCGATAAAAATTAATTATCGACTATCGCAAAAATCTTTTGGCGATTATTCTACTATCTTTCTCGATCAGGCACAGAAACCCAAAGAGAGGTTAAAACATGGACAAAGGAGGATATCGTGAAGATGACTCCGGCTGAGCTCGGATAGGATTGCCAACATTATAGGCGAACCTTCGAACATGTCCGAGTTGACACTTCTCTGCATATTTTCCTCTCTCCAACTTACATCTATCTTACACGTGTTACGTTAAATCTGTTCTTTTAAATCATCTATAATATAGAATACATATTATTTTTAAACTCTTTCAAATTATATCGAATGTAAAATAAATAGTTTTTCAACGAATATGCAATATTCTCTTAAAATTGTTTATGCACCATTGAAATATCATTAATTATTTTAAAAATATAAAGATCAGTCAAGAATGAATTTACCTTTTATTTTATTGTATTAAATTATTTTGATTTTCGTATTAATGATCTCGTCGATCTATTGTTTAGGACTGCACTTTTTGCACTTTTTTCGATATATCTTTCTCAATCTTTTTCAATTAATTTTTTTTCTTTTTCCTTGGTTCATGTGTTTTATCTCGAATCTACAACACGTACAACATACAACCAAACAATATTCATACCCTAGTCTCATATCGGAGAATCTTAGAAGTGAGAGTTGAAGAATGTCAATAACTAATTGGAAAGTTTTAATGGTATCTTGAGATTATATCTAAACAATTATAATACATAATGTATACATTTATTCAAATTCATTTATTATATATATATATATATATATATAAAGGATATAAAAGATATAATACGACTATGAAATCTATTATTATTTTCCAAGAAATCACAATAGTTTCGCCATTTGAAGATATTGCCAAACTGAGTGATAGGAGAGAGGGGATATGTAACGCATGCGCTATGAGTTATCGGTAGTCTCGGCAGTGCGCCGTCAACCATTAGTGTCAGCTGAAAGGTTTCATCAGATGGTGTCGTGAATCCTATAAAATCACATCGATCAGTGAGCGACGGAGACAGAGTCAAGATGAGCGGTGGTATGCCAGAGCTGGGCTCGAAGATCAGCTTGATCTCGAAGGCGGATATTCGTTATGAAGGCCGTTTGTTCACGGTCGATCCACAGGAATGTACGATTGCTCTAGCAAACGGTGAGTAGCACGACGAAAATCCAAGATGGATACCCGCCGCGCCGAATCCATCGCGCCGTCCCGCCGTTACTACCGCCGCGAGTCAGCGTCCTGTATCTCGAGTGTTCTTAACTTGGTGTATAAGTTTGTATAACGAGGACTTTACCACGAAACCTCTCATCAATTCTTATCGAGTTTAGTTCTCTGTACTCATAAGCGCGCGAACGACCACTTTATGCGATTCGTTACTACGTTTCCGTTTATCGCGGATAAACAGAAGTCATTTTCCGTGTCTTTGGCAGAGCGAAGCTGGTTTTGCTTACGCTTTGCTTCGCCTTTAATTTCGGTTATACTCGCTGGATGCATCGTATGCTAAGAAAGATTCTCGCTTGCGCCACGACACTCGCCGGCCTTGATTCTTTTGTCGCGGTCAGCGTCCCGACGCTTCGGACAATCGTTTGAAGAAACTGCCGGCATCTGCGATTCGCTCGACAAATATGCTACAAAATAATCGGGGTCGCGGCGTCCCCGGAGCTCTCGTAACGGATGTTACGCGAGTTCTCCTAGGATACGCGGGCTCGGGGACTTGACAAATTTTATCACGATGGAGCAACTGGATTTAACGCTGATTCCGTATTCTGCGGACAGATTCGCGTCGCATATTTGACGAAAACATCAAGTGGCGGATAACTGTCGAAGAATCATTGAATTTGCGTTATGTTGTATTATGGTTATTTGACGCCTATTCGACGACAGTTTTTCGTTATAAAAATTGAGATTCCATGGCAGAAGAATCCGTTTTCCGTTTTCCTCCTACCAACGTTTTGTTAATATTTTTGTTTCAACAATTCGAGTATTGGGTTATTGAACACGTGCCAAAAGATACTACAAGCTCGAGATAAGTTTCTACTTTATTAAAAGATTTATGCAAATTTTAGGCAAGCTTTGTCAAATATCTCTTTAATGCTACATGAATACTTTTTAATTTTATATATATGTAAAATTAAGAAAGGCTCCAATAATCTGTCTATTACTGGAAATTGTGTGTCTATTATGAAAATATAAATTTGAATTTGTGAGTTTGGTATGTGTAACGTTTGTATGGAATGTTTATCTCTTTCTTCCGAATGTTTACGTGTCCTTGCTCCTCATGTCCTATTAGATTGAAGCGAATGTGGACAAATGACTTTGGCATATTTCAAATCTAAGATATATATATTATTTCGGTACATGTATTATGCTATTGAATTCATATTAATTTTTATATTTTTCTCATGAATTATATAGAAAAAAATTTTAACAATATATTTCTTTTTCAGTATTATTAACACATATAAAATTAGACAGTACTATATATTCGCGCGCGCGAAAATATTTTTTACGACAAAATGTGTGGAATATAGAATAGAATTCCTGAGAATGCCGCATTTCTTTTATTGTTTGCGTTCATAGATAATGTTCAAATGTACAATTATTTGTTCATAAATAATCGGATATTCTGTGTTTAATATAATTATTATCTAAATATTGATCGATTTGATTTTACATGGAATGATGTATCGTCTTGTTTATATATAATCACGTTTCATATTATATCTCGTATTATATTGCATCAAATATATAGCAAAATTTTTGCGTGATTATTATTTTAGTTGTTGTAAAATAAATAAATTATCTGTGAGTGCTGAAAAATAATTAATTTTTCTAATCTAAAATAAAATCTAAAATAATTTATTTGATATGATGATATAACAATAGACCGCAATAAGATTTTTAAATTAACGTGAGATTATTAATTATTTATTTCTTTTTACAGTACGTTCTTTTGGTACGGAAGATCGTGAAACTCAGCTTCCTGTGGCACCGCAAAATCAAGTCTATGAATATATTCTGTTTCGCGGATCTGATATCAAAGACATCAGAGTAGTCAACAATGTTAGTTCCATTCCGAACGATCCAGCCATTGTGCAGGTAATTGTTCTATACAATTATTATATTTTCCATATGCGATAATATGTTACTAGTTGAGATCAATAATTTGAAATGAATAAAATTTCAAGAGATTCAAAATCTGAAATCAATCGATGAATCGATTATAGATGACAGTGCAACCATCTATGGGTCAGCAATCGTATCAACCGCAGCCTAATTATGCCCATCCGATGATGGGTCAGATGGGTCCGATGGGTGGCCAATATGGTCCTCCTTATGGCATGGGTATGGGAGCCATGGGTCCGGTAATGGGAATGCCAACCGCAGCTAGAGATCCACGTGGAGCAATTAATAAACAGCCAAGTGAGTTGAGCTTGGGCTCTGCTGAACCCAATGCCATCTCTATCCCAAACTCACTGCCAACGGCCAATATCGACCCATTACCAAAAGATCAATGTCTGGAAGATGGTAAACTGTTTTTGCTATGAAATATCCCTTGCTTTGCTGGCATGCTTCTTGCTGCTTCCACTTGGTAACGCCTGCCAATCTCTTTTCTTTTTCTCTTTTTATAAAGCTCCATTCTCATATGTTGAAAACTCGCACGGAATATATGTACATGATATATGTTATTTCAATAATCTCAGATTGTACATATAGTGCTTTTAATCAGTTTTATCTAATTTTATTAAATTATCAGCATTTGCGCATTTTGATAAAAATTTCTATTGCACTCTTATCTTTTACAGTCTTGATATTTTTCCTGCAAGCTTCTCGCTTTTGATTTCTTATGCATCTTGATATGGTATTGACATAATGAATGTCCGCAAATTCAATAAAATATATATTTCATAAAATTTATATTTTTTTAAAACTTTGATATTTTTGGAAGAATTTAAAAAATATTTCTTGGTTATCTATACACAACTCTACACAACTCTTCATAACTCTATACGAGTTTATATGTGATTCGATGAATTGCTCTTTTATATTTAATGCATTTTGTGGAATTGGTGCATGATATTTTTTGCACATGCATATTTGAATTTTACTCCATTTATGTTCATGAGTATAAGAGAATAGCAACAACAGTAGTAATAAATGATGAACTTTATCCTCGTTGAAACATCCTCGTGAAATTTCCTTCGCATTATTATACAAAATTTTTTTAAAAGCGTATTCTTTTATTTGAAATTGGGAATGAAAATATATTGTGTTTCTTTTCTTGTATCAAATTAAGGATATCTGCGTTTTTGCTATATTTCAATCATAAATGGAATATATTCTAAATGATACATTTATGATGACAGGTGTATTAGATCTTATTAGTGGTGGTTCTCGTTCCACTACTCCCACATCATCTTTACTGACAAGGAAAAGTCCGACAATGGATCAAGGAATTCAGGTGGGACATGAACAGCAATCGCAACAAGGCAATAACATTGGGAAATTGAATGACAAGTCGAATATTAGGACCGTTCAACCACCCCGTCGAGACCATGACAGGTATTACATTTATATGTTGAAGATTTTTTATAAAAGAAAAATGTATTGATTGCTGAATTTTCATATCTTACATATAAAGTTTATATATATATATGTAGGATATGGGAAAAGAACCGTTAATAACGATATATGTTTGTAAGAAAAGGAAACGTTAGGAAGTTAGGAACAATTAGTCAAGGTACACGTGATTAGAAAGTTAGGAACAATTAGTCAAGGTACACATGATTAGGAAGTTGTACCCAAGTCAAAATTAAGCAACCCCTGGCATGGGGGATGATTTGATCTGACCGAATCGAATTGATATGTAACGATTGGCCGATGACCCTGAAGTGAGACGCCGCTTCTGGTATATAAGAGATGAACAGAAGAGCAGACGACGAGCAGACGAACAGAAGAACAGATGAACAGAAGAGCAGACGATGAGCAGACGAACAGAAGAACAGACGAACAGAAAAGCAGACGACGAGCAGACGAACAGAAGAGCAGACGATGAACAAACGAACAGAAGAACAGAAGAACAGACGAGTAGACGAACAGACGGACAGATGAGGAACAGGCAAGGAGAAGGTGTGAGCCAACGATGCATACCAAGGAGCAGTAAGAGAGTCTCGAACAGCGAAGCTACAGAGTCAATCGGCCTATCGATAAGAGTTGTACTGGTGAAACAGAATAAAGAATCTCGCTACTTCTTGTTCCATCAACCTAGCGTCGAAAATTCATTTAACATCTAGTATCACGTAAGGAATATATAAACCCCGCTGTATTCCCTGCATATTTGGGGATTCCTCTGGGATCATTTGTATTATTCCCTACATATACCATAATATATATATATATATATATATATATATATATATATATATATTTATTTATTATGGTATAAAATTTTGTTATAAAATAAGATGTATAAGATTTTGTTCTCGCAGAATAAAGTGTTTTTAAAATTCTGTAGACTTTCTAGAATCTATTCTATCTTTATTATTCGATATTAGATTTCTTGATGATGAGAATGAAGTTTAATCATTATTATTATATGATCCAATTATATAGCAATATTTTATAAAATATTATTTAAACGCATTATTTCATCGTACTTTTTAGTCACGGAGGTGCCAAAATCAATACCGGCATGTCTCAATATAACGATGCGAAGAGAGATATGATGAAGCAGGATGGTCAGAATCAGGGCGGTCATATGCAAGGTGGTCGAGGCAATCGTGGCGGTTGGATAAATCATGCACGTGGTAACATGAGAGGTAGAGGAGGCAGAGGACGCGGTGGTTTCCGCACGAATCAAACGGGCAACGCTGGTACCAAACCGAAGAATACGTTGAAGTTTGATAATGATTACGATTTCGAACAAGCCAATACCGAGTTCGAAGAATTGAGGTAAGGATAAACTGCACTTTGCGATTGTTGATCGAGATTACCAAATGCGCATGATACGTGCCGGATTCATTTCAAGTAATTTTTTTGAAATGACCAAATGTGGACATCATGCAAGAGAAAATCAATGCGAATTTAAAGCAGTCGTAATTATATCAAATAACAAATTGCTTACGCATCGCATTAACATTACTTTATGTTGATATTAGCTTTCATATAATAAATTTATAATATTTTCCACGTGGTAGTTTTTAGCGTAATAATTCACAATTAATGACCTAACTTATCCTATATCTTAGATCACAATTGGCGAAAACGAAAATTGATGGTGCTGACAATGAGAAAAAAGATGATAGTGGAAATGAAACAGGCGCGGGTGAAGGTGAACCCGAAGAGGAACCCGAAATTGTACACTACGATAAGTCGAAGTCTTTCTTCGATAATATTAGTTGCGAAGCTGTTGAGAGGAGTAAAGGGTATGCATCGAGAATACTTAATTTATTACTAATCGTTGCAATTAATGCAATGAAACAATCTTTCCGACGTAACAGTTTAAGCCATTTTTAAAGAATGTAAAATGCAAAATGAGACAGAAAGAGTGAAAAAAATATATAAAGCGCGAGGATGACACTGAATTTGTGTGTTCGTTAGTAGTTTAGAATTTATATCTATAAATTTAATTTTTTCAATTGTATTTTATTATTGTCTATTTTATTTTAATGTTGCAATTTATATATGAGCGAGATATTTTGTTAATATGCGAATCTTTCTTTTTTTTTTTTAGACGATTTCAACGTACGGATTGGAGAACGGAACGGAAATTGAATTCGGAAACGTTCGGCGTGGCTTCCACGAGACGCGGAGGATTTCGTGGCCGCGGTTATTATAATCGCGGAATGGGAGGCATGTACAGAGGTGGCGGCGGCGGTGGCAGCGGTGGTGGCGGTGGCGGCGGCACCGGCGGTAATAACATCGGTTTTCGCGGTGGCTATCGAGGAAGCAGAGGTGGCAATCGCAAACCCGCTAATCAGAGTAATACAGCAAGCCAAAATCGCGTCACCAACGAACAGTCCGCCTCTCAATCGCAGACAAATGTTATCTAAACGAAGAGGGAGTACAATGTATCACCGGTACGGCGTGAAGGAGTCCAAGTAATATAATGCCTGGGAAGAATGAACGATACGCTATTATATATAAGTATTCAACTGTAGATTAAGATTTTTACGATATGTGCTGCATTATGGACTGATTTGGGCTAGAATTTGGCATAGCAGGGATATACGCGGTCGAATTAAATGTAGATTATATTATGTAACAGAGCGCGCATTTGGTATCGCCGAACCGGTGAGTTTATATGTATGGAGCTAGGTGACAAGAATTGCACATGTGGACAATGCTGGCGCATATGACACTTTGCATTGATATTTTGCGGCTAAATGGTCGAGGAAGGTACTTTTAGAAACAAATTTTCTTATCACTTAGTCGACAATGATCACGATGAGTTGAAAGAGAATACCTTCGTCAGCGAAGTCAATTACGAGATAGAACGGTGTTCCTTATTCTTTTCTTCTTTTTTTTTATACCGATACTTATTTATAGTTTGGAACATGTAAAAATCTGGAAGAAGAAGAAGAAGAAGAAGAAGAAGAATTATCTACGAGAAATTACTCGTGCGTTTTACTTGAAATATATGTTTATTGATAAAATTCTTAATGCAATAATTTCGGAGTCACTTTGAATGAATCAGGGTGACGCAATCGCTTGTAATTAAGGAAAAAGAAATTGTACAATTCGATCGTGATCATTTCTCAGTCCGGTTTTCTCAAGACTTGACTATAAAAATAATTGTGGAGTGGCTTTATGATGATGGTGATTTGATAATAATGTTGGATCATTGCGGTGAATTTTATTCTCATTTGGCACCCCGTTTCGATCCCATCGTCATTATGAAGCGACCGATTCATGTTTGTATATCGGAAGTAAATGATAATAGACGTACGTATAAAAGTACTTTCTCGTCAAAGTATGTAAAAATCAAGTGTATCTAATTGCATTTGTCGAGAATAGGAATATTGTGAGATACATGGTACAAGGAAAATGCGGCATAAAAAGTGTTGTTTTCTTTTCTTTTGGATTTTTTCTTTTTTTTTTCTTTTTTTTCCCTCCGAGTATGCAGACGAGGTTCTTTGAGTCTTTGGCACGAGTCTTCGTGTCTTCGGCACGAGTCTTCGTTCACGTAAACTATATACTTTTATTAGTGGGAGATGATTATGAGTATGATAATAAGCGAAGAAGCCAGTTTATATATGCACACAAATCTTAATTTGGAATCCTGCGATTCGTGCTTATTCTTTGTTTGCGAGATCTGGATTTAGAATTACGAAAGATGCAAGCATCAATTTTATTGTTGTAAGTAGCCAAGTTCTAAATCACATTACATGTCTGTCATCGTGTTTTGCGATTAAGGATTCCTCGACTGCTTCTCAAACGTATCGAATATTTTCATTTATTGGGATTATAAGTCTGTCTCCTGCGATATCGACCATCAATTATATTAAATTTACAATTTTTGATGTCAATGAAAATCGACGTTTCTTATGGTCATTCCTAATTGTATCGTAAACTTATTTCTTTCTTTCTTCTTTTTTTTTCATTTTTTTTTCTTTTTTTCTTTTTTTGTTTTGTTGTTTTGTTAACTCCGACTATAACACACACTCAAAAGGAAAATTGGGTATTCAACATACATGTATGGGAAAATGATAAAGTATTTAAATAATTATTTATTATTCAATTATGATAATTATGATATTTTCAATCAAAAAATTATTTGTGTAAGCTAACGATCATACATGTATATTCAAGTAAATTCACATCGTATATCACGCTCGAGATTATGCGTTTTTCGTCCTTCGACATTGCGCAGTCGAATCGTTCGCCTCGTTATTCGTCATCATGACGCTCTATCGAATGAATTCATAAAATTACATAAACACGGATTAATTAGAAAAATTTATTATTCTCTCTCTTTCTCTTTCTCTCTCTCCCCCTCTCTTTGTCGCGCATTCGTTTCCTACGATATAAATTTATGTACTTATTCCGTGTTTATGTATCGCTTCATGACAAAAGTCTTAATAATATTACGAACGCATGAAAATAATAATCATCGTATGCCGATTGGTAGTTAATTGCTCATGCTTTCGAAGAATCCTTTCTGATACACGACGACGCTACGCGTAGATTGTGTTAAATAGCGATGCGAGTAAGACTAAAAGCATGATGATATCCTTAAAGGTATAAGACGTGGAAGAAACAGAATATTATTTGCGACTATTATTTTTCTATGGCTCATGCAGAGTCTCACTCAGATACAGATATTGTATACGTACACATAGGCATACAAATGTACACACACATACACACACACACACACACAGAGCACAGACAAGTGTCATACGTACACACCACATACATATATACATACATCATTCAAGATTTACATAACTAGTAAGCAAATCTCTGATAGAGGGGTGAAGTAAAAAGCATCATAGGATTATAAAATGAAATAAGTGAGTAGAAAGAGATACAAGATGGTGAGAAAATTTAACTTTTAAGTTTCATGCGCAACGCATGCGAAGGATACATAATGTACGCGATATTCCGAAAATGAATTTTTGTTTTGTACAGTGGATATTGTGATTTCCGATGCTGAATAATATTGAAATAATGAAATAACATCGTCCTATCACTTCCAGTTTCTTGCGCGGAACTCGAAGAAAAAAGAAAGCTTTACAAAGCTTCACAAAGCTTCACAAACATATATCGAAAGTGTAAAACATTCATACGTATCATCTTTTCTTTCTAGTGCCTCTTCTTCCATGAATGCTGATGTTTGCGAATATATATCTAAATATCAGATTATGCAAATAAATTCGAGATATAAAAAATACGCGTGACGTGCAGTTTCGAAAAAAAAAGATGTAAATAGAATTATATAACATTCTTTGATGGAAGCCTAACGTATTTGTTGCGGGGAACCCTAACGCACACGGTCGATAATATTAATATATATCTGGATGCATGTGTATATGTATGTGTATGTGTATATGTATATATATGTGCATGTATATATATATATATGCACACACTATGCATGTATACATACATACATACATAAAAGTGTGCATTACATGGAATGTATGATGAGGTGCGCGCGAAAAAAACTGCGTCTTCCACACGTTACATTCAATGTTTTAAATATTTGATAAGAATGGCGCTAGAGAATGATTTATTAGATGATATCGTTACATTACCCGTACGTTAACGGATTGTGTTGTTTCGTGGCTCGAACAACCAGGAGCAATTATATCTTTTTGCATGCAATGCGATAAATAGAAGTAAACATCATACGTCACTAATGACGAGAGACCACCGAACTCTCAGCGTCGATCGATGAAATTTATCGTCGAAATTTGCCATGCAGCAAGTTTTATAACGTAATTAAGTATTTTTAGAGCTTAGAACATTGCAGCGTGCATGTAACATAAGTTAATCCCATAAGTAAGATTCTTACAAAGATCGAATATGTTTCTAGGATTTTGTTTCGACATTAATGCTGTGTACCTTTTCAAGATATTTATTACAAAATTCTATCACAGGCACTTTATACAATCTGGCATCTCGACTAGAAACATTGAGATTGAACATTAAACGCATGTTTGAGGTCGCTTTGACGGAATTATGAATCGACGAGTAACATCCAGATGGAAAAAATGCGCTACTTTCGATCAGCGGAGAAGAATCGTGAGTATAGTCTCTCGCGACTCTTCGCTTTGATTGCATCTCGTCTCTCCTTTGCGCTGTTCGATTACATGGGACATCTACGAGCAATGACATTCGCCACGTGGACTCGCGCGACGAGACTTTTTGATGCTAAAGCGCAGCGAGAGATCACGGCCTGCCGATTATCAGCGAGCGTTCTCAAGCGCAGCTCATCAGGCCTGTCCTCGTACTGTCGCAGACTTCCCTTATCATACGACCTGCTACGACCTTAGTGTCAACATGCGTGAAGTTATTCTTGTAGTGACGACGCAGAGTACGCGGATTCGGTACATAAACCTCGTAAGGCGCCCGGCCGCTCTCGATGACCCAGATACTGCCGGATTCGCCAGTCCTCAAGATCGTCATTAGACCCTGCGCTACCACGTAAGGCCTACGGAAACAATATTAAATCATAATGAAATAGCGAGAAGCCTGTGCTCGACTGATAAGTCGACGAACAGTTGTTAACGTGATCTTCGACAGACGCGCAATGTTCGCTTCAGATTCGGATTTAACTATACTATATCTCGTACAAATGTTGAGATTATTGTAAAAAAGTTTGCATTGGAAAAATATCCTTGTAAAAAATACGCTTTCGATTAAATCTCGATTAAATTAGATTTTGTCCGCCGAGAAGAGATAAATTTATTCGTGTCATAACTTGTCGGATAAATACATATAGGCTCAGTGCTTATCCGACTGATTTATTTATTATGCTACATTAACATGCATGATATCAATGATGACTCACGTCTGTATCGAGAACTGTTCAAGATTTCTTACGAAATCCGCTTTCATGACCCTTGAGAGCAACTTGTTAGGGCTATCAACCGTCAGAGCAGTTTCTGTCAGTCCTGGGCACAAAGTTATCACGCTAATGCCGGTCTTCTCGTAATGATAAGGATCCTATTTGACAATTTTGCAACACAATTGATGTATGATCAGTCTAGTATAGTATAATCTGAATTATATGATACTAATGGATACTGATTTAAGATATACGCGTAACGTAAAACATTAAAGCATCGTCTCTATTCAAAACAAATTATCATGGTAATTGATTGCTAAAGGAAATCTTTTTTCCTTGGATTATCGCTTATTTAAGTATTTACCGAAAGAGACTGCGAGAGACCGATAACGGCGTGTTTCGTGGCTGTATAGACCGGAAGCTGAGCCGTGTTCCGTATGTCTACGTGTTGGCCGATATTGACCAAGATACCACCGTGACCACCCGTATGTTTGCTCATATATTGCATAGCTAACATCGCGGTGCTAACCATGCCACCCTACAAAATAAATTCGATATTGTTTCATATGTTTACTCAATGCATATTTTTAATGATCCTTATTTCATCTTGATATTCTTTCACGTCCGCTTGTGCTATAAAGATTGATTGGCACGGTAAGATTATTCTCGTGGCAACGAGTATTCTAAATAGAATAAACAAAATAATCATGCGTAATAGGAAATTTTGCGAGAGATATATTTAAAAACAGTACGAATATCGTAAGAAAGATGAGATAAATCTCGTGATATTGAAATATTATTATCGATGATATTAATAAATTATTATCGACTCACGATGTTCACCGCGATTTCCTTTTCCCATCTTCGCTCATCTAAAATTCCGGCATTGTTCACCACGATGTCGATAGTCTGTAGCGATGCTGATGCCTCCTCAAAAGCTTCTATAAATTGTTATATTGGGCACGAAAGAAAATGAGATGTTAGATGGGGACTTTACCTTATACAATGATTGTAACATTCGTTATGAATCGAAATGAATCTGTATGATTCAACTTGGATTTGAAGATCATTTTGCATCATTACCAGTCATTTGCTTGTGATTGGATACGTCGGTGTGTACGAAGTGCACCTTTTTCTCGCCATAAGATTTTTCAATGCCGAATGCGATCCGCTTGCCAGTCTCAGCATCAATATCCAGTATCGCTACTTTCTGTAACGAGTAAATGCACACGTTAACAAAATTAATTTAGATTATATTTAAATATAACGCTGTCAAATTATATCAATTCGTGTAATAATCGAAGAACATCATTCTAGAAATTAAAAATGGAAAATGAGATGTCCTATATTTTGATGATTGCGCGATAATATCTATTGTTCTGATCGAAAAGGTGATGGTTCTAGTTTCTTAATTAATTAACTTGATTTAAATTTAAGCTCTCTGAGCTTAAATTTAAATCTTTCTTTCATTTCATCGGGCCAAATATCCGTGTAACAAAAGTGTTGTTCAATCATCGCTTACACAATTAATCATTAATGCATATTTCATTATTCTCTTAATTATGAGGCTTACGTTTGCTCCATGTTTTAAGAAATGATTGAGGAAAGCATAACCCAATCCTGCCGCACCACCGGTAATCAAGACATTTTTTCCGGAAACGATGCAGTTAATCTCTTCTATTTCTTTTGCTCTTTCGGATGCTGAAGATCGACGACGGAGACTCATTATTGGATCTGTTGACACAAAGTCTGGATGAAAATTTATTATTTAATGTGTAATGATTTATCGATTTTTGATCCGATTTTTGCGATAATGATGTTTCTTAATCAAAAATTTGTTATTTTATTTCTCTTCTAAGAGATTGGTTTGTATCAGTTAGTTTTTACTTCACACGGATCTCGCGATTCTGATCGCTCTTCGAGAAATCCAAGAATTCGAGAGAGTCCATTTTTTATAATTGTCGATGATAACTTTAGGGGATTTTCTCAGAACATTATTAGATACATACGTTCTATGACGAAAAAATCCAGAAGCTTACCCATTCTCCCTGCTTTGAAGAAAATGGTAAATATTCAGGCCAGTCGCTATTAATTTCCGGCACGCTCTTAAATCCTTGGAGCGAAATCGTAGTGAAAATTGAGACTATGTGCTACGTGATACGCACGTTTTGACTGAACTTTGAGACCGTCTTCCGAATGGTATTTATATGTGATAAGCAGCGACGTGGGATTCCACGATACTGAAACTACAACTTCCATCGATCTTCAGTGGCGGGGATGTTTCAGTGAAGAGTGGAAGGTGGACTCTGAGCTACGAATTACGCACAGACAAAATAATTAGAACGATACAATCCAAGTAATCTTTCTTTTTCGACCGTAATAGTCTTGGATGAATAACTTCGAAAATGCTTGAAAATTATCAATTTGTCTTCTTGATGCGATGGATTTAGATTTTTCGGGCGTAATTTATCTATCGAAGATATCGTTTTCTAATCATCTTTTTGTATGTTCTCTTAAAAAGCCGCTGTTTATTGCAAGGAACAACGTAATGGGAAACATCGTCAAACGAAGAGCTTGTATTTTTTCGATAGTGATGGTATTTTACGATTTTTCATTATCCATGATCCTTTGTGGACAATAAAGTCCACGTTATCTCGCTCTTTCGCTAGATCAGCCAGGGCTGTCTTTCATTGTTCTCTTTTCGCGCCGTTCCCGATAGCGTTTCCCCTAATTAACCCTTTTCGCGCAGGCTAATTAATCACGTCGCGCCGTCGCGCAGCCCGGCTTTCTGATACCGGACATGGACAATCGAGGAGTCTCTTGAAGCAGTTTTGCGCAGTTTTCCTCATACTTGAGGAAAAGAGATAATTGTCGGATCGTATTATCGTGACACACGTTGTGCTCGCGTTAGGGCCTCCGCATTCTCGAGAACGCTACTTAAGGCTACTAATGTTATTAAAATTTATGGAGATGCATTCTGGATGCGTATTATTAAAATTCCGCTCTACGAAGCATTCACTTCGCTTTTATTCGATACTATTTCAGTGAGTCGTTCCCTTAAGAATCTACGACAGTCGCGGAACACGAAGCCGGCTGGATCCTGCGGAGTTGCAGCAGCATAGTGCAATCAGAGATTCGTTTTGCGATTTCATTTCGCGATGCATTTTATATTTTCGTCATGTGCCTTCGAAGTTTTGAGTTAATTTGTTCTCTTTGATCATAATCGTAATTTCGTTTCGTTCGATATCTCCCGCATCGCAGCTTCTCTGAATCTTCCTCCCAAGGCATGAAACGCACGATGCATTTGTTCCGTATCAAGCGTAAGATAAATGCGAAAATATGTCAGATGAATAGATTTGATAAAGCGATTATTCGCATACGCGCGAATGCGCCAATCCATCTTTCCATCATTTTTATGAAATAGGATCTCGGCGAAAAAATGACAGATTCTTCATGATGCTTGACACAGAATAACGTCATATTATTCGTAGAATGTCTTGGACCTAGAGTTTGCAGAGGTCAAATCCAGGGCGAATTATCATGTAGCTTCGTCTTGGAATATGAGTGATGAATTGAGTAACTTTTGTTCGGCAAGTTGGCTGCTCGCGTAATAGTCAACAATTGCAACGTGATAAAGCACATTATCAATCGCTTTATCGTCAACGGTCGATCGAATGCATAGCCTTTCCGTGACCTTTTATCGCGTGGGAATTTTTCCGAGTCCGCGAATGAACGCGGAGATCAATCCGAGAATTGATTAAGCAGTGATCAAGCATACATTGTCGTCGATGAAAGCGATTCCTCGTTCGATTCTCGTATTATTACTTTTATATTTATGTTTCTCCAGACAATATGATTTTAATATGTCATTTTATATGTAGTAATTATTAGATTGAATAATTCTTCGGACATGGACGTATCTTTATGTTAAAAGTGCAGGAGAGTGCCATAGATGTTGTGATTGATTTCCATTCTTACGACGAGAATCCGACAATCCAAACAACGTGAAAGTTGAAGCTAAAAATTACATCTATCCATCATTCAAGCGTATCGATTCGAAATACTTGGATATTTTGGACAAGTTGTTCGATAAATTTGCATATAAATGCGTATTGGTTCGTCGATCGATTATGATCGTTATCAAGAACAGCGATATTAAATAGGGATTAAATAGCGATATTAAGGCAGGAAAGAGAAAAGGCAGAGGCCAATCATCGCGTTATCGTCTCTCCTCCCGTCTTTGCGTATATACAATATTTACAAATCGCGAAACACTTATCGTCGGGTCGGCCGTTCATGGCATCGGCGCGTCATAGAAATAACTGCGATCGATGCAGTCGTGTGGCACAAAGCGGTGATAGGAGCTGGACGCACGCACAGCTCGTGCTCGCCGCGTCTCGTCGACAGAAAAAGCGCGTTTAACGTCCGGTTGTCGTGTCGCGCCGACGATAAATCAGAGGGGTTGTAACCGCGCGTCGTCGTGCCGGCCCCGAGCCAGCGATACGATACGGTAACCGGTCTGAATCGGTTTCGATCGAACTTTACACCGAATCCAGACGAAAGCGATATCTCAAGCGATTTCCCTTTGCATTGGTTAGCATCGCGCCGCACTGCATCGGGAATCGTGAATGCGCACTCGCGCGAGATAGTTGTCGGCGCGTGCTTTTAGGTCCGGATGCAGCGACATGCGCTGGCTGTTGGTCTTGCCAGATTACATCCGTTTTATCAATTCGATGAATGGCCCGATGATAGATGTTTTTGCGGATGTTGCGCCGTCCCTGTTCTTGAACGTGATCTTTTCTATGTCGTGCTGCACTGATGGATTTAGATTTGGCGCTGGTCGAATGTCGATCTCTCGACGGAGTTATTCCGGCGATTCAAGCCGGAGTTGTTAAGTTGCTCCTGCATGATAACACGCGAATCGATCAACGATTCGCCAAAGAAATTTTATTAGCTCGCTGCTTATACCGCAGTAAAATTGTTACTATCGCAAGGGAATGAAAGATACGAAAATAAGATATAGAAAATAAAAATATTTTCTTGTCCGTTATGAATATCTTGCTTTCATTTTAAACACCAATGATTTCATCGAATCAAAATCGCCAAGTGTCTGTCGCTACTCAAATGACTCAAAATGATGCAAGATTATTTTATGGATCAAGATCTTTCTTATACTTTTATAAATAAATTTTGAACCTTACAACTTACAAAGAAACAAGAAATTAACGCGCATTTTTTGTTATAGCATTCGTGTTACTTAGAACTTTTCTTGTATCGGAGCTTGCTTCTTATGTTTTGTTTGTATATTAAGCAACTTTGACAGTATCGATAAATTTCCTTTGATGCGTTATTATATAATGATTCCTTTACAAACTCGATTCTGTTACCTGACAGATTTATTCGCTTTACTGATGTAAGAAAAGATTTTATGCGAATTTCTTATTTAATGAAGGTATCCGGAGACATAAAAATATATATTTAACGTGACGAAAACTACGTAAAAGCTAGAGATACATTGAACGTTATATAATTATCAATATTTATTTTGATCTTTACAATGGATCACATTCGGTAAAGTGTCTTGTAAACAAGGATGATATAACTAATAAAATTGAGATAAATACGAAATAAATCATGTTCAATCGACTTTATATTTTTCTACATGCCGGCAGTTGGTTTTCCACCGGCTCGACTTCGCTTTTCTGTGGCAAAGCATCGGGCAGCTGTACCTCGTAAACTGGTTTCCCGTCCTCACTGATCCACACACTGCCGTTCTGCGCGCATCGAATTACGTATACCAACCCATGTGCGACGCTTTCTCTAGTGACGAATTTTACGTTAATCTTTATCTCGAACATCAAATATGAATGCTCATGTACAGATTAATGACGATCTCACCTTTGATGATTCTGTAAAATGTCAGTATCGGAGACGCTCTGCGGTAGATTTTCAAAAACTGATTTGTCGGTCAAACCAGGGCACAATACGATTACTTTTACATTAGTTCTCTCATAATGATAAGGTTGCTGTGAGTCAAAAAGCATGGAATTAAAATGTCGAATAACATCTTTCTTGTCTTCTTCTAACATTTATTGAAACTTGTTTCTGAATGATTTGTTGTTGAGAGAACGATCATTGAAGAATAATTCATAATAATTCTCTTAATTCTGAAGAATCTTAAAATGTTGTTAAAAGTATAATTACAAGCGAAAACGCATCGATGCGTTTGCAAGAAATACTGCTAATAAATTTTTTTAACATCTATCAAGCGCTGCATGCGTGTAAACGCACAAGATGACACTACATTATAGATGAAACGGAAGAATATTACATTTGTTTCTCGAGAACGTTAAGTATCTGTTTCTTAACGAGTTATTGTTATTTACCTGCAATATATTTGCAAAACAAGTACTCACTGCGAAAGAACGGCTAAAGTTAACTACGGCGTGCTTCGTAGTCGAATATACCGGGAGCTGAGGTACGGCGCGCAAACCGGCGGTGGAAGAAATATTTACGACGACACCACCTTTACCTCCAGAGTCTTTTCGCATTTGTTGAATTCCCAAGAGAGTCCCACGAGTTACGGCTGTCTACAATGGTAAAATTAATGTTGCAGAATCTTGCGCAAGATTTTGTACATATTAGGTTGTCGCAGTTATTAAGTTATCGTAAGAAAAAAAAAATCCTCATGTAGATCCAATCTATTATTAGCCCTTTACAATTAACGCTTTAATGCGTTAATCGAAAACGAAGAAAGAATTTTACCACGTTAACATCGATGGTTCTGGAGAAGTCAATTTCGTTTATCACGCCTACATTATTTATTAAAATGTCCAATCCACCGAGAATGTTGATGGCTTCTTTAAATGTACCTTTAAATGTAGCAAACAACATTTCCTTTAAACAAGTATCTTTCCAATACGGGAGATGCAAATATAGGTTTTAAATACAGGTTTTACGATACGCATTTACGTAAGCGAGCTTTAAACTGATTTGAATTAAATCAATGCGCTATGAAAGACCACTTATAAAATTCTTGAAAGCTTCTTAAAATTGGAAAAATCTTTCAAGCGTTCTTTTCTCTTCAAGTATTCTTTTAATGAAAAGAATGTTTTACATTTTCAAAGGCGTACGTATACATGTACTTACCATCGAATTCAGAGTTATTGGTCACGTCGCAGTGAAAGAAGACAGCGCGTTTCCGGCCGAATTCGCTATTCAAATCTTGTACAGCTTGTTCTCCAAGGGATCGCCGGATATCGATCATAACTATCATCTAGAAGTATTTATACCGCATATTATTTAGGTATTACTTGTAATCTACACTTTGCGCGTTTGTGTCGACATTTCAAAAATATCGTAATATTATGTGCACGTATCATTGAATGTCAGAAATAATAATTATTGCTAGCAAAGGACATACCGAAGCACCATTTCGCAGTAATTCCTTGCTAAATGCCAGACCCAAGCCACTCGCTGCTCCAGTTACTATGACACGTTTATCTTTGATCTGCATTTTTCCAGCGATAAATTTTACTTGAATTTGATCAACAATCAACTCTCTAAATTCTCCTCGTGCGTGAGAAAATATTGATTATTCAAAAGATATTCCGGCAATTTCTTGACAATTTTATATCTCCGTGTGAAATAATCTGTATCGAGATTAGAAAAGCAGAAATTTCTCTTTGTCGACACGACCACCAGCTGTGATGCAAACCTTCGAGACATCTGAGAAGCTTCTTGAATCGATATGGTAGAATTCTCTGTTTTCGTTTAACGATCTCTGACCCCGCGATTATATCTCTGTAGCGCAATGACGTTAGAGAGAATCTTTAAAAGTTTCCAAAGCAGATCGGTAAAATCGGCAGATCTCGGGTAATTGGTAAGTGTAAATTTTCTATTCGTATACGTTTGTTTTGGATCAAGAGAAATTTAATTTCTATTAAAATTATTTTTATCAAAACTGTATAGTTAATACATCGTACAAGATGCTGCATATTTTTAATGTATTAATCTTTAATAGCACATGATAATATTTTTGCAAAAATAAATAAGCGACCGATTGCTTTTTCGGAACTTTAAGTTTGTTTTTCATTTTTCATTTTTTATTTTTCATTTTTCAAAGATTGCTTCGCGATACCGTCGAATGCTTGATGTAGATATATATAAATTGTAAAATTAATGATAATTTTACATCGCAAATTTATGATAAAAGTGCGACAACGAAATATATCAAAAAATTGAAACAAACAGATATTAAAATATCGTATAATACTTTATTATTTGAATGAAATAATAAAATAAAAAAATTAAACGCAGAATCATAATTATCAAGATATCAGTAACAAATAAAGGAAAAGACTCGAATTTATCCAATCGAGATTTATAATTATAATTGGATTTAGAGGCATCGCTTGGTTTAATTGGCTGTTATCTTATACTGCAAAATATTTGTTCTCTGAGGGGAAGCATCTGTACACGATTATAAAATCGACATATAAAATCGCACGTTTTTACATGAATACAAACGGAGCAAAATATTTGTCTTTCTCGTCTGGCACAATCGAGAGGAAGACCAAGAGGAAGAGACCTCGGCTCGCGAGGCGCCGTTTGCAGTGGCGTTCCAAAAATAAAAGGGATCATCGGAGCGAGATGTGGTCGTCGGCTAGTCCGCTTCGTCGTGGAATTGCGAGCATTTACGCATGTACGCACGTGCGTGAAACGTACGTATCGGTCCGCTCGTTCGCGCCAATCAATATCACGCCATACCGGATGTGCGCCCTGAGTGTCGCGACAGTCGGTCAGCCGGTATACCGTCGACCGTCGACCACACCTCCCGAGGCCATCTCGCTGTCGTTGTCGATTTCACATCCCTTTGCCGGACAAGAGACGCCCAAACATCGTTTGCTTTGCCGCTGTCAGCACGTGCGGAAGACACAACAAAAGGTACAACGGGAGAAAAAGACAAAAAAAGGGAAGAGAAACGGATCGAGCAGAAAGCTAGCTCGCGACTGAGTTGAACGAAGGGTGGAATATCTCGAAATGGACGAAATATAGCAGTTGTATTCTTATCGCGGCGCTGGTCGACATTTCGAAATTTTAACGTGAACCGTTAGATTCTGTATTATATCAGATTGGAGAGATGCGAATGTGAGTTAATATCCGAATTTCGCTTCTCCGATATGTAGAAACGTAACGAATCAAAATAACAGGTGAGAGGGCGGTGTGTTCTCGAAATGAGTGAACGCCCGCTGTCCTTGGAATGCATAGTAGGGTGAATCGTCGCTTAAAATTGATTTACTCAGTGCTCAATGCATCAGCAGATACGTTAACTAGTACTCGCGATGAGTTATATCGTTGAGACAAGATGGATTCGTTACATCTCAAGTATATCTATATATATATATATATATATATATGTGTGTGTGTGTGTGTGTATATCTATATATGTATATCTTGATTTTTCTCGTTCAGATAGCTAAACGTAACTGATTTCAACCGATGAAGCAACATGTTCTTTTTGTATGTAGCACGCACAGATTTTTTAGGACTAGTCTCATCATTCGCATAAACACGCAAGGATTAATTAATGCGTATTTAAGGTGCGTTTAAATTTTATGTACGCAGGTACAAAAGCAAATAAGAATCTAAAAAGGATGGAAATAAAAGGGCAAGTTGCCCTTGTGACGGGAGCTGCATCCGGTATCGGCAAAGCGTATGCCATCGAATTGTTGAATCAAGGTGCTAAGGTAATGAGATAATTTTAAAATGCACATAGTTGTTGCACAAACTTTACTTGCACTAAAAAATTATTAATATTTGATATCTTAATGAAAAGGAGAAAGACTTGGCTCATAGACAGGCCTTTCTTCCTAATGGTGATTGCTGTGTACCGTTCTTGCAACTTGGAATTTCGCACAAAAACGGTGTTCGGGGAATCCTCCGATGTTTTCCTTTGGACCGTTGATATATATTTAGATTGTTCGTAAACAGAAAAGAAACTTATGTATCATAGATAGGAATTTTAAGAAATCAGATCGCAGTTCTTGATGATAAATAGATCGTCTGTTGGAATAATTTTATTTTGTTTCGGCATTATACAATACTGTTTCTGTAATACTAAATCTACTATGCTTTTTTGTTCTCCATAAAATTTCTATCCTGTTTTTCATAATAATTTCATATTCTAATTAATTTATACGTGTATATAATCTACATATATAAAAACTTAATTAACGAATCTATGAAACGAGAGAATGTGGAAAAGAGAGAATTCATCTTGCGTTTTATTTAATGTAATTGATATTTAGGAATATTCTAAATATATACATTTGTGATGTCTGTTATGAATAATTTTATCTCAGGTGGCTATATGCGATATTAATACCGAAGAAGGAGAGAAACTGGTGGAAACATTAGCCGCGAAATATGGCAAGGACCGCGTGATCTTTTCACAATGCGATGTCACGGATTATCCGCAGTTTGAAGGTGTGATCGTTATTGTTTCTTGTCGATCGTAGATTTAGACGTTAAGCAACTAATATATATGTATGTAGATATATAACATTCTCGATTTCAATGAGATTCTCATATATTCTTGTGTTGCGATTCGATTTGCAGAATCGTTTCAAACAACGATCGCGGAATTCGGTCACATTGATATCGTTATCAACAATGCTGGTATCATGAACGACCGGTTTTGGGAGCTTGAAGTAGACATTAATCTCGTAAGCAGATATCGGATAGATTTCTTTCACTGTGCTTGCATGTTTTATCCTTACCTATTTTAACACATTCTGATATTGCTCTTTATTGTATCGTAATAGATTTTTTACGCAATCTTTGTGCGAGATCTTTATGCAAGAATATTTATGCAAGAATCTTTTTGTTTTTTCCTTTTGCCTCGTTCAACTTAATCGTTATCATTCATGTATGATGCTTTAGAAATAATTTTTAGAGTTTGTTAAATCTAGATGATATCATAGATATAATAATCTAAGATATAATTAGATATATTTTTCGATCAATATTTTCATTTAATCAATTAATTTTTCAAGAAATTTACTTATAATAATCTATGAATCAGATTAATCATTAGATCAAATTTTTCATCATGCAAGTATTTCTTCTCTGGTATGTTTCTCTTTTCTTCTCTTTTTTTCTTATTTTTTGAATTTTATATTTCAATGAACAGATATTCCATGACTACTTTATTCTATATCATCATTAATGTAATCTATAAGGAATTCTGTGCTGCATGTAATTTGTTCAATGTGCAATGTATATTTGTTATGCATAAATTTTCGATGATAAAGATCATTTCATCATTGTTGATAATACATGCGTTAAAGATTAATATTCTTGCAACAGAACGGTGTAATTCGCGGTACTTTACTCGCTCAACGATTCATGGGCACGGATAGGGGTGGTCAAGGTGGCATTGTTATTAATACCGGTAGCAATGTCAGCGTTAACCCTTATGTCAGCGTGCCAATTTATTCCGCGACGAAAGCAGCCATCGTTAGCTTCACCAGAGCTTTCGGAGTGAGTAATCTCTTATCCTAAATCTACATCAGCGATCATGATTGCTCGAAATAATAAGTTATCTGAAAAAGAAAAAAAAGGAAATATATGAAATAAATATTTATCTATTTTATATTGTATTTGAAATGAACGTATTAATTCTTCAATTTTCGAATAGGATCAGTATCACGTAGATTTGACGGGTGTTAAAGTGATGGCGTTGTGTCCGAGTGCCACTGATACCAAATTAGTGCGAGATATCAATAGGAAACTTCTTTTAACTCGTTACGAAGATGCCTGGCAAAGGGATACAGCCTCATCGGTTCTTCAAAGGTATTCGTACAAGTTTTCCGTTTTCCGATAAATATGAATAATGCTTCTAGAATTAAGTAATTTCTCTTCAATTATGAATAATCAGGATTAAAATGATATATATATGAAAAGAATATATATATATATATATACCATTGTAAATTAATGCAAATTAATGCAAATTAATAGCTTTTTTAAATATTCTTTATTATATTTTAATAGTCTTTCTTTAGTATAAATAAAGATATAGTGTGTAACAATACGATTTTTCAAAAGAAGAAGAATATGTCACGACAACATAATGTTTTCCCTCATAAATGAGGACATTTCAGCAAGTATGAAAATTAACTTGCTATATAATAATTATATATAATATAATATAATATAATAATTTAATCTCCTGATTACATAGAGATGTGCTTATTTTTTAAAACGCGTAAACGTGTGATGTGTGCGAGAAGAGAAAGTGAGATTAATGCAGCTTTAGAAACCATATTAAAAGAGATTTTTTTCAATACTTACTACCGATACTTTGTAGGGCGGAACACGTGGCCAAATCCTTGATACACGTATTGGATACCGGCAAGAGTGGAAGCGTGTGGATGGTGGAGAAGGATCAGCCACCGCACGAGATGAGCTTCGCGAAGCACTAAGAAAACTACGACATTGATGGACATGGTGCAATGATTTTACACTCGCTTTACACTACGAATATTTATACCATATTGCACAGTTAATTACAATTTGTATCAAGAAACGACCATGCTCGTTGCTCTCTCAAGAAAGCGAACGCGAACAAATGCGAGCGAATGCGTGCTTGCTCATACTTTGATATTTATATATTTGAGAGATCAATGCTAATTCTTTTATCAATAACAACAGATATATTACTCGAGATTGACATGGTTATTCGATTTTTTATAGAAAACGATACTTTTGGTATGTTTTATGCCGACCGAAAGAGTCCGACAGAACTCTAATGAATATTCGAATGGTTACGAGAGGATCCTACGAGAAAGAAGAAGAAAGGGTCGATAGTAATCGCAAAAGCAAAGTCGCATAAAATTCTACGCGATTGACCTACAACGCACGTTTCGCGAGGATCCTCGAGAACATTAGTTGCGGAAAATAATGTAAAACAATGTAAAAACGATAGCTTTCGCTTCCGTCCCGCACCTGCGTTATGAATCCGTGTCGAGTTTTTGCGTGAATCTTAATAATGCGTCTGCTTGTCAGCTATTAACGCTAAGAAGAAAAAGACTAATAATTCGGCATTCTTCACGGAAATATTGCACAAAGGCAAGATTGTCGTAATGATATCCATTATCCTGCCGCACGCATTTTGCAATCATCGCGTGACTTGTTCATTCCGCATCCATTATTGTATTCTCGACAATTCTTTCAATTCATTCCGTTCAATGATGCTCAATGTAATGTAATCCAACAACAAACATATATACACACGCACATATTGCATTAGATCTAATATGATAAAGATACTTTGTACTTTTATGAGAAAAACGAGAGAGAGAGAGAGAGAGAGAGAGAGAGAGAGAGAGAGAGAGAGAGAGAGAGAGAGAGAGCGCTTGTGTGTGTGTGAGAGATAGCGAGTGAAAGTAAAATATTTATTTCGTGCGCGCGCGTAAAGCGTACAGAAATGCAAAGAAATAAAAGAGAGAATAAGAGTGTGTCAGTAATCTCTCACTGATAACTGATGCAGATAATTTTGATTCTATGAAAATTCCACACTGTCGTTATCAGAAAAACACATTGCCCTTGAATTAAGTCAATTACCGAAGAGATTATTGGCGTATTTTATGCGCGTAAAATCATTTAACGCGTTTCTTAAGAAAGCAATGAGATTGAAAGTGGAATTCTCGTACATGCAAACTCGATGATTCAAAGCTCGACGATGGCGTGGATTGTCGAGGATTGTCTGCATTAGGCGTAATCGCGAATGCGATTAAACCGAAATCCGTCGGACGATTACTCCAAACGAAACTGTGTATCCAGACTGTATATCCATAACTTTTCTACGATCTTTTTCCAGAGTGACAAGAATATTTAGAGACGGCATAGCGATAGAATTAGAATTCCAAGTAGCTTACTCAAGGGCAAGCACGGCGCTCGATGCGATCACGTTTTTTAATATTAAATGTCATAAGAATTCTATACGATGGAATCTTGAGAAGAAATTTGTACGATTTGTGCACAATTGTATCGAAGCTCGGATCGATATATCGGTCAGATTCATTCGATTTTAGCGAATCAGAATGAAACTTTGGTTCTCGTCCGTTCTCGAGTAATTCTTCATAGCTTTTGATCAAGGACGCGATTAGCGGCGATTGTTGATTTTGTTTATGTTATGAGTTACGCATTGCTAGCCTTGTCGCAATAAAGATATATGTATTGCCTTTTAATAAAAAAGCATCGGGTCATCGATCATTCTGTGCTAGCAACGCAACTACGGATTCTGTTACGTTATCGAAATACGATTTTTCCTCAATCCCAAAATGAGATGCTCCTACTAGCAAAAACAATGTATAATGCTTCACAGAGTATCGAGACGCAAATATTTATCTCGCGTTGCGCGAATTTTTCCGTTCGTGCATCTCAATCGTCGATGCGAATTTGCGCCTCGTTTAACTCGTTTAAATTATAGAGGCTCGCTATTATCCTATCTGATTCTCGTATTCGCGATATTCTACTGCGTACGAATGACTTGTCGAATTTTGATACTTGTCACTCGATTTTTAGACTATGAGGTTTATTCGCGGATTTCTGCTCGACGAGACAATCTCGTCGGTATGATCCGAAGAATTCAACTCGCATTTTCGTCCGGAAAATGTCTCCATGTGTCCGTAAAATGAGGATTAATGAGAAAATCGTGCTCGTCATCAGCGAAGCCAACCGGTTCGATTATTACGTTGCCCGGGTATTGTTTCAAAGCGATGCGATGGTAATTTTGAGTTCAAATGATTGAAATAATCCAGTACAAATATAATCATGCAAATGAGAGCATTAGTATTATTCAGTAAATACCCGCAAACCGTCGCGATTGTAAATTTGCTCGATTGAAATAGCAAGAATGCCGCGACGAAATTGAAGAAAGAATTCGACATGGATCGTGCTAATTCATTTGTTTCGTGTTGACGACAGCGAACTTGCAGATATCGTATCAGAGGATTGCTTTCTGCAATATAAAATTGCAGCTTAAAAACGCGAAAGTGCATTAGAATGAAAGTGCATATTGAAATTGAAATTTCCCATTACTCAATTACATGCATGCAGTATTATACGAAATGCCTTAAATTATTACAGCATGTTAACTTTCACGCTTGCTAAAATGTTCTTTTTTTTATTATTTATGAAATCATATATTTCATATCACATGTTTTTCTTCCTTTCAAGAGCTGGATATTGCTCGACGAATGCAAATCTTTTAAGCTTAAATACTACTAATAACAAAAAATTATTTTCATTTCTAAAGTTATTTTTGCTAAACAAACATAAGATAAAAACTAAAGAAGGTTATGTATTAGTGTATATATACATATAAAGTTATATTAATTTTGCAACTTAGTTCGATAAGATAATAGAATCATTTGACTATCGAAAATTGTTATCAATAACAAAACCATAGAATAAAGATTTAGTAACAATTGACAACAAATTGTAACGAGATATCCCAGACTCGATTATAAATTTCAAATCTATATCTTTTTAATGATCTTATACATATGGAAAAGCATAAAAATGAGAAAAATGATATCGACATATGTTCCATAGCCCGCAGGATAATCCGTTCGTGCCGATACAAATTGAGATCAAATTCGCTATTCATTTGTCGTTAGAAATCTGATAATTCGCGGACGAATCGTCAATAAATCTGGTAATTCAATTCAACATCCCTAACTTACATATCCGTTCCTTTTATACCAACGATGCTTTCGATATCAATACAGTTTTGTTATTTTATTCGCGTTATCTTGTCGCGACGACAAGATTATATGTTCAAGAATATATTTGCCTTTAATATTTGCCTGTTAAATTCTGTACATATCTTTAGTATATATTATAGATTTTTACGAAGGAACTGATGACTCAGCAGCATGGTCTCGAAGTTCATTTCGAGATAAATTTTACGCAATGGATATGTTGGAAGACTGCTGCTGAAACGATAACGAGATTGGAGAATCAAGCGATCACGAGCATCCACGTCTTAGTTTTGTTTTATACGGTTCAGTTTATTTTATAAGAGATTGTTGCAACTCTATTATATCCTGAATAAAAAAAATTTTATCTTAATAAACTTATCTAATAATTTTATCTAACTTTTATCTAATAATCTTAATAAACAAGCACAAATGACAAGCACAATCAAAATTTGCGGTAGCAACAAACTAGAAAAAGGTAGATTGAATTTAAGTAATGAATTAAATCGTAAAGTTAACATACGTTTTCTAAACTATGTGTTAGACATATTAGACATATATATATTCTTTTGCATGTACTTTTATATGTTATCTTTGTGCGACATAAAAATGTATTTTGTAACTTGCAAATTCTTAAAAATTTGCAATGTATTGAAAATGCATTTAATTTATGATATCGTTGAAGATATCATATAACGATATTCGCATTTTATTAAGTAGCCTTGAATATGTGGCTTTGTAGAATATTCGAGAAAGAATAGATATTCGAGAAAGAATGGCGTGACTTTTATCAACAAAAATAATCAATTTGTAGATCGTGCAAATGTTCTTCTGCTGAGATTTTTATTGAATACTCATTATGTAGACATTAACGTTTTCTTTATGATTTAAAATCGAATCCAAAAACTAAATAGATTTAAATCGAAAAGTTTTACATTCGATAAATAATCTTGCTATATCTAAAATTTCGATATTTGTATGTTATGTATTGTATAATGTCTGAAATATCTTTAAAAACTGAAATTTATTTATTTTATTTATCGTACGTAATCGTTGCTATACCGCAATAACAACAATTTATAAAATTTATAAATTGAAAACAATGTACGATACTAGGCGTAATTATATTTTGAAAAGATAAAAAATTATTCTTTGTTGCAATAAATTCCGATTCTTATTTATGTCTTTTCGAGATTCAAAATTCAGCTATTTATATCTATTACATATTATAATTATAGTATTACATATTATTATATAATATATATAGTAATATATTCGTATATAAACAAATAATATTTTCATAATATTTAATAATATCTACAATTTTTTCATAATGCATAGCTAATTGAGTATTGAAATGTCTTACCTGTATTAAATAATAGTGCAACAATATATCTCTAATGTTCCAGCACCAATCAAAAGGAACAAATATTGATAATGATGATGAACATTCTTTTTAATCCTGCAGATCTCGTAAAAAAGAACTTATACGTTATATAACGCACAAGTGGAATGAAAGATTGTTCAATCTTAAATATAATTTTATATTGAAATATTATTAGATAATAATTTGAAACATATTATTAATTCGAAACATAGATATTAAAACACAAGGAAAAATGAATAATTTTAGACACTTTTAAAGGAAATACTATACATACTATCTATATCATACACAGTATCTATGTAAAAATAACTGAGAGTTTCCAGAGTAGGGAAAAAAACAACAGAGAGAGAAAGAGAGGGAGGGAGAAAAGGAATAAGAAACAATCACTTATCTTATTTCTTTTTTGATTATATTTGCAAGCATAACAAGCATAACAGCTTTTTACAGAATATATATATATATATATATATATATATATATATATATATATATATATATATATATTACCACTGCCTTCTTTCTTCGAGTCAGTATTTATGCTTTTGCCGAATGATAAATACGTAATAAAAAGAAACCGAGCATAGAGGCATCTACTTAAAATAGGTTTGTTGATTATTTGTACTTTTGCTATTTGTACTAATATTTTAAATAGTACTAATATTATTTAAATAGAGAAAAGTAAATTAAAGTCACGAGAAAATAGATTTGCAACTATAGAGATTATTTTTTATGGATTATTCAGATTATTCAAAAATATAACTAGAGAGGATACAATCGAATACGTTAATCGTATTTAATATAATGTCCACGAAGATGTTTCGTGATTGGTGGATTCGTTAATCTTTTAAAACGAATTTAGAAAAAATAATCGAATAATCGTTCAGTAAGTTACGTTGATATAAAAGTCATGTCGAAATAAAAAAAAGATCTTTTCGTACGTTATAGAAAAATTTTCATCCGTGAATACATCACACGAATGCATTCAATGTTCAATTAGTAGCATTTGATTATACTTTCGAAAATTATACTCTTGAAGATATTACCACTTCATCTTCATTGCAAAGACGAAATACATATCAATTTAATTTAATAGTGATCGTAGCGAATGAAATAGCAAAAGTGATCGTAGATCAACGAAGACATTTGAATCTCGTATCATATAATGGAGAACGTGCAAAATAAAACTGCGATAATCACCGGAGCTGGTTCTGGCATTGGCTATAGCATCGCCGAGGAATTGTTGCGTAACAACGCAAAGGTAATTTACAATTATAAAAGAATAAGATCGAATTTGGCTTCGGATACTCGATGCGGTAGGCCGTTCAGATCGCTTCTCTTCTCGATGGTTTGAAATGTTGGCGAAATATCGAAATCAAAATTACGAAATGTTCCAAATCAAAAATCCAAATGTCCAAATATGATAATCAAAGATTCCTTGATTTTTTTATATAAAAGGCAAAAATTCTTTTGTCGATTTTACCTATATCTTTCGTTCGCGTTTGCATTCATTTTATTTTACTCATCACAGCGAATCGCCATTATCGATTTGCCAATAGCAAGAAGTTACATGGCAGTAAAGAAGTTACGAGAAGAATTTGGGAAGGAACGTGTCGTTTTCTTCGATTGTAATATAACGCAGCCCGAATACGAAGGTAATTAACGAATCTTGTCAGTTTTCTTTCAAAAACGATAAAAATAATTTCTTATTATCCGTTATAAAAATAATTGACACATATTCTGATATACATTTTTCAATAAATCAAAAAATTGAAATCCGCATCAAGAGATTCACAAATATAAACTAATATCTCGATATTATTACTCAGTGTTATATTATTGATTTGTTATATAAATAGATATAACTAATATATTAATTAATAATTACTTTCAAAGAGATTTTCAAGAAAGCTGTGAACGCTCTCGGTAAACTCGATATACTCGTGAACAACGCTGGAATTGCGAATGATCATAATATCGAAGGGACATTCGCCATTAATACTGTAAGTATCAACAGATTAAATTTCAATCAATGAGTGTTTTAGAAAAATTTCTGTACAGAATTGACAGTCCGAAAGATTTGATTCTCGTTATTATTTTTGGACACTATCACCATAGCTATCTATTATTTGATTGATTGATTCTAGTATCGCTTGTATGTTACAAAGGACTTTACCAATAACACAGATAACAGAGTGATATGAAAGACGATTATAGTATATGCATAGTACATTCACAAGTTAGCAATTTATCAGACATGATATATAATAACAATAAATAAATGATTACGTTATATTACATATTACGCAGGTAGCTCTAATTCGTGGATCGTTGTATGGCTTGAATTACATGAGCAAACACAAAGGTGGCAACGGGGGTACTATAATGAATATTGCATCGGTCGCTGGTATCAGATATACGTCATCTTTACCTATCTACTCAGCTTCTAAGTACGCAGTCGTCGCATTTTCCCAAGCCCTCAAGGTAAGAGCTTTCTCTTCGCCATCTTTCACGAGTCGCGAAAATCTTTTATCATTTTCTTACATAGCATTTATAGATACTTTTGCTTTTCTATAAACACTAAGCAAATAATCTTTGCTTGATCGAGCAAAATTTCTTATTCCTGTACGCAAATCTCGTTCGAGATTTTATTGAATTTTATTGAAAAAAGTTCTAAACCTTGAAGCTCTAAACAACATATAATCAGCTAATCTTCTTGTGAAATATTTTTCCGATTGAAGAATGTTACATCCTCGATGTAGAGATCTGCATGTAAAAATTTTCTGTTCCAAATAGCCTCAGAAATTAACGATTAACGAGTTACGCAAGATTTCAGGCATACATATATACGTATATACGTTTTATCGAGTGATCATTCTCATCATAGGATTACTATGATACGACCAACGTTCGCGTTCTAGTGATGTGCCCTTATTTGACAAAAACATCGATAAGCGACAACGTACAATTTCTCGATTTCACTAACGTCACATGGCAGAGCATTGTCACGGATAAAAATACTCAAAGGTATTTAACAAAAAAGTTGATACAATGATGTAATTGAAAAAGCAAATTTTTGTTAGCGATGGGTTAGCTTGTTGCTCAAGAATTGAAAAACATTATTTATGCGAGTAGTGCTACGCATGTGGGATGTGCCGTGATCGAACTGATCCAGAAGGGCGAAAACGGAACGATATGGACCATCAAGAATGGAGAACGGCCCTACGCGCATCACTTACAACCGACTATCACACAAGCAATGTAAATATTCCTGCACTGCATGTATTGCATGAAAGTCGGAAAATTAGTGACTAGAGAATCAAACGAGCGTCTACTTACTATTCGAGATATCGAACGATTTAATCCTGGCGATTGCCTGTTTTTTTACTTTATTCTATCTTGTAACATGAAGGAAGAAGAAAAGTTGGTCTCGATTTATAAGTTCTAGCCCATAATGGAAAGCGGAAAAATTAGGACAAAATGGTGGAAAATAGGATACTTTACTAAAGTATCTAGAGATACTAAACTAGGATACTTTAATACTTTTATTTACACTGTATTGGCTGATATCGTTTTAAAGAAAACTTTACCGTATCATTGTACGTATCTTATGATCTTATTGTTGCATATAAATAAGTAATTCTTTAAGTAATTCTTTCTTTTAACAAGGTGGAGGTTCGATTAAAATAAACGCGAATAATGCATGTGAGAAAAATCTGAAGAAAATGGACTATATATTAATAATTCATTATATATATAATATATAATGCCAGCTATATCTGATGCCAGAACGACCGATGCAATGTACATTATAGTTATTGTCACTTTTGTGCTTGCTCATGTAATTCAAGCCATACAACGATCCACGAATTAGAGCTGCGTAACATGTAATCATTTATTTATTGTTATTATATGTCATGTCTGATAAATTGCTAACTTGTGAATGTACTATGCATCTATAATTGTCTTTCATATCACTCTGTTATCTTTGCTATTAAAGTCCTTCGTAACATACAAACGATATTAGAATCAGTCAATCAAGTAACAGATATAATGAATTATTAATATATAGCCCATTTTCTTCAGATTTTTCTCACACGCATTATTCGCGTTTATTTTAATCGAATATATATATATATATATATATATATATATATATATATATATATACGGCTATCTATGATATTAAGATATTACAATATTATGACATGCAATGAATAAAAAACTAAAAAACAAGATTATAAAAAATGACTGAAATGTACAGTCTTCTTTAAATTGATTCTTAGCACTAATGTGCCTTTATTAAGGCAGTTAACGTGCCTTCGATGTTTCGCGTAACATCGTTTAAATATTTATTTATTTCCGGTTCGAGAGAATGTGTTCAGTAAAGATGAGAATCGTAGAAAACAAAACAACCTCCTTTAACCGTCAAACAAGTTAACAATTACAATATCTGGATACTCGCTCTAAGTAACAAATATGCGATCGTTGCTTTTGGCTTCTTGCAAGATACTGAAGACACTAATCCTTTGTCGCTTGTTATAAGCGAACGATAACGATCTTTCTTTGTTTCAGCAACAGTTGCGACTTAATCCCTTGACTTTGTAACTCATACTCGAGATAAGCTTAGACATAAGTTGTTTATGTCGAAAACATTCTAAAAACCAAAGATGACGCATACAAAAATCCTTAACATATCGCCCGCCTCGTAAACGCCCGAAACGGAGACGACATTCTGATCCACTTACAATGACAATTCCGCTCAGGAAACCGCCGCTAGGAAACTGGTAGTAGTGTAATCTTCCATACTCTCTAAATGAATCGCCTTGGTAGCAAGGCACACAAATAACGTTACATAATGTTTTCGAGTCCTCTGACCACATCCTACGAACGATATGATACGGAACGGTCCTGTATAATCAACGCCGATATAAGAAAATAGTGATGAGGGATTAACTCGTTGAGATTCAGACAAGTTTCCCATTAGTTGCGTTGGAATTTTTGCCAATTGACGTACGCAAATCACACACTGACGGATATGCGCTTTAACGAGATTGCGATCGTCTATAATCCAGTATTCTTGTCTTAAATTGCGCAGCGTAAGTTGCGTACCGCCATGAAGAGTAGCCGGATGCGCATGGTCTATGAGAAGCTCTGAGATGCGATCCCTTGGCAATGTTTGCCTGATAGAATGTTTTTCGCAATATCCGAGGACGGCATTTCGCAACCGCCCGCCAAGATGGTGTAATAACTTGTCTCCCAGCATAGGGTTCAATGCCTTTAATGCACTGGATTTCGAAATCGGCTCATTATTGTTCAATGCACTCTATTCTTTTGAGAAGTGAGCTTTCTGGACGAGTCGGATCTAAAATTGGGTAGTTTTGCGCAACTCGGAAACATTTATCGCTAATTCTTTCCCGGATTGGGAATTCCTCTTTCGTTTCGAATTTTCAATAAATCTAAGAACATAGGTTGTTACTCAGGCCGAGTCCAGCTCGAATATCGTTGGGGCAATTCCCATTCGTTCGCACAATCAACGTGATGTACGGTAGTCTTTCGAGCTTCTGCGAAAATTTCCTCCCCAATTGTTGCGTCGATTGACATCGCGAGATCACGTTTCGGCCAAGTAGTGGAGGTGCGTTTCAACCAAAGGGTATAAAGATCATGCGGTAGTTAGAAGTACATTGAATGTACGCGGAATTTCCCTTCGCGCGGTTTGGACATCTGCGATCATAGCGCTTCCGAGAACGGAAGAAGCGTTTGAGACCGTTTGCGTTTTTGAATCGTCGGCACTTGGCGCTTGGTCGACGGTTACATTAGTGATCTCATTTTCTGCGAGATGTAGTAACGAGTGATGCATGCGACGATAATGCATACATCGTGATTTATTTGGGCATTTCGGTAGAAAATGACTTGACCGTAGACAATTGAAACAAACTCGCTTTTCCCTAGCAAGAGTACTGCATTGCCCGACCGATAATGACAGAAATTTCTCGCATTTTGATAAGCTATGCGAGCCAATACAGTTGATGCATTTTAAAACCGATACGCTATTAACAGAGGAGCGGGATTTATTTCGCGAATTGTTGGTAATGAAACTAAGCTCATTCGTAGAGTCGGAAAGTCCGCGAAAACTCAGAAATGCGTTTATCTCTTGGTACGAGGCATATTCCTTGATATATTCGCCACGTTTTAGATTCCATTCCGTTCGTGTTTTTGGGCTAAATTTCTCTGACATGATATATACTAAGAGATGGTCCCATTGGTCGACGGGACATCCGAGATTTGACACAGTTGCGAGCGCGATTGATACTGTTCTGATACTATGATTTCGCAATTTTTTTAACTCGTGACACTTTCAGATTTGTTCTTCGGCAAGCTAGAGAATGAATGAATGTGCGTATGTATTAACGCTCTTTTATCATCGTATTCCGTCACCAACATCTTCCACGCAACGGTATAATTTTCAGGAGAAATTTGCAATTTATTGATCAACAATGTGGCATTATCGGTAACGCTTGACCTTAAATAGTGAAACTTTAACGTATTCGACATCGCGTCATTCGAATCGACAAGAGATTCGAAAGTACGGCGGAAATTTTCCCATTCGGAAAATTTACCGAAAAATTTCGGAAGTACAATACGCAGTTTTAACGAGGACGATTTCATTTCGTCGCGAAATGTAGAGTCAGTATTACTGTTGCATGCAGAACTTTTCCCTTTTACAAAATTGCAAAATTGCTTATCGTATCATGAAGTTGATCAGAAGCATCGTTGTTGGCATCCTCGACAGTGAGGAATTCGTCTTGTTGGAAGTTAGATAGCTTCTTCCTGTCTCCAGCCGTTGTCGCAAAAGTGATCCCATTATGGAGGTGTTGAGCCTTCTCCCAAAGCTCTTTAAATCAGACAAACGTGTTCTCGTTCTTGGAAGCGTGACGCTTACTTTTGGAAGCTTCTTATAATTAATAATGACGCGTTTGATCAGACCGATTGTATTGGTCTGCTCCGTAATAAGTTTATACAGATCTTCAGTGATGTAGCAGGTAAACTCAAAGAATCATCCTAGAACTGGACGGTGATCCGCTGGATCCCAAATAAACTAGCAGCGTGTATGTGACAGCACGAGAAAGCGCGTGATCAGCGTGGACGCAAGAAATACTGGACTATATCGACTATAGCGTTCCTTGGATCGAGCATTTCAGCTCGGAAATTGCGAGTCAGCGCGATGCACGTATGGCACCAGCGTTACACTTTCTGTTGCGTGTTGCATGCAACACAACAAGAAAGCGTCGTGATATAGTTCGACGACGCTGAGTGTCCTTTTCGTGAATTCGGTATTACACTTCACCAAGGGCTCCGGGCTTCGACTTCCCCAGGAGCTAGCATATGATTTTCATGTGAAGTCTGAGTTTGAGAAAAAAAGCGATGGCAGCACTTCTGATCTAGCTCGCAGTGATTCTTGCAACGTGCATTCGGTGGTAACAGCACCAGAGATGATCCTTGATATTTAACTGTCCGATTCATCAACAACATACTAATACACTCGAGTATCAGCGATCCAGCTCGAAGGACCAAAAACAATGTTAACGCGCCTTCGATGTTTCGCGTACACCGTTTAAATATTTATTTATTGCCGGTTCGAGAGAGTGTGTTCAGTAAAGATGAGAGTCGTAGAAAACAAAACAAATCTCCTTTAATTGTCGAACAAGTTAACGGTTACAATATCTGGATACTCGTTCTAAGTAAACAAATGTGCGACCGTTACTTCTCGCAAGACACTAAAGACACTAATCTTTTGTCGCTTGTTAAGCGAATAATAATGATCTTTCTTTGTTTTTTTCGCCAACGATTGTGACTCATTCCTTGACTTTATGACTCAAATAAGCTTCGATATAAGTTGTTTACGAAAACATTCCAAAAACCAATGGTGCATACAAAATCCTTAACACACCATCATTATCGTATCGTATTGTATTTTTTAAGATAAAGGCAACAGAAATTCATAATGGATGCTTTTGAGATTAAGCTTTTTTAATTAAATTTAAATTCAATTTAACTCTAAACAAAAGAAAGAGAGAGAAAGAGAGAGAGAGAGAGAGAGAGAGAGAGAGAGAGAGAGAGAGAGAGAGAGAGAAAGAGAGAGAGAGAGAGAGAGAGAGAAATTCTTGCAATGCCTACCTATATCTGTTTGATCGATGTTGAATGTTAATTTGTACGACACCATTTACATGAAATATCGCCATTTGCATAACCATGAATAAATGATTTGCAGATCGCGTAGAGCCAGTTAACGATATAGTTGATTGGGTTCGATCGTTTAGTTCTAAAAATTTCACCAAGAACTTCCATTATTTCAAACTAAAAACCAAAATATGTCTCAAGAACAGATTAGATTTATTTCGCATTCAATAATGCATTCGATAACAGGATATGAAAAGATGAAAATTGCTAAAAATCCTGATCTCTAAATGTACAGCGCGACTAAATAGAAAACTGAATAAAGAGTTATTATTTTCCTTCGATACGATAATTAATAACGGGCCTATCCCGTTTTATTTATTAATTATCAGTTTCTTTTGGAGTTCGAAGAGAAAGAGATAATGTAATCGCGATCATTGAACGAGAGGCAACGAGTTCTGCAACGATCGGGATGCCGGATAAGAAACTAACAGAGCCTAGGGAAATACATAGCGTCGCGGTGTTCCGGTGGCATTCCTGATCGCTCGCTTCCCGCCTGATTTTTTTTAGTTCGACACATGTGTACATTAGGTCGCGTAGCTACTAATCGTGATCCTAGATGCGAAGCAGTACGGTTTAGCAGGGTGACGTGATTCACGATCGGATCGAACGCGAGACGCGATGCAAGATACGAAGAAGCTGCAAGAGTTTATGGAGTTGGTCGGTCGGCTGAAGGTGAGTTAGAGACTCGATCGACTTCCGACCTGTCAAAACCACCTTCGGCGTTCTAGTTGAAAAAAGTCATCTCGTGCCACTGGCGGAGCACGAGCATGGCGTATAACATCACGAAGTATCGCGAATCGATATTCGAGAATCGTTGCTCGAGTTTTCGCGCCGACACAAGATTGGGATGTCGTGCCGGGAGAAGAGAACAGATAAGTGGATCGAAAGAAAAGAAAACTAACATTACCTCAATTACCTCTCTCAAAGCTAGATAGATCTACGATAGAAGAAGGGGATCCGACGTTGCGCGCGTGACGTTTGACCGAACTTGTACGTATAGCAACGTTGTTCCGTGACAGGAAGCGATTCTGTAATTCGCAATTATGTAATTTCTTGCGCGCCTTCACAGTTCGAAATCGCGAGACGTTAATGTCCCTTTTCTCTTCCTCTACCCTTTCCATGTTGTCTCGATTCGATCGTGATCAATTGTCCGATACGCCAACATATACTTGTATTTTAATGCATGGACAGTCCTTGACGTGTCAGCAGCTCCGAACGATATACGATATATGAAGCAGTATATGGCTATTAACAGCGCGCGAAATATGCGAGATATCAAAATAGCTTTAAGAAGATCTCCAATGTCTCGATGCTTTTGATTATCTCTTCGATTCCTTCGATCGTTGTAAAGTATCTCTCTGGAGAAAATATATTTGATTATTATTATCTTGCGGTCGTACTCAAAGATTTAAAAAAATAGATATGTGCTCAATACGATTCTCGCTATATATACCTTTGTTCTTATTCTCAGCATATGAAGAGGACGGGATGGGTGAAACGAAATATACCAGAACCCGAAACGATCGCCGGTCACATGTATCGAATGGCAATGTTGTCATTTCTGGTGGATGGAAAGGAAAATCTGGATAAAGTCAAGTGAGTTGGTACGAGAGCGATCGATTCAATACGACGATTCGCGATACCGAGCGATTATGAAAATCAATTAATAATTTCTTTATCGGCAGGATAATGCAGATGGCATTGATACACGATTTAGCCGAATGTATTGTGGGAGACATAACACCTTTCTGTGGCATTCCGCCGGATGTGAAACATCAGATGGAGGATAAAGCTATGGAAGACATCTGCAAACTGCTCGGTGACAAGGGACCCGAGATACTACAAATATTTCGTGTAAGAGTAGCATCATTGTAAATCGTCGGCACTTTTTCAATATTCCGTTTTAATGTTGTGTTTCAATATCTGTTTTTTCAAAATGCAGGAATACGAAAAACAAGAATCCCCCGAAGCACAATATGTGAAAGATTTAGATAGACTGGACTTGCTGATGCAAGCGTACGAGTACGAGAAGAGAGACAACATGCCCGGAAAATTAGACGAGTTCTTCATTTCAACGAATGGCAAGATCAGACATCCGTTTATTAATAAGATCGCTGCTGATATAAACGAGGAGAGAGACAAGTTGTGTCGCAACTCCGATATCACGAAATAACAAAGACCGCTGTCTACAAATAAAAGCTTGAGAGAAGCAAGATAGCTCAAACGATTTTCAACGATTTTATTTCAATTTTATGGTTATGATTATGAATTTATTATTTTCTTTTAATATCTCATCATCGGTCATTAATGTTAAATGTTTCAATTTTTAACATTGACATTATATTTAATATTGACATTATGTTCGATATTAGGATTTAACGATCGGTCGTTTAAATCGTTGAAATGTTTATTTTTGCGATTTTATCGATTAAAATTAGGTGATTTATTTATGCGTGTATTTCATGGCTAGGCGATGAGAATTAATTATATTGAGTTAATAATTGTGTCGTTATCGTTGGTTAGTTACGTGTTTAAATATTTTTTTTATGTTTGTTATATTATTTATTGAAATATTTAAGCGTAAGTAAGCGATTACCAAATATTAATTTTTAGATATTGTACAGTTGATAAAAAGAAAGATGAATCGTAACATGTGAATACGAATAGATAGCGTATAAATATTAAAATAAGATAGCGCTGATGCTGTTTTCAATATGTATGAAAACGTAAATACGTGTGATTCACTGCCTTTACGTGATAAGGTAAGATTTCGTTAATATCGCATTCTGTCAATTGCTTGACAGCTTTAGCACATGGTCGAGTTTGGTGATCTTTTCGTTTAATCTTATCTCGGAATAATTTTTCTTTAATCTCTGTATACTTTATCTCGTTTTGAATATTTTATTTTCTCCGAGATTCTCATAATGTAATATTCTGACGTGCTTTGATAATTTATTAATATATTAATTCTAATAACATATTTTAATATATATACATATATATATATATATATATATATATATATATATATATATACTGCGTTTTACGCAAACCTCTAATTTACTTTTTCTTTTATTTTTCCCTCTCATTTTTCGTAGATTTAATCTAGCACGAATGAATTAAATCGACAAATAAGCTACGATACGAAAGTTCGTATTCTTTCATGCGTTTTCGTGATATTTGCAAATTCAATGAATTCAGGTAGCTTATACAGCTTGATCGTCGTGTAGATATGTATATATACCACTGGTTCAAGATCAGAGGATAGCCGCACAAATTATGCTCGTTTGATAAAAAAATGATATTTATGCTGCTGCTAATGATATTGTAGTTCTCCACATGAGAAAAATAATTGTTCTGTTTTCTGCATATACATATGTAAATGCTGATCAATTACTCAAATTAGTTTGCAAGATGATTCTCTTGAATTCAAGGCAATTCTTTTTTAAATGTATATCAAAGAGATATATATATATATATATATATATTCATAAGACCGATTGTGAGTAAATATTAATGTAAAAATAAATACGCGCACTTTTATTATTTCATCTTATTATTTCGTGTATTCGTGTATTGTTATATCTTTATTTCTTTCTTCATTTAATTAATTAATTAAAGAATACCGATAAATGAAATGTCATAAAATAAAGAGAGGATTCTTGTGTAAATAGAGTGTGGAAAATATTCGCGCGCAAATGTTTATTCATACAATTTTGAGGACAGAACTGAATTTATTTTTTATGTTCCATGTTTTATATTTTAAAGATATAATTAGCGATAATTTACCGGAATTAATATTAAAATATTCAATGATTACTAATTCAAACGAACCATTTTCATATAACTATAGAATGGAAAAGTTGTTGGTACGAAATGCAAGGGTATTGCTCACTACATCATAAATTGTGTATATGTTGGATGGAATTTATAAGAGTACTCCTAAAAGTGGGGAGTACTCTTAATATAATCTATAACAACTCACTTCATCGTGTATTACATCGTAATTATTTTTCGTCTTAACTCCTAGTCCTATATCGTAATTATCTCCCATAGTGTTTTTCTTTCCCACAGAAAGATGAAAAACTGAAATCTTCTAACTCTCGACAAATGAACTCTCGACTGAAATCGCAACTGATAACGCAGCAAGCTAAGCACAATTAACACACGATATCTCTCTAACGAGAAGTTTTGAAATATCATTTCATCATATCTATCTTTTTTACAAAAAATGCGAAAACAGACAGATTATTTATGTACATGTACATGTACAACGAGAAAATGAAGATGACTCGCATATGAAAAGCATGAATGCGTTGCGACGAAAATAGGGAGGGCTTTTGTCTGGAAAATAGGGAGGGCTTATGAACCGAAAAGGTTTTCGGTTCATAAGCAGGTATAAAAGAGCATGACAGTTGTACGACAACGTTATATCCGTGAGCATTGTTCATATTTTATGGTTTGATGATACGAATACTATTCAATTTTAAGGATCTTGAGTGATATTTATTCACGGTTTCACATTCACGTGAATGTGATTCATCATTCAGTATTTCCGAATAATTTCCGATTTGTTTTTGCATTGCTACTTAATTAATACATTGCATGTCACAAATAGCGAAGCAGCTACGACTATTGACCTTGTGTTGTAACCGTTAAATATCACGTTGAGAGAAAATAACGCGGAGTATTAAACAACGCACTGGATATGGCACAATCAAAGGATCAGAACTCTCGAAAAGAATATCTGATGACGATTCTATCGAAAGTGGGCATCGACATTACGGGCGAACCGCTTGATTACAAACAATTCGAAGCGCTTTGTGTTAAAACGTTCAATGCGGCTGAGGTCGAACAATATCAACAAAAGGTGCAGGAGATTTTTCATCTATTTGATGCGAATGCGGATGGCATACTGCTCGAGGACGAACTGCTTAGGTAATGTTATTCTAACGCCAGTTACATAACGCGATTTCCTCAAATAAATCCGAAATGAGTAACAGACAAAGAAACGTTTGGCAAAAAAGGAAATAAGGAGAAGAAAGGCTTAATTCTGGAAAAACTCGTATTTTATGAAAAGGACTTTCTCATTGGACGAGGTAGCGGTTTCGCACGTTAGAATTCAAAGTTGATGCGTCTGTCCGAGTCTTTTGAATTTCTCTCTCCCTCTCTCTCTCTCTCTCTCTTTCTCTCTCTCTTCAACGCCAGTTAGTTTTAATCGGCATTAATCGGTATTATTTAATCGATATTATTCTAATATTATCGCAGATAATATCACTGATATATGTCTATTGATATATTTTCTCTTATCTCGTTCAAGAAAATGGAATCGATAGATTTGTAAATAATGTAAGTAATATAAGTAATATAAAATACTCTAAAATATGGATACTTGATATCGATCCGATTGATACGGAGCGAGAAGATGAGGTTTAGACTTATCGATAGGAATAGAATGTATGGTTTTATCCACGCATTTTTTATTCATTATAGCATTGCGCGTATATCGTAATCAATAATGTAAGTCTAAATTAAAAATAGAATTTAATATCTTATCATATATTCAACGTTTTACATTATTTGTATCAATCTAGTGCGATATCAATGCGATATTGTAAAGTAATTTTATTCTGAGAATAAAAATTACATAAATTCAAATAAGTGCTCAATCAACTTGTTCTTGCATTTTTATAAACGAATGAATTGCCATTACAGATGTTATGAATGGATAAATGCGACCGTGAATCCCACGAATATATTGATCATCATTGACATGCAGAATGATTTCATCGACGGCTCATTGGCACTTCGAAAATGCGAGAGCGGGCAGGACGCGGCAGAAATAATAAAACCGATCAATCAGCTTTTGAAACTTGGCCGCTGGCACAAAGTGATATATTCACTCGATTGGCATCCCTCGCAACATATCAGTTTTTTCAAAAATTTGACAATGCGTCAACTTCATCCGGAATCTAAGGTATTTGAGGAATCTAAGACGAATCGAATCGTTCGATGATGAAATCATTATTTCTAATAGTTTGAAAGATAATAATCTTTGCAATAGAAAATAGAATGCAATAGAATCGTAAATGATTTCATTTTATTGTTTTCATCATGGACGTATACCGTACACTCCGTATATTTAGTAAAATATAATATACAATTTAATGTTTATTATTAGTATATATTATTTTAAAAAATTCACTTTAATATATGATCGTAGATAAATTATAAAATAAATAAATATATATATATATATATGTTATGTATTGGATTCTTTTGTAATAATAACTTGAAGTTATCTTTAAACTGAGATAGATCACTAAGGCATCAGCGAAAATCTTTGATACCGTGGTTTTCTCGGAACCTTACGTAACGCAGACGCTTTGGCCCAAACATTGCGTTATGAACACTTGGGGCGCTGAATTGCACAAGAATCTTTTCATTCTACCTTCTTCCGAGCAGGTAATAGACTGAGTCTCATCATTCTATATTTTCTACATGTCTGTATAAAGAATCTAGGATGTATGTTCGTTTTTGAATGTGCTTTTTTTTTCTAGGTATACAAGGGTCAAGATCCAGAGAAGGATGTGTATTCGGCATTCCAGGAAAAGGATACAGATGGTACTTCGCGGCTAGAAAAAATCTTACTAGCGACAGGTGCGACGCACTTGTACATTTGCGGTATTGCCTATGACATATGCGTAAAAGAGACATGTCTGGATGGTCTGCGATTAGGCTATCGATTAGCTGTTATTGATGAATGTTGTCGAGGTATAAGATCCAATGACATAACGATTGCGAAGAATGTTATTCGGGACAATGGCGGCTTGGTGATATGCAGCCGCAAGGCTCTGTCTATGGTGAATGAGGATAAGCGTAGCCTGCTGATGGCGCATAATGCCGTAAAACGCGGAATTTCTTGTTGTGTTCCGTAATGTGAATAATATAAATAAAGATATAATATTTACCTGCAAGTAGTTGTAATAGAATTTTGTCGAGACATTAGATATTATAAACGATAGATGGAAAGTCATTTCGTCATTTCGTCAAGGACTTCTTTATTTTTATTGTCAAGTATCAGATTTGCAAATTATTGAAATAATTCGTGTACTCTTCTATTTCTAATTTCATATATATTCTTAATTTTTAAATTAACCAGAAAAATCTTAAAAATATATTACACTTTTCTTTCTGCGATGTAACATTTTAAATAAATTGAAAACACAATGGTAATTAAAAATAATTTTCAAGAGCACAGATTTTCATCATAGAAATTATAATTTCTCTTTTTTTCTCAATATATTCATTATATATTGCGAGAGTTGTTATTATTGTTGATGCTTTGTTCATAAAGACATTTAAATGCGCTTAATTTAAATCAATTAAATGCCAAAAATGGAAATATATATGTATATATAATACAATCTTTGTTACATATATATGTGTGAAAATATGTAAAAATAAGAATATTTGTAAGAATAAAATATGTTATATATTTTCATACATATATAACAAAAATTGTACTTAATACATAATTTTAATAAAATTTACATAGATTATTAGAAAAATTTATAAATATTTATAAATATTTTCATGTCATTATTATTCTATCGGCTATCATTAAAATAATTGATCAATTATCCTTATTGATCAATAATCGTGCTGTTCTTTCGATCTTGTTTACTGATTCCTCGTCAACGGTCAATTCGCACATATACCTTTGCCTTAATCCACAATCCTCACCTCTGTAGGAATAAATTTTCGACGATGCGTTGTAAGTTAATTTTAAGCATCTATAATTCGAAAACATTTTTTAAATGTCGTTTATATAAAGGAGCATTTCATTCAAATATTATTATATGTTATTTTATTGCTTATTTTAATTATCCTCTTAAAACATTTACGTGCACTTTTAACGATTAATTAACTTTCAGACCAATATGTAACGTGAAATTTCATTTGCGAAGAAAGCTTCAAAGTTTAACATAACGCGTTTGATCATGAAAATGATCATAGAATACAAATTGCTTTCAAAAATTTATAAAAATTTATAAAGCAGTAAAAATTTTCATATAAATGTCATATAAATATCTTAATTTTTAATTTTACGGAATTACCTTTACGGAGTAAAATAATTGTAATTTATTTTATTAAATTCTTTATTGATATTAAAGATTGATTATCTCTGAATTAATTATCTTAAAAGTTCGCAATGGTCTTATATTATTAATATCTAAAAATATTTTATTCAAAATGCTTAACTATTACTAACCTGCCTTCACCAATGACGGATTGTTTGGTGTCTTGATGAACTGGTCTGGCACTACTGGACCAGATCCACAAGAGTCCTGGATTCAAACCTCCTGTCCAGAAATTTTTGCCTTTCAAATTGGGATCTGACATCAAACCGGCAATTACATCTTGACTCTCCTCAATGGAATCGAATTCGACTAAATGGCCACCCATTCCACGACAAAGACTAGCCGATGACTTCCAGTTAAAGTCACGATTGCTAAAGTGGTAGCAGTTTTGACCCATTCTCGTATAATTAGCAGGACAAACTTCTGCCAAGCCAACGATAATGATAATAAAGAAAAATGATGTGGATTAAAAGCACTAAATGTATAAACTTGAAAGAAATAATGTTTTCTCATTTCTAATTAATTAATTTCTTCTATATATTATACATACAACGTATGAAATAAGGAATATTAGTTAATTGATTATTCATATTGATAACTTTTCATATTCAGATATCAATAATTTTGAATCTATCGAAAATAATTTACCTCTCATTTTATTGTTTCCCGCGATAACGTAATACAACAGTTCCTCTGCTCTTCTCACTCGTTTTTCCAAATAATCCACTCTGTACACTAGCTTTTCGATTGCACCTGAATTGAATTGTCATTTAAGATGCTTCGATTTATAATAATTTTGCAATCATTGATCATTAACGATGAAGGATATTTCCGTGACATCTTTTACAAACCAAGTAGATAGAGATCCGTTTCAGAAACATCTCTTTTATTCGTCGTGGAGATTTTCGTCGACACCGTGACAGTTTTGTCACCAATTTTCATCGCACGTGATACGCGAGAGTTGTTGGATTGAGTGGTGATCCAGTTTTCAAGGATTTCTGCCCATGGACCGTGATTTATTGCCGATGAGTCTAGTTGGGTGGTCGAAACAGCTATAAATATTATAATAAATATATATGCAATATATAATATTGCACTATTACAAAAGCATGAAAATAAAAGCAAGATAATAAAAATACAAAAATAATACATGCATGTGAGATAATAAAAAAGATGAATGAAAATGAGTTTTTTTTATCAATCTTAATATCGTTGTTAATATTTTATAAAGTAATGCGTTACTATCAACACATAAAAAATTATTGTTAAAAAACATAATAGTACATACCTAATACTGCATTAATGACCGCTATCAATGTAACAAGCGTAATTGAACAAGATAATTGCATGGCTATTTTGCTCGTCATCGTGATTCTAGAAACGAGGAGGAAATAGCATTCATAGTGTCATCGCAGATACATGAGCTAAAAAATTGGCCTTCAATTTCCGCGAAATGTTAAGTAAACGAAATAAAGGTGCGCCATTTTTCGCTTCAACTGATATTTGCGGTATCTCTAACTTTCTCCAGGAAAGTTTATAGTGGCATATTGAAATAATAAGTACCCGGATGCAAACGAATGTGCAAACGAATGAAAAATATCGATTTTAGAATTTAAGATTCCCCTTTGAATCTTGTATAAATTTGTAATTGCTTTTTGTAATCTTGTATATTTTCTATTTAAATGTAACTTTATATAAAAAGCTTTATATGAAAATAGAATAATTCGGAATTGAAGATATCATGCGCGCGTATATTAAATATACGATACATATGTTATAATAAGGAATTAATTAACTAATTATTTCATTAATTAATAATAATAATAATAAATATATAATTACTATAATAATAACATGATGATTGGTTTTTCTAGAATTCTTTTAGAATGGAATTTTTAGAATTGAAACAAATTTGTAAAATCAATTTTAAGTTCGTAATTTTAAGTTAGTGATTGATCTTTATTCTTCACTTACCCGGCACAAGATATAATATTGTATGTTTATATAATTTATATAATATAGTTTACATGTATATATATCACGATTTTGTAAAATAAAAAGTAATAAAACAAATCTGTTTTCATTGTATATAGAATAGAATACCTCAGATTAGAAATAGAATTACCTCAAGATTTATTTATACGTTCATTCACACGTGATCTGCATGAAATAAGCAGCTTCTTATATCGTATCACAAGCATTCCACATCCAATTGGATATCATGGATGACTGAGAGGAAAAGATCCAAGAACGCGAGTCATAGCCTAGACCTCTCTGGGTCACTTTCTCCCCACCTTGCAGATGTAGTCACTTTCTTTGGTGAACACACCTTGGATTTGATCAGCCGCTGATCACGATGACAGTTCCATTCACTGCGCGTGTCAAACAAAGAAACGCATTTTGTGTAATAAAGTCCCATAAGACACATTGATAAAACATTAAAATATAATAATTCGTATGATCTTTCATGCTCCTCTTTTTGCATAATAATAAATGAAAATTAAATATTCATAGTTGATTTACTATTTCTTTCTTGTGCAGTTATAAATTAATTATTGGAATTTTAGTGTGAGCATTCAAAATTGATTTGAACATTTTGATCAGTATAATTTAGTAATCTTACAACTAGCCATTATTTAAATAAAAAGTATGTATTATGTATGTATTACGATTATTACTATAAAATTTATTATTTCAATTTACGTAAAAGAATTTATTATCGTAAAGAAAAAAGAATGAAAAGTCAAACACATTGTAAATAGAAAAAATCGAGATTTGTTTCGCTTCCAGTTGCATATTTTAATTAAATTTTTTTCTTAGTTGTGTCACTTTCTGTGAAAATTGGATTTTCAATTTCAACTTTCGCGAGAACGGAGCGTATTTATTCGTTTACTCGGTCCTGCTTTCGGCAAATGTTCGCGAAGATCGACCCACTAACATAGTTTTCTCGATATACATCGGCGGCTTCAATTAAAATGCAATTATTATAGTCTTATCGTTCATTTGATGATAGAAGCGATCAACCATTATACTTTCTTATGATAACATTCTTACGATCGTTTACGTAAATTGCATTCTTTTGCACTTTAAACTTCTTCATTGTGCTCGTTTGCAATGTTTACACCGCATCGCTTGGAATAACGAATTCGACAAAAACAGCAATTTACAAATCGATAATATAATTTAAATATAAATATTCATCAACTATTAAACGTAATAATAATAATAATAATCGATATGTAAAAATATGATATAATTCAGTTTTGAGGAAATAAACGAAAGTCTCAATATTGCTCGTATATTAATATTAATATAGTTAGAAAAAATACTTTATTATCTTCTTTTAATTGTTATTAAAATGTTTACAGATTGTTCACAGCTATCATAGTTTTTCGGCTTGGTATCTTGTCCTTCTTCTCGTTTTATTAAATTCCTATTTTAATTTAATTGTTCTGTCCGCGATATTCTTATCGTTCGGTTTCAGTTTTCGATAATTACTTCCTATAATTTGAAGACCAATGTCGCAACAAGCGTAAACATAATCCGCTGAGGATGACGCAAGTTAACGCTATGCTGCACAGGATAACACAGATGTCCCATGGACCGAATACACGTGTAAAATCGCACGTTACGATGCATCGTAACAACGTTCATTCACAGAATTCCAGTGTCAATGAGGCCTTATTGTACGTGGACAAAACGGCTGTCTTCCGCCGGAGAGACGAATCGTCATCGCATTCGCAAAAAGATCGATCATTAGAAATACACGGTGAGATTCAGTCTCTCATTGCCAGCTTGATTGTCTCCGTTTCGCGTTTCCGCCGCGGCCTCGACGCTGTCCACGGTCTGAAAACCGATAAATGTGTCAGTTGCCGTTTAGTATAATTTTTCTTTGTCGGTCCACTGTGAAAACCGACGAAACCGCCAGTTTACTCGAGAGACGATTACCCTGTCGTCGTCGTCGTCCCAAGATAGCTTTTTAATCCTTGGTAAGCCCGAATTGGCAGGCCACGCCGGCACCAAGGAATCTGGAGGATCTCCCGAATAATTAGAGGAGTCGTGAGATCCAGTGTCCAGATTGGTTCTAGCACTCAAATCATTCATATTCTGCACCAGCCCGCCGATGTTCGGAATGTTCGAAGTAGCTGATAAGGCTGGCGGATTTGGGGCAGGCGCCACTTTGTGTCTGGCATGATACAATGGTAATTGCCTCGCAGACGCTATACCTGCGGTATAAAGTAAAAATTAATGTCACAGATTATCAACGAAAATCAAAATAGCACTTATAGTATTTATATTGTATTACGTATCCAATTGTTGAAAAAGCGAGTGATATAACGCGATTCTTTGATAAAAATCGGTTTAAATCAATTAATTTCTTAGCAACCTTAACATGAATGTACAAAAATTATATGAAAAATCATGCAAAAATAATGGATAGAATATCATATTTGTTATGATAATATAATATATTATGATAAATAATATATCATTATTTATCATAATGATATATTGTCGCACGAAGCATCGAGAGAAACTATTTTTGGAAGACTATTATTATTAATATCTATCGGATATGGATCGAAAGGTACTTTTGATCGTGGCGCCATATGAGTTCTCGTTTGATTCTCCAAAGACGGGATTGTCGATGTCGTTACGACCGTCGGCGTTATCGTTCTCGCTATCGTCATTATCGAGGCGCCGATTTCGTGGAATTTCTAAGGCGTCTTGCAGAGCGTTAGCGCCTAGCACCTGCGGTGTCGGACTTAGTGCCGAAGGCACCGGTGATTTCTCGCGATATCCCGTTCCCACGGAACTGACGGATCCACCGCTCTTCGGCCTTTTGCTGAAGAGAAGGAAGAGAAAGATGAAAAGAATTCGAATACATTAGACTGAGCCAGGTTCGTTTGTGCGATAGGTTTTTACTTACTGCTTGTAGATGTAAAGGATGAGAACAAGTATGACAACTCCGAGCAGACCCAAAACCGCGCCGAAAATAGCGACCAACAGTACGCTGCTGCCGAGCCAAGCTGGTGCAGCTCTCGCGGCGATCGGCAACATACCGCCATTCGGTATGTGGACGATCACCGGAATCATGCTGGATCTGGAATAATGAGAGACGCAGAGATATGGAGATTAACATCTGAAATAATCGTTAACGGTATAAACGCGGGGAAACGCATGGATAATCACCTGGGCGGTTTTCCGGTGTCGGAAGCTACGGCAACCAACCGAGCAAGAGATCCGTTAAACGGACCTGGCGATCTTAGTATCAATTCCCCGTTGTCTCTAATCTCGAAGGATCTGAAAGGGAAATTTATTTTATCATTGAAAGTAATGATAATTATTCCGATAGAACCAGCACCCGCGTCTCATCATTTGCAAGATTTTGCTATATAATTTATACCTAGCATCCGGCCCTCTCAGAGACAAGCTGACTTTATCGCCTCTATCGCCATCGGCTGCTTCCAATTTTCCTAAAAAGTTACACATTTTGCGTAGAATGTAGTGCGATATCAGCGATAGTCTGATGTTTAACACAAAAAAACCTTACCGATGACGGAGCCTTCTCTCGCGGAATGAGCGTGAAATTCGTATCGGGGATGTCGGAACCGAGGTTCCCATTCATTCACATCCTCGACCGAAACGTTTACGCGTGATGTATCGTTCTAAAAAAAAAAGAAGAAATGTTATGATTTCTCGACAATGTGTGTTCCTTGCGGGCAATATCGCACTAACAAGCAATATAATGATTTAGAGACGAATTAAGGAGAGAACGACATATATACGTGATATCCATCGGTAACGTGAACCAAGAAGCTGTGCTGGATCCGCCGCTCGTAATCCAGATTGCCTTTGAGGATTAACTCGCCAGAGTTGGTAATTGAGAATCTCTCCAGATCCTCCAATGCACCCATCAGCCAAAATCTTAAATGCTGCGATCAAATGCTATGCTACAGGCTGTTACCTCGCAATTTATCTATATTCTTATTGTCGTAAATTCTTCTATTACCTACCGAATCGGCCTTGTTGACTCCGGTCGTTAAAAGGACGCTTCCAGGCGGTGTGTCCTCCGGTACGCTCGTTTGATGATCCTTTGACACGAATTTTATAGGTAATCGACCACCTAGCATATATAAAATAAAGATTATTTTGGCTAATTCATATCTGATGCCAAGTTTGTTTGTTCAAAATTGATAATACGGTTTTATTAGACATTACTTTGATATTTGACGAGCGTTTAAAGAAATTGATATATATAATTCATAATGAATGATACATTACTAATAAGCTGCAATTAATAGCATGCTCGTTCCCGTGAAACAATTTATTTTAATAATTAAATAATGATATTTTAATAATCAATAACTTGTTCATATAAGAAATATATGATAAATGTGCATGTTAATCGAATTTATACATACATTTACATTATATTATATTTAAATATTATGTATTTATACAAATTAAATATGTATAAGTAATTTAATTTATCGGCTAATAATAAATTTCGTGTGAAAAGACACATGAGAAAATTACGTGAGAGAGATAATTTAAAGAGAGAGAAGAAATGTTTTTATTTAATAAATGAATATATATGTGTGGACGCGCGCACGCGCCATGTATGTATTTTTATGAAATATTTACCTGCTGTCGGTCCAACTCCATAGCCATCTTCTCGCGATACAACAACTGTGGCAAGAGCATATCTGTCCGGATTATCGACTTGCGTAGCCTATTCAATGATGATAGTTTTATTGTATTTTTGTTTTATTATATTTTCTTACTTGCCAAAAAACTAAATTGAGAAACATTTCATATTAATGTTCTTACTTTAATGACGATAGTTGCCGGTGACATTAATTCATGATCCTGCAACGATCGCATCATAACAACTTCACCAGTTTCGAGATTTAAATTAAGGAAAGTTAAGATGCCTCCTTGAATCGTGTATCGAACTGGCGCATTTATGCCAACATCTTGATCGATGGCTTTTATCGCTGCAGGTATCACTTTTAACGGTTTTCTCTAAAAATTGATAGATTAAATTAAATAATGCTGAATTTTCAAATCTTAATAATTTTTATATCTCTTATTAATTTCTATATATATATAGAATTTATATGTACATATATATATATGTATATATAAAATATATATTCAAACATATCATTTTTCTTATTATTTTTTTCAGATACTCAAATAATATTTAGTTATTTCATTAAACATAAAATAACATAGTTAAATCTAAATACTGAAACATGTTTTCCATGTTTGTACTTTTCTGGCTTAAAGTTAAATTTGAATAAATTATAAAAATAAATCTTGCATAAAGAAAATAAACTATATATATTCTTACTCCTTTTATATAACGAGGTACGGTGATATTATATTGTTCCTTCAAGAAAGCTGGATTCTGATCATCGGCATCAATAACATTAACATATAATGTTGTCGTTGATGATCGCGGCGGATCACCTTGATCCTATAAATATAAAATTCTCATTATATTATTATTAAATTATGATAATTATTTATGAAGAACATATATTACGATATCGACGAGCAAAAGTATTATCATTGTTTTGTTATTATAATTTGTTATCATAATTGTTATTATATAAAGCGTGAGAACTAGTTGCAAGAAATGTCAAGATTCATTATAATCTTCACTTGCTCAGCGTTGCGTTTCGATACGCATCGATCGTCCAAATCAATTTATTCGAAGCCGTTGCAATCTAGTTGCCGGTATTGCGCAAGGTTCAACTTCTTCATCATTTTAGAAACCTTATAAATAGTATTATATGAAAGCAGTACAGAAATTTGTTTCTGAATCGAATTTAATTCGAATCTCTAAATCATCGTTTATGTAAAAAAAGTTTTTAATAAGCAGCAGATAAGAAAGCATCTTTCTTCATATCAGCTTTGGTACGATGTAAATCTATAAAACTTTATAAAACGACAAGATATTCCGAAAATTGTATATTATATGTTGATTCCACTTTTTCGAATAATATAATAATTGATCTTACTTGGGCACGAATGTCAACCGAGAAATTGGTAAGAGTTTCATAATCCAACAATTTCCTTAGCACAAGATTGCCCTCCAAAGCATTTAGGAAGACAAAGTAATCCTATATAAAAATAAAAATTCCTTTCAAATGCTTGAAAACAATGCGTGAAAACAACATGAAAGATGAAATTATTATTTACGAGAAAAATCTCTAGCGCCATATAATAGTTACATAAAACGCAAATTGCGAAATAATCGGCAACAAGTAACAACAAGTAATTTAACTATATGAATCTTTATAAAATTTATATACCGAATGAAGTCCTGGTAGAACTGTATATTGCACGGTGGAAAATGGTCCTGGTTGATCGGCATCGACAGCTCGGACTCCTTGTAAAACTCTCGTGCCGATAACGGTAACCTTTAACATTTAAAGAAACATTTAACGTTCGCATTAAAATAAAAAACACGCATAACATTAAAATGAAGGGAATCTTTTTCTTTTCTTCTTACCTCAGAAATATTCAGTACATAAGGTGCATTCACAAATTGCGGCGTGTTGTCATTCGCGTCGGTTACGCGAATATTCACTGGTATAACAAATCCCTTAAAGACATAGAAAAAAATCTTAACAGAAGCAAAATCCAAATTACAATGAATACATACATACAGTGATAGAAATAAATAGCAAAGGAACCAATATTTTTCCAAATTTGTGATACTAATAGCATTATCAGTGCTGTTGCAAAAGATGCGATCATTAGTAATCCCCATTAAAAGAATATCTGAATATCAAAACTTTAATTAAAGGATTCGCGAATGGAATAAAAATGAAGACAAAGACGAAAGCGAGAGGTTTTGAAAGGAACTCGTTTAAAGCAGCGGCAGAATTTGAATAAAAGAAACAAGATATTAAGGTCATATGCCGCGAGTCTTCTTTAGCTTTTAATATCCGCCACAAGTCCGTCGTGGGATCGTCTCACCGGATCCAAAGTGTGCTTTCTCTCGCAGATGACGTTGATGAAGACGCTGGCTGGTCCCTCGACACCTTCCTTGTCGAGCGGTCTGATGAGGGTCAAATTTTTCGAATACGACGAAAACGTGACGGGACTGTCATGCTCCTGCAAACTCAGTTCGATGTCACCCTGCGGACCGGGATCACCCCGTACTCCGAGGATCCCTACGGTGTCGCCGACAGGCAGGTCCTCGCTCACGAAGAGATGCGCCGCAGTGGCTCCGTTTTCCAGGAAGCATCGCGTGTCTCGAGTCACTGGAAAAGTCGAGCGATCATTACTACGCGTAACGCAACTGTGCATTGAACCGGAAATTAAATGCCGTTCGAGTAAATGAAGTTGTGCTTTCTCGCATGAGGAGAAAGGACATCAAGTCACTTCATCGTTGGCGGCATCGCGGATTTAAATGAAGATTATACATTTGTATACTTGCAGAAAACACGATTTACCATTTACGATAATTTAACCTGGCGAGCGAAAAATTTATCTCTCATTATTTGTCATAAACGTCAAATCGTCTCTACTAATATTATCCTTTTGTTTTTGTTTCAAATTTCTCTTTTACCCATTTATCCATGATATTTTGATATTTGTTATCTTTTTATTGTTATGATAAAATTTATGTAATCTAACGCTCTTGAAAGTATATATGCTATCGTTCGGAACAAAAGTTTGTGCTCTTTGAAAAACACGTCACCCGTAATAGGTATATCGCGCTAACATGGATGGGGTTACTGGAGTTTCCGGTCGAAATTGGACAACCGGTTCTCGGTGGGCTGCACAAACGTATCGGATCGTAGCGTCGATGAAAGGACCGTGGGACAATGATCTTGTGAGAAATTTTCTTTGCACTTTCGTCATAACGGTATACAAGATCGATCGGTTTAAAAAAGTTACGGAATTAATTTTTAGCATTATTTGACATTGATGATCTGGGATGCGGAAGTATGACTATCGCTAAAAGATATTAAGGAAAGAGTGCGCATAGATCACATGTACATGCATTTCTAGTTTCAGTATAGTTTCAGTCAATTTGATAAAATTAAAAATGAAATTATCGAGGATTTTTGTATTCATTTCATTTCCTCCAAGTTAGATGTTACGAGACGATGTCTTTATATATATATAAACTTTTATATATATATAAATATATATATACTTTCATGATTTTAGCATAAAGCAGAGCAATGCAAGGCTTTAAATCGCGTTTATTGTAGTTTCTAATGCAGTGGCTAATGACTATTTTACACGCGCAAACTTGAATAATACTCGCGTTATTAGTACTTACTTGCTCGTCATACACGCCGTCCAGTTATTATTAATTGCGGCTGCTTTAATGACTCTAAATCGTGCGCGAATATTAGTACACTACGATATAATGACGGTTAAGTTTACCGTAAATTTGACGTACTCTAGAGCACAACGAAAAAAAAAGAAAAAAAACGAAGACTTAAAAGTTAAATTAAATTATGAAGTAACTCGAAACGAATAAATCATTCGTCATGCAAAGTTCGTGGACATAAAAAAATTATATATTTAATGTAAAAATATTGGGAAACTGTTTCCATCTATTTCTAGAAGAAAAGAAAAGAGGTATGTGAACACTTTTCATAAGATTGTTTCACAAATTTAATCGCTTTGTTCACGCAATACTTTTCTTATTTTGAAAAGAAGCTATCTCTATGAAAGATGAAAGTTTCATCTCGAGAGAGAATTTTTTCATTTATAGAATTTCGAATTCCGCGGAGAACGGAAAGTTAATTAACGCACTGTAAATAGATGGAATAATAAATGAAAATAAATTATACATTTCCGTGTTACTGCTACGAATAGTGTACAACCGAAATTAAGTTTGCCAACTGAACTGTGGTACAAAAAACAGATTTCCGAATCAAACACCGGATCTCATTGAATGAATACTAATCAGATAATTCGTGATTCGAGTCAAACGCGTGAACGCTCATTCTTGCCGGTTGATCGGCGAGAATTCGGATGTTAGAAGGACGCATATCGGATGTGTAGACGAATACATGCAGACTGTTTAACGCGTACGCGAAGGGTAGATATGCGCGCTTCCCTGGAGCGGAGTTCCGGTCGCGAAACCATGACGTATCGTTGGCGGCGCAGCATTACGGCGCTGTCTTTCGCAAGCTTCTTTCCTATCATGGACTTTGCGAGCAATAGTGCGGAAACATTGGCGAACGCGAATGATCGAAGGGACAACGTTCCTTTAAGTACAAGAAAAAGAGAGAGAGAGAGAGAGAGAGAGAGAGAGAGAGAGAGAGAGAGAGAGAGTATGTGCGAAAATGAAACTAGAATCTTTTGAAAAGCCAAAAACGAGAAAGAAATATTGTTTTAAATTGTTAAGACTCTTTTCGAACATGCTGCACAGCTACATATATCTTTGCTCTTTGCTTTATGAGCTTCCATAAATGAAGGCGAGATATGCGAGAGGAAGCAGATTAAACATGTTAAGAGGAAATCGTATATATACGTAATGGAAGCGAACTTACGTTGACCGACATATGCTTGCAGCGTGCAACAGAGGAGTAGTAAGATCCTCAATACGTTTCGTCCCATGGCAATTCAAGATCATCGTCCATCGATTCCGTCGTCCGTCGATGCATCTGTGAAAAGGAAGCGGAAAATTGCTAATGGGAAACGAATCGAAGAGAGAGAGAGAGAGAGAGAGAGAGAGAGAGAGAGAGAGAGAGAGAGAGAGAGAGAGAGAAATGTATCGTGTTTGTGCAACTGCAAAGATTTCTTTAATCCTTTCGAACGAAGTTTCCTAGAAGATATTTCGATTTATCTGTAGAAATAAGATCTCCTGAAAGCCGGCTTCTCGGCGTCGTTACGGCGTCTTTATTAGTTCCCTCGAATGCCTTGCGAAGAGAGAGAACTTCTGGATGAGATATACTGTCCATAAACACGGACATTTGCAATAAACGCAAAGCTAATAATAGAAACTTATCCTTAAACAAGTCCATCATCTTTTATTTGGATTATCTTATTGGTATAAACGTATAATATTTTCAATCATGCGTTCAATCATTCCGCGATGATTATTAAGCAGTTTAACATTCTCTCGTATAATAATGGCATCTGTATATAAAAATATAATATCAAAATTAAGCTTTTATCGGCGTTTAACGAAAGCTTTAACGGTAGATAGTAAAATAATAAATAATTCGTGAAATTAATGAGAGTTTCAAAGATACTCGACTCGATGCAAAGGACCTCAATAACATTGACGCGTTTCGCGAACATCCGCTCATCCGCTTATCTGTTCTCTCATCCGAGAAAACGTCGTGAGATTTTCCCTGACATGTTTCAGCCCTCAACAAGATGACACAAGGACGGGTCGTTAAAGATAACGATTCCCTGCTAACGTATAATCGAGTTTGTCGTCGTGTTAGCGCGCGAGCAACAATGTAAAAGCTCTAGCCGGACAGTCGGAGCAGCGTTTCGATCGAGGATGAGACGCGAGCTCTGCAACGCGAGCATAACGCGTGGTTAGAAAGCATGCAAGAGAAACTACTTTATTACGTGGAACCGTGATTATATATATATGTAGGACCGCGATGATTCGCCGCGATGACTCGTCATTACGGAGACAGATAGCTGGCAATTCGCGTTCGCGCCTCGCGCTCGGTCCGCTTCCTATTTCGAATTTGTTGTAGCAGATATCAGTCGGATACTTTGGCTATGTGGGGCGCGGTACTACTTAAATTCACGGACCGTAAATTGAAACGCAGCGCGATGGGCAACCGGCGTAAAGGCCTCCGGCCTCAGCTCCAACGGATAACTGTATAAAAGTATTGCTTGCTTTTGTACGTAGGATAAATATATATATAGCTCGATGTCTTGCTTCAAAATACTTTCTTTCCATCGATATCGATATCGATATCGGGGAATGGGGGAAAAAAATAATTAATCTTTCCGTTTGAAAAATAAAGATTGAAAAACAGAAACGATATGCTTAAATAATTGATTAAACGAATCATCTTACGATCAATTGTTCCTTTTGTAAATTCCTTTTTAAAAATTCCACCAGTCAATGATATTTACCACAAAATGCGCTCGGAAGAAGCGCCTTGTCCGATTATATATCGATGGTCACTTTTCTCACGAAAGATTCTTCTTGTAGCACCAGTTTTTCATTAGCGCCAGAAATCCATTGGAAAATAGTTAATCTTCTCTCGATTCACGTGTTCGATTAGTCATCGTTCCTTACAACGAGAAGAGTAAACGACTCGCACCTTTGGTAGTCTTTATCGATCGGCGTCACCCTGAACTCGCTCGTTTACACTCACAACACAAAGTTCTTAAATCTTACATCACGTGTGTATCAGTCAATTCTGGTTCAAGTTTCTAATTAACGAGAATAAATTTTATTACTTCCGCGAAGAATTTGCAATTTGCACTATTATTGAAAAATATCCCATTTACGATTTATTTCCTCGGACGGAAATTTTGTGTTTTTATCCAGGCGAATTGATTCTTGGAGGATTGCTTGATTTTTCACAATTCACAAAGAGCTATTTTTATTCCCCCAAATGCTCGTTGATGCGCCTGCGATACATCCGAATGTTGCGATGATATTTTAACAGCCTATTTCTATGCTGTAGTTGCTAATATGTTGCACTTTACACGCATTGCCATGGATCGACCTGGATCTATCTTGGATCAGACTCGGCTACGACCACCGCGCTGTAGGGCTATAGAACTCCACTGTAAAACGTAGTCGTCGAGTAAGGCAGCCGCAGCGGCGGCACTCGGGAAGTTGGCTGGCTCCCCATTGTCAGAAAGGGGGGATCGCGACGACCAACAGAAAGGTCTGAACAGGTGTTCGCTTTCATACACGAAGGGGGAACGGATGGACACGTATGCGTGTACTCCAACGATTGCGCTCATAACTGACCCCTATCTTTGGGGCCTTTCGAGGACTCGCGTCAACCTGACCGAAGCGAGTGCAAGAACTTCCGGCCTTCAGGACATTTCCTTCAAAGTTCCCTCCAAGATTCCCTCGATAAAGACTCTTTTAGAAATAGAAAGCGGAAGGGAGTAGAAATCGATGACAAATTAAGACTGAAAAAACGTATAACGATGCGTGGATATCGAGTTTCATTAAAAGAAATGTATAAAATATCTTTTATTAAAACAAAGTCTTGATACTTGTTCGCTCAACGCATAATCAAGATCATTGGGATTTCAATCAGAAAGGGATTTCATCACAAAACAATCGGTCGAACGAATCGGTCCTTGAAAAATGTCAGTTAATTTCGTCCAAGCTGGCGGCATTTCACATATAACTTTGAGTTTGGAATTTCCTGACCTGGCATGAAAATTACGAAAAACGTTTCTACGTTTCGTCTCTTCTCAATAGCGTAACGAGAGTACCGGCGAGCCACTACAATCGCGTAATCGAGCAACGGCAAACGCAACGACACGCGATCTTCTTCGACGTGTAGGCTACGTTTCTTCTGATGTCTGCGATTTAATACCGTGCGAAATGGTCGAGAGCAAGTGGAACGAGACCCGCGTTGCAATCCGCTTCGCGATCCGCTCCGCGATCGCTCGTGGCATCGCGAAGCGTCCCCCGTGGATCATCGGTCTGTGAAATTGCGTTCCTCCCCTCGCTTCCCCGCATAGAGTGAATGACTTTTATTATGCATGGTGCTTGCACAGTTAATAAATATCTCAAACCTTGTCCGCCTCGAAATCAGTTTTACTATTACGCGCGATCCATATGCAGAATGACTCGCTAACGGTGCGTCCAATGCCGGCCGACTATCGGGATGTGCAATTTCTTGAGCATTTTCAGCGGACAAGTATTTTTGCGATCGTTCTCATGTTAATGGACATTAAGTTGTGCTAATTTAACGTAGCAAACTACTCGAAAAACAGTTACTTGGCCGTTTGCGTCGATCTTTTACGCTACAATGTCGATGAGGTAATGTCTTTACAATTAACGTATCGGAATCTTGATCTTTTTCAGAAGGAATACATATTTCGTGTTTAAAATCGTACTAAAAATTTTAGCATTTGCCTTGCTTCGGGATCACCATTTCTTCGTCGGTTTTCGTACCATCTCTACAAAAATGCAACGGCATACGTGAGCCAAAGAAGATGTACTGTTTCCCACGCGATCGCGATGGATTACAATGAGAGTTCGTCAGCCGAGCTGATGAATAATCGACGTGCACGAAAACATGTGTTTAACGGTTACACGACATACATCGTTTATCCGTTCCATCCAAAGTGACTTGGCACAATACACTCTCTCTCTCTTTCTGGCGAGACAACGTTTTATTAACAGCCATTTATTGACAATTAATATAAATTACAAAATAACAAAGCTGCTTGACGATCGTACAAATGTCTATTGCGGCATCTAAGAAAGTGCTGAAAATACTTGATCGCACAGGTGAAATTATACAGTGCCCGGCATTACGACGTACTTAATTTCTATTTGAACTCATGTCGAGGAAAGCTTCTCCTGCTTGCTGGGATGGCAGCATCGATCGCTGATCGATTAGCATCACGTCGAATCACGGATCATACGGCTTAACACGCAAGCAATGGAGAGTTCGCTCGAACATCCACCCATTTCTCACATCACCGGTGTCCCGTTCCATTGTATCAGGGCATCCTGCCATCTTTGATGCAGCATGGAACAACAAGTGAAAGAGATGAAAGACCTTGAATACTCGTGCGTGGTTTGAGATCTCGAATCCGCGCTCGAATACTGCGTGATTGCATTTTATGATATGGATAAAACAAATCGATCTTGAATGTTTTTCTTCGGTAGAAGATTTTTAAAATCTTTCATCATATCGAGCAAGTTTTATTAAGACCAAAACGTGCTTAATCGCAGTTTGAAGTGTCGAACGTATCGAAATGTCAGCCACGCGCTGATGAGATCATTCATCAATCTAAAGCAATTTGTTTGCCAAAGCCTTCCATGTAAGGTCGAACATTCCCGCAAAATTCATTCGAGCACATTCGTTTATCATTATTTGCTCATTAAACGTTCGCTTATTACACAATACTGACTTGGATCGAATGAGTTTCTCCAACGGCGTTGCCGCGATGTCCGCGGTTTCCATTGTTGCAGCATCTGAACCTCCGGAAGTCTCATTTGCCCTCGTGTCCACCGTCAACGTAGCGTGACTGCCACCACAGGTGAAATATTGGACTTCGAACCTTTAACGTGTGCAGAAGAGGTGATATCGCTTTGCGTCAACTGCTCGGAAAATTATTTTTCCGTCCGTGGCATAACGTTAAGGGACAAATTCCGTAATCCACAATCTACAACGAGATTGCTCTCTCGCTCATAAATTTGTTGGTTTACATCGTAAAGGAGAAAGTTTATCATCATGCGCTTACCGTCGTTCCGCGTGATAGTTTCTCAGCAATTCGCGATTCGTGTTGAAGAGCACGCCGTGATGACTGAGACAGAGAGTCACCCATATCGGTAGAGTGGGAGTCTTTAAACGAGAACCCGGTTGTTTGCCCACGTTATTATCGCCCTCGTGTACCAGAAATCCCACCTCGCTTCTCATGAGAACACCCCATTGCGGTACCGCCTTTCAAAGTTTATTACGTTAAATTAGTCAGACTAATTACGCCGATGCATTTTCATGCCTGCGTGACATAAATAATTTTTGACTGATTAAGACTGCCTTTAGTAGTAGTTTACAAAACGATTTACAGGAATTATAGTGATAAACGTGATCGCAGACATTCATTCATATTTAATCCTCTTATTTAATTTAGGACCAATGTAAAAAGGACGATTTACATATGTATCTTCATCGCCAACATGAAGCACTCCGTTGTGAAGATGCGGAGAAGCACGACCGGTCAGAATAAAGACGACGATGCTGATCGGACCTTCCTCCGAGCATCCACCGAGAATCGATGCCTTCGGATCTTCCAAATCGTTCTGAACTCTAATTAAATCGAATATCTTGATTTAATTTTCAATTTTTGTTTGATTGTCAAAGCAAGAATAACTGAACATGAATTGAAATTGAAATAATTCTAGCTTGCTTATGCAACTGAATCAAGTAAAGTAATAAAAAGAAATTATCGACAATGCCGTACTTGGACAGTCCTCGTGAGAGTACCGCGCTGTACAGAAGCAATTTCGCGCCAGGTCCGCCCTCGTCGTGAAACTGCAAGGCGATATCAAGATCAGTGATTAGCCAGGAAATATAATTTTCGCAAGAAAAATTACAACTTAATTTCATGTAACTCAATTTTATATTTTACTGCAAAGACTATCCTCTGCGATAATTCTCATTTTAAAAAGCAATTGGCTCTGCTTCACGCTCTGTAAAGTGGCACAATTTACTTAATGGCAGAGTACTAAAAAGAGCGATTGAAATTTTAATGAAAATAATGTGCAGCGCTTCTTCGTTTGGATAACATTTGATGAAAGCGAATAAAAATTCAATTGGCAAAGCATTCGAGAGTTCTCAACGTATGACGAATACTCACCAGGTACAGATATCTCCTGATGAAGATCTCGAGATCCTCCAAGGAATTGAATTCAAAGAGGTGTAGCTAGTGTACAAAGCAACCTTTCAGAGAATGCGGTTGAATCTGATAACGCCGTAGAAAATACATTATCAACTACGTCGTGACGGAAGGACGTCGTATCGCGTTTGCGCTATCTCAGAATCGACACACTTGGCAAAATATCAATGCTATAATTTGACACCATGCCGTTTCGTTGCACATTAATTGTACGAGAAAGCTCAAGTTTCACCGCACATTACGCATTTACGATGTAGAAAGAGGATGGATGCACGGAGGCATAACTAAAATACTTCATTAAATGAAGACACTGATTTCGTTGCGCATTCATCTGTTCGTTGTCTCGACTGAGATTCGAGCTTTTGACTGTTATTAACTTGATACGAGAGGAAAACCGTAGTTTCTAATTAGTAATATATTAATTACAATTAGCAGCATAGAATGAGTCACACTTTCTAAATCTATGTACATCTTTGATTTGATTGCAAGAGCGAATCTAGAATACATACATATATATATAYATATATATATATATATATATATGTATATAGTTTCGGTAGCCGTTTCCTAATGATTTCAACCGATTACTGCTACCGAAGAAAAGCTGACAAAAAACTGAACGCACCGTTTCTGTTAATCCATCCTGAAAGTAATGCACGCTGTGCTGAAGATACGATGTGTCCTGTGGTAAAACTACCACGGCCTTTGGCACGGTGACAACGTTTGGGCACGTGGACACGGAGAAACCATCGGTGCAACGCCAAATGATATCCGCTATCGCAGAAGCCAGCACTTCGATCTGTCGATCGTACGAAGGTTTCAGTAGGCTGCAACCGAAAGAAATTGAGCGCAATCATTACGTATGAAAAAAAATGACATTGTCTCACTTTTATCGTATTTATTAACAATAATAAACACTGTTATCGTTTTTATTTGACTTTGGCACTCGTTATTATATTATATTACATTTCTGCATGACAAAGATCTCATCTAGACAAGGGAATGGCATACGTATCGCTTGAAAGCACTTACTCGTCAGGACTTGAGCGCAAATCCTGTCTGTTGCACTTGAACAAAAAGTGCTTCAGCATAACAGCTTGTACGGCAGTGACGAGGCCTCTCGTCGTGTTTCTGGCTGCTCTCAATCCAAATGCCAAGCTTTGCCCATACGGTCGCAGAGTTAGTCCAGTCCTTGCCCATTCGGCTTTGGGCGGACTCGCGCAGGAGCCAAAAACCAAGGTCCTGAGAGCCTACAATGGTACAAGAAATACCGTGATTAACATGATGGTACTTTATATTATTAATTATCAAAATATTGTTGATTATCTAATCTCTTAATGCACTGAGTTCTTCCAAGCAAGAATCTTTGGCATGCAAACTTGCTTTATTATATTTACGATTGTGCATATATTGAGATTACCATGCACGTTTCTTCCTCTATGGGTTGTCCGCCAATTACCGGCGTTTTTGGCAAGGTTCTCGTGTTACGTGGATAAAGTATTCTCTCTGAAAACAAGACAATGCTTTATTCTCGAATACTACTTAAGAGATCCTGGTTAAGCTAAGCGCTTCTTTACACCTGGATACAGCTCGTCGGGTTCGGCCATGAGAGCGGCATATCGGGCTGCTCGAGTCGATAGCAACATTGTACTCGCGTTATCCTCAAAGTCGTGATATTAAGAACAACAGTACGAAAGCACGTTTTTCGTTAAATACGTTATCTGATTACTCTATGACAATCTGCGTATTGAGAGAAAGGAACATTGCATGCTCGTGTCATGCAGACGAATCTTTAAAGATCGAGGCAATCCTTCAGACTCCTATGCGCGTTGAATCTTCAATTTTTTGCGTTAGATGATGCTCTTCGCTCAGTGATATCCGAGCGCCGTGCGGCGCGAAAACGTTGGGAAACAAGATCTCGACGGTGGCGTTCAAGTGTGAACTCTTGTTCCGCAAGAGCAATTGTCACTCGATAGCACCACACCGGCAGAATATCGGATATCAATTGGCATCGTCTCGAAATTCGCGCGTCCCTTTATATAGGACCTCGATATGCGATGCTTATGCGTGCAGGCATCTCGCGAAATCGTCGAGATCTATCGTGCACGGAAGGTGTCAATTCGAATGTCCGAAAGGCGAGACACGCCGGCTGGCGACGATAGGCATGCCCTAGTAATGTCATGTCGCGTCGATCGAATCAAGATCCGAATGCACGTAAGTGCAACGTGTCGCTAGCGATAAGATATTTTTCCTCTTTGTCAGAGGAACGGAAACGAGAGAACAAGGGATAATCAACAAGGGAAAATCTGGAAGAGAAACAGAATACGGAGCAGAATTTTCAACCTCTCGTGTGCCACTGCGTATAGTATGGCATCATACTTCATTTTCTTTTAGCTTGCGTGCATATTATCGCTCGTACGTATCATTTAGACCACTATCGAACATAGGAAGCTTAAAGAGGGTGAAAGACCTTTAAGATTCTTAGCTTTAATGTTGAAGTTCTCGGACGGAGCGGACGCGATAAGAACATTAGTTGCGCCGTTGCTTAATATATAGCAGCAGCAGCCCAAGTCATTCGGGCTTTCTTTGTTTTTCTGTCAAACGGTGAATTTTCTACGTTCTTTCTTGCTTAAATGTTTTACCCGCTGATAAAGTTTATAACACGAGCCGTTATATGATGCTGTATATGCTATAACAGTAGGATACAGGTGCGCTTGGGTCTTTAGACTTCTCGCGTGTACGTCGGACAAGAGCGACATAAAAGAGCGAACAGCATATAGAGGCAAGTCGGGGTAAAATCGAGGGGCAAGCTTCTCGTTTTCTCGGAACAGCTAATCGATTGTTAAACAAAGCTTTGATGAGCTTGATGAAGGACTAATACAGAAACATGACAATGTCGACCCTGCGATATGTTTGCAACATGATTAATTGAGCCCGGATATTTTATCAAATAAACAATTCCAAGTTTGGAATGCATTGAATGCGTTGTAAAGCATTAAAATAATGATATGCATTCTTTGTATTTTCTTAAATATTAAAAATATCTTGCAGATGAAAAGATATGGTATTTTCTTTGGGTGAAATTTATAGCATCAACTGAGATGTAGATGCAATTATCGTGTTACATTCTTGTATCAAGAAACAGCGTTTTATGAGGAAGAAGGCAGATGCATTACAGCATCTTCTTTCAACGGACGAATGGAGAATGCTCACGGAACTGTAGGCTGCAAGGAATATCGCAGTCGTAGCTTTGCAATTTTATGATCTCCCATAATAATATAACCCCATTGAATTTTGAGATGAGCATGGTAACAAAAGTGCCATGAACAGCAGAACGGAGACATATATATAATTTCGACGTGGCCTTTCGACTCCGTGGCTCGAAGCCGATCGCGTGTTCGCGTGCAATCAAGATATCGGATTACGAATTCGCGCCGGAACAGTCATCTGCATTTGGCGATTGCACACCGCAATATATCGCCTTTCTAATTTGCATATGCGAGGTGCCTTTCAAAAAGGTATACCTATCGATCTATTCGACGTTTCCGCAGCGTACGCGGCTTGCAGCCTCTTTCTGTGCCTTGCTCTCTGTTTATATTCTTATAATTGTTTTTACATAAAATAATATAAATAATAAGCCGTGACAAGCTGTGTTTTAGCTCAACTTTTACATTTCGAAGATTGAAAATGTAGCTGATACTTACTAAACCCACACGCAATTGTTAATATCAAGTGATATAATCACATGATATGATATAATCTTTTCCTAATGTGATATCGATTTGACGAATCTCAAAAGAAGAATATGTTCTTAAATATGTCCTTTTTAAGTATATGATTCATACGAAAGAAAATTACAATCTTCTTCTACGTCTACGAAAATTACAATCTTCTTCTACGTCTTAATACTTCACAATATTGTGATAAATGGAAAATCTAAGTTTCTCATTTGAAACGCTTCCTTCTGAAAACCTAGAGAATTCGCGTACCTCTGTCTCGGAGATAAGGGGGTAGTTTCTCCTTCCGCATCTCCCTGCAGTGTCGCTTACCGCAGGTGGGTGTCGCGTTCACCAAAACGGCTTCCTTCTCTTCCGGCACGTCGGATGCGGATTCTGCCATTCTGGTTTCCGTACTTTCGCTCGAAATTTTGACTTAAACCCACGATCCCGCGAGAGTTTACCGTACTTTCAAGCCGCCAATAGAGATCGCTGCGTTGAACACCATTTTCATATTTTTTTTCTCGTGGCAGTCAAAGTGTCGAATCGTTCGTTGAAACATCTCTTCGGGCACACGGAGAGGCACACAGTTTTCCGCTTCATGCGTGTGATTTATGATCCATGACCTGATTGAGCGGTCCATAAGACGCGGTTCGTTTTCATTCAGCGATCGCCCGTTAATCGGCGTGATTTCCGCAAAAACGCATCCATTTTCTGCGCTCTCACTCTCTTCTCATACCGCTTGGCGGAATAACGAGGCGCAAGAAACACGATATCCATGATTCCTCTCAATGTTACATCGTCGAGAATTCCGCTAATCAGTATCGGTAGTCGACTCGCGTGCGTACGTGCGCGCGCGCGAAATACGAGACTCCGCGTATGCGATAAACTTGGAAATTGCTGATTTAAACGCAGCAAGCAGCAGTACTCGAGTACCAGAAATCTTTACGAAAGTAACGCTGCTCGTACTTTCATCGACTTGCGATGACTGACAGACTGGCAGACGTGCAGCCAGAAATAATAACTCTAACTAACAACTCCGAGCTGACTCGGTTCAGTTCTCCGCGCAGTGTTCTATACAGGCCGGCCAAGAAAGGCTATCGAACGCGATCAATGTTTCTTTCATTTTCTTTCATAAATGATTAACGAGTGATCAATTTTCAATTTAAAAAGCGATTTAAAAAGCATTTGCCCTCGCAAAATGTTACTTTAAGAATAACCTGTTCTTCCTTTCACTCTGTCTGCACGATTGTCTGTCTGTTTAATAATTCTATAATGTCTGAAAATGACAAATTATCTAAGCATTAGACTAGATTGGATGATGAGAAACGAGCAATATTCTCATTTGGATTTGCTTCCCTCTTGCGCACAGGGAACTTGTTTAGATTTTCAATTTTTCTCGATCATCAAGTACCGAATTAAATGATTCTAAATTGAACGAATTCGTTGAATGTAAATCGACGTAATTCTTAAATCCAGATACGAATGCATCACGATCGTCGATGACGATACTATTGAATTACGAGAGATTCTCGAGAAGAGATGCGAAAGAAATTGTTTGTGCCAGGCAGAGATGTTACTTAACACAGATTATTATGACAGATGTCTGTTGCGATTGAAGGAAATTGTTCCTCTAATTGTTACACGTGTACTGACAGTCCCGAGGTAGCCGAATCAGGCTTTTATAGCTGCGTAGAACTCGGTATACACTGGTATTCTACACCTGAACCACTGAATTCAGCACAGATGTGCGGAACAACACGCGGATCGTCTTATCTTATAGATCTATCGAGGCCGCGCATCTTTGCATGCGTTTCGTGCTCTCGTGTTCTCGCCCGCGCTTTACGGACTTGCGGAAATGAAGCCTCGCGGTCGGAAACGGCTTTAATCCAATTGCGAGCGTAAAAGAAAGAAATTGTAGCGTTTCTCCGGACTAAGCTGGAAGGAGGAGGCACCGGCTCGCTTGATTGTAAGCGCAGTGAATCGTTCTGTTGATTACAAAGTTACGTGAAAGCGAAGTTGTAATAAAGCACTTAATTGTTACGTCTTGTTGAGATCGAGATACTAAGTTCCGCGCGCGGAATCGCACGAGAACGGCGTCGTTGCGTTGTTGCGCTCAACCGGATGATCGGAACGTAGCTTATGCGTTGATCATTAGAATGCGAAAGAAATTGAACAAAATCCTTGGCGCGCAGATCGATCAGGCTTCGATGGGAATAACAAGAGAGAATTGATTTTCCCGCCGTATTCTCTGGGCGAACTTATTCTCCTTCCTAATTGCCAATTTCCTGATCACCACAGCCTTGCGTTCGTAAGTTCAAGTTCGCGTTCCGAAATAGATGTGCGCCACCCCTCTCCCTCCCGTCCCGTGCGGCTTACCAGCAAGGTGCACCAGATGGTTGCCAGCGGTGTGTTCGCGGTATATGTGTGCGCGCGCGCGCGCGCATGCTAAGCATACCCATACCATGCCGCGATGTCGGCGCGAATATGAAATCGGACGTCTAAAACCGTCTGGCATAGTACCAGGAGCGGTGCGATGCATGCACACGTGTAACTAGCGGAATGAACGAGAGGCGAGCTTAATGATCGATCAGCGTGCGGATTACGCCAGGCGAGACCGAGATCGTATATCTCGCGCGGATGATCGATCGTTAACGCGCGTCACGGAAAACGAGAAGCTCCGGGGAGCAGGATATATCTGTTGGAGCGAGTGCGATAGCTATGTAACTCGTTACATTGACTGATTTTATTAATATAATGGCAGATGAAGTAAAATACGCAGATACAAGGTGTACAGATACAAAGTATAACATTTATCTTTGCGAATCGTTCCAGCGAGCTTCGCTACGTACCCTTCGACCTTTCGATCCATGCAGAACTTGTCATTGAAATCACATTTGCCACTGTGCTCAGCTTCATTTCTTGTCTTTCGGCCGTGGGAGCCCCTGTACTGCGAAAATGTCTTTTCATTTTTTAAACGTTTGTTTATACTTGATTTATATCTGCAGAGATGTCTGTGTTAAGTCTAATGCAACAGGATGTGTGCGAATTAACGATACCGTTTATATCTTTATTTATGTACAAAATGTATTACTCTTTTTGCGTTATGAATAATTGCGGATAAATAATAAATGATATATATATATATATATATATATATATATATATAATATATATCATATTATGAAACTTGATAAATGATCTGTAAAAGTCACAAGAATGAAAAGATATTATCGAAAAAATTTTAATTTAGTGTAATTCAAAATGTATTACGAAAGTAAACGTTTTACGAAAGTTAAATTTATTTGTATCAAAAGTACATTTTATTTGAACAATTCTCCAGATGAAAGATTAAACCTATCCTTTACTTATTTAATCTCTTATTCAATTCCGCTTATTCAATTCCGTTTCTTACACAAGTTTGCCTCAAGAAAACTTTTTATCGGAATTACCTTATCGATCTCTTCATCCCACCCCAAACTCTCACTGATCGGAAATAGGTAGTAATATTAGTGCACGTTGTCGATTCGTAGTTGCTTAGTAGACTCTTGATTACGTAGCAGATGGAGTTTTCAAGATCGGGACAAGGATCGGTCCGAACATCGCACCTTCGGCGCAAAGAACAATCTCATCACAAAGGAAAAACCTGAATCCAAACTGATCCAATTTTCAGGGTAGTTTCCGTGATTCGGGCTAATAGAAAGTCCACCTCGGGCGAGTGCATGTCTATCTGACGGTAACACTCCAATTCTGGAGAACGCCGTCTTTGGCATACTTCCACATGGAACGTTACATAAGTAGTACTTAGCCCTTCGCCATTCCACAGTTCAATCATGTGCATGAATGGTAACGCCGAACTGGATTGAGGCTGCGTTTAAGAGACTTGTTTAAGAAATAATTGCTAAATTATGCAAAGCCGGCATAATGATCATTAGACATGCATACATACAAAAGAAGTGTATATTTATTTGATATGTTTAATACGTTAATTATGCTTCTTTTAATTTTATAATTATTTCGTTTTATATGTTATTTTTAATACGTACGTAGTATCTTCTACTTTTATTCTATCCATTTCATCATGTTATGATAACTTGTGAAAAATTCATTATTTAATTAATATAATAATTACTCGATATAAAATGATGTATAATTTTTTATAAAAACTCCATTTTACGATACAATCGATTCATTAATTTATTAATTCATTAATATTACGATATCTTCATATTTATATTTATTTTTTACTTCTATGTAACAGAACGCTTAAATATTTTAATAAAAAGTTTGCCTTTGTATGCGCACAACAGGAATTTGATAAATAGAAAGGATAACAATGTTTATGTTAATTTATATTAAAATGATTCATCTCTCATGTGTTTTCGATTATTCAAAAATTTGAATATGGCGCCTCAGTAGTTAGCGAATGTATTATGTTGATCCTAATCGAACGTGCGCGTCGAAATGCATAGTCGCGTCGTTTCGTAACGAGTTTTGAATTTTCCAGCATAACTACGCAGAAATCCGAGATTTCAGGTAAGACACTCGCAAAAAACTTACTTGTTATTAATATACGATCGAAAATTCGATGCATAAAACAAAGACTCGGAAATCAATATCCCGAATCGGCCCGAAAGAACGAGCGAGATTTAGAAACGCGCGTTTACGCGTTTACACTTATATTTCGCCAAGGTTCATTAAACTTTCCGATATTCCCGATTCGAGATGCAAAATGTTTGAAATAATAAAGAAGAGAAACATTTAAACGCGAAAATTGGAAGGATCTAAAGATTCGTAATGAGATGCGATTCTAACGGACAAGAGTTCTGCAATCGGCCATTTTGTCAGATTGCGAATTACGCATTCACAGAATTATTATGCATGAAATCAAATAATTGATCAATCGATATCACAAATACCTCGAAATATGAGAGGTTTCTCGGGCAACTAATATATCGATGCATGCAATAATGAAGTATTTAATGTAGTATTTGAAGCGAGAGAAGACGACTTTGAATTTTTTCTTTGCAAAAAAAGCCTTTCTATACAATTCCATAACTATATACATACTATACACATAATATTGTCGCAGAGTTCCGCATTTCTGTAAAGAAATCCTTTCTACAAAGATATATAGATATATACATGCACAACATATATCAGAAAAATAATTTAATTCATACAAAAGATATTCACAACACGATCAATTATATAACATTCGGACGAAATGAATTATAGATTTACATTTGATATTGGGAATGCAGCTTTACTCGCATGAAAATATCGACGGCTTTAACGATAACTATTCAAGTTGAAAAAGTAACCACGTCTGATCCAAGTAATACTCCATTCAAGATGACGATGATTTTTTAAATGAATATATACAAATCTCAGCGAATGCTGTATCATGTCTTGGATCTTTTTACAATGGTTTTTCGTTGCTTCGACCGTCGTTTGTTCGATTGGCTCGCCTCCGATTCCTCCTGCATCTCGTACTTTTGTGCCAGTTTCTCTCTAATGAGCAGACCCTTAATAAGTTTCCTCCAATTGCCGTAAATCCTTTTCTCTCTTTTCTCGGCAGCGCGTTTGGCTGTCTCGAGCTGCTCCGCTTCCCAAGCTTCTCGCAATGTATCTTCATATTCAGCGCATACGACGAAGCCTTCAATGGCTGGCACGGCGCCCATAGAACCAAAATTGAAGCCCACCACAGCTGCCGCGCAATCTATGTTCAGTTTCCGGGCGATGCGATACAATCCTGGAACTGCAAAGATTCCTTCGTAATGCATAATGTATGCTGTGATGTTGTGTTTCCTTTCAATTTTCTAATACGATGTATAGAAACAAATTTAGAGAAAAATATTGAAATCGAAGCATCATCGAGACACACTTACGGTTTATGTGTACCGTGCCCTTCGGAAGCATACATTCCTTGAATAAATCCACATTTCCGTATTCATTACGGGGCACAATGCCGTCTTTAGCTTCCGGCGGCTCGTATTCCATGGTCTGCCACTCTCCAAACAGTTCCAGGGCAGAGTCCTTCAGCCGTACACCGGAAAGCTACGCAAAATTTCAAAATTAGACTTTTTCTAGCCAGATATCCATCCAACACGCGGTAAAACGCGGTTTTCTGATATTCAATCTTGAATATCAAGCAAGTACATCGATGTAATTTTACCTTGTCATATTTTGGCAGTGCCTTAACTATCTTGTAGGCATCTTGCTTTGGTTTAACTACCCGAGCCTTCTTCAGCCAAGTTTCCCGCGAGCATAGTGTGTATACGCAGTATCGCGAATAGATTGCTTCGCCGGTTTTCAAATGTCCGAGTGGTACGCAATCCGGTGGATACAGGGCTTCATACTTGAGCAAATGTCTAACCAGTACGTACAAGGGATGTCCTTTGCACTCGCTAACGGTTTTCGGTAATGGCCTTTCCAATTCCCTGTGGAAATGATTTCGTTTTACCACAATCGCATTATTTTTCTTCAACGGCCATACCTTCGTATATCGCAGAAAAAATAAAATGTATAAATGACAAAGGAGAAATATACTTTTGCAAAAGTAATTCATCTTCCCGTTTGGACATGGCCGTCTCTCCTTCCAGCCAATAACTTAATGTCTCGGTCCACCATTTCTCGTCGATGCGCTGTTTACGTGTAACGGAGAGCCATTGTGGGCAATAGCGTCTCGTGACATCCTTTAGTAATTTCTCTGAATTGTACGCTATCACATATAATAGCGGCTTGGTCGCTTTTCTCTGAAACATTACACAAAGGATTCGTAAAGGACAATTTTGCTTGGACAAAAAGGAATGATTGCACTCGAGTACAATTATTTGTTTTAACTATAATTCTTTTTGTAAAAAATCGTATAAAAAAAAAAGGAGTTATCTATTCTCTTAAGATATACTTACATATACTTCAGCTATGCAGTCGACATTGGAATCCAATACATTTACGCATATCCAGCTTCCCTTGGATTCCACATATACTTCGGCCCATACATCTTGTCTCTTTTTCAATTTGTCATTATCCTCCGCTTCTTCGTCATCCGTCGATGCTTGTTCCTTTTTGACATCTTTTCCTTTCGATTTAACAACCGTTTTATTGCTAGCGCATTTCCTTTTCAATTTCTTGGATGATTCCTCCTCTTCCTTTTCTGAACTCGAATCCGAACTTTTAGTTTGTCTTTTAAAAGTACTTTTAGAAGTTTTGGATTGACTAGTTTCTGAATTAACATTGTTTTCTCGTTTCGTTGCTGTAACTACAACGCTTTGTGTCTTACTGGATCTCAAATGTCTTACAGGTAAAATAATATCTGTTTTACTCGCACTTGTGGAAGCACTATTTTGGGCATTTATATTTTTAGTTAACTTGTCGTTGTCTTTTTTGTTATATGAATATTTGGAGCGGAGAATTTCTGCAGCTCTTTTCTTTGCTTCTAGATTAGCATCTCTCCTTGCATTCTCGCTATTTTGAATTAAGCTGTTATTTGCAAGATTTTTTTTTGAATCTGCCCTGTCGGATCTAGCTTTCTTGGATTGCTTTGCCTTTCCTTTTGTCTCTTTTGCGTTTGCTTCCGTTCCTTTGGAATTTTGTTTCAGAGTTTCTACAGCTTTATCATTTTTTTTAATCGTGTTACTTTTAGGCAATAGTTCGTTGAAGGTTTTTACAGGCGGTGGATTAAGAGATACTATTAAGCGACAATGTAAACCAATACCCCTTAATATCGCTACATATAATATCACTAATTCCCTATAATCGTAAATCTTTTTCTCTTCTATTCTTCTTAACAGTGTTTCTTTATTTATAACAACCTGTTCGTGACTAGATTCTACTGTGAATAGATTCCTGAACCATTTCGTGAACTTTGCGAGATATGCCAAATCAAAGTTGTCATTCGGATAATTTTTTGTCGAGATGAGAGATACTATTGTTGCCATCGTTTCTGTATCATTTGATTGGCGATTGAGATAGAAACCATATGCCAGCCAACAAAGTCGAGCTGCCTTCTCTATTATTATCTGATTGGCCTTTAGTTTCCTTCGTAGAATCGCAGCTAGATCTGACTCCTTCTTCCCCAATTTTTTTCTCAAAAACATATTCGTGCCTGGCAGAGTTATCTTCACACCATCCTTAGGTATAGAGTAATCATTTGGACGTTCAACATCTTCAGGCTCCTTTATGTCGTCGTCGTCGTCATCCGAGTCTCCGTCATCTTCGCGGAATGCATGTGCTCCGCTTTCTCCCTGCAGCAAAACCGCATTTATCTCATCAGATATATTCCCGCACCTCTTTTCAATCTTGACTCTTTTGACATCCTGCAGAATGTCATCCTCGAAGGAATGCTGTTTGGATTCCTGCTTGCTGACGAGAGTCCTCTGCGATGCTTCCAGATTCTTCACCACTTCCGAGAACAGCTCGATGCCGTTGCTCTCGGGCACGCTCGTGAAATTATCGTCGCCGCTGCTCTCATCCTCATTCTCGCTTCTAAATCCTACTGGCTTGGAGCTCGTCGCTGGTTCTATCGAAAAGAAACTCGCAGTCAGCTCGTCTCTCGGCGTGATACCAGCAAAATCGTTACTACTGTCAGAACTATCGGAATCACTCATACTGCGCTACTGTTATCCTGCGGAATAAAATTCTTTCGTTTGTTTTGTTGCCGCTATTACACGCTCATTACTTTGCTTGTAATCGTCATGCTTTACCTTATTGGATTCTCTTATCCATGAAATACAACTCTCCTAACTCTGCGTGGAAGATCGATTTAGATCGTTGCAACGTGCTTGAATAAATATAATACAATCAACATAAATAGACACACATGAAAGCACTTGCTGTCTTTGCTCTGTTCTCTCTTGTCATGGGGAACGCGAAAGAATGCGCCACTATGAAAGAAGTATAGCTCTACTGTCTGCATTATCTTCAAATGGTATATCGATGTGGTAGCAATCGCGTTCAAATGCACTATTTTACCGTAAGCAATTGCATTAACTTTGCATTTGTTTGATTCGATAGGAGCAACTCGACACGAGTTGATTCCCAATGGCGGGATTGAATATAAAGAATACAAAGACAAGATTTATAATATAAGACGAGACATAATGATGCATGTACATTTATTCCTTATCGAATTTAATTCTCCTTCTTTTCGACAGAAATATTTGAAAATATTTGTTGCGAGTAGAGAAAGGTTTCGTTATTCTATCAATTTAAATCTAAATTAATTCATTTGTTAAATAAACATTGTATATATACGCGTTTATTAGATTGTTTATAATCCTTTTTACCACGTGCAGAAATGGTATGGTAAAATGATAAAATTGAAATTGAAATTATAATAGAATTTTGTCCATGTTTCAAAGCACACTCTATTTTGTTTACATTTTATAATTATATCTGTATGCAAAACATTTTAATGCTTGATGAATTTTACGCCTACGTTCTATAGAGTTTTTCATACATTTAATACTCTTTATTAAATTCCTATTTAAAAATTTAAATTTTTTCATAATCTCTTGATATGAATTTTGAAGAAATTTATGAGACAAGTGTTATATCTCGTGAAAATTCCGTTGTCGTTTGAACGTTTACTCAAAGTGATAAGCGTGAAATGGCTTCTTATGATATATCTGTTATATTCATTTGACAATTCGAGCCTTCTTATAACAATGCTAATAAAGCGACTTTCATGGATATGATGGATAGCGGCGTATAACGTCGGCAAGGAGACCAGTTTATCAGCGCTCATTTATTCCTCGCTACACGCGACATTTGAAATTTATATCACCGTATAACAAAAGCTGGATATTTTATGAGATATTATCGCAAGGAAGAATCCTCCTTAACGAGAAAGAGGGAGAAAAACATCATGACGGATGACAGAAAAAGCTGTATACCGAAAATATTAAACCGCAACGTGAATGAATTTTACAACAGTTTTTTATTGTGCCGAGAGACTCTACGTACGCACACCGACTCACTGATATTCTTAAAAATGATGGATCATACTTGCCAAATGAAACGTCTCAGGAGTCAGATAATTGGTCGCAAAGGAGTCATTTATTTACATTATCGCATTTTCTTGGAAAGAAAAGAAAAAGAAACGATCAGTTTCCTTTCTTGGAAAAACAAACTAAACTTTTAAATTTTCTAACTTTTAAACGTTTCACGACACATTATATCATTGAATCTTCTTTTACCTGGAATTTCATAGGCAATTATGCCGCGAATTTCTCTTGGACGAAACTGATTGGCAAAATTTTAAAAAGACACATCGGCGCCTCGATCACAATTTTATCAGCTATCAAGGTCGGACATGTCGAGGATCGCGCTTTTAATTAAATTCGAACAAGCTGCAAGCAAAATTTCTTAATAAAGGACCATCCTTACCTGCAACGTTATTATTTCACAAATTTGATTTCAGGTGAATCTCTGAACTTTCCGCAGCGGCATTATTAGCCTTGTCGTTTAGTTTAATCTTTCATTTTCGCGGATGGCTGTCGTTTATTCGTCTTTAGCATCTATGACCGAATTTACATGTAGCAGTAATGTGCGGATAGATTCTGCATAATTGACGGAATGTATGCACAACTCGCAATCTTCGCTCCCTGACCATGAATGGTGAATTATTCCGATGGTAGCGTACAAATGCTCATAAATAATGGCAGAAAATGAATGCACGGATGCGCCGGTTCCTCTCGCTTCGATTCTCTCTCTCTCTCTCTCTCTCTCTCTCTCTCTCTCTCTCTCCTCTCTTCTGCGCATCCATGTATCGCTCGCAGCGATTTACTGCGAATTTGTTAATGGATATATCTCGTGATCCGCGCTTCTCTTAATATGTTCCGGCATAATGGATGATTGCTGTGATACTCGAGTGTATTTACGTATAAAGCCAACACCGACAATTGCCTTGCTCTATCACGTTCCAAGAACGACGTGCCGCGACCGAATGAATCGCGAGTATCATCCGTCGATTATATATGAATCAAATGTAGGACGGTTTGTTGTCTCTCGCATCATTTGTAAATGCGAATATAAAGCGAAAATCCGCGACGCGGATCATTCGCGACACATTTTTCGCGACAATATCTCCATTATCAGTTCATATATATTTCCCATAACGTGAAAAGAATCGGTATTTTGACGTTAAAACAAACGGTGTTTTTTTCGGATTTGTACCGAATTATCGAGTAGCTCAGCGATGAAGGTAGAATACCTGAAATATCTCCTATCTTGCCTGCATGAAATTTCTGATAAAGATACAGACAATAAATATTTCTGATAAAAGTGGCAATCGAAATGGAATTTTTGCCATCGAATAAAATTTTTATCAAAAATCCGCCATATCCATATCCACGCGGATTCATGCAGATTCCGTTCGTAGTTATCGAATGTTGGATAAATGATATCATGTTTCGTGTTGAATCATTACTTTCTGCCCTCCTCAAAATTTCGTGATCCGCGATCATCTGTCTATCTGAGATGATTTCAGTAAAATTATATACACGTTGCGCGGAAAGAAAGATAAATATATTTCTCGTCATGTATGATCATCACTTGGAACACATTGTATGTTTGTATGTTTCTAAATCTCTAGAAATTTTTCGAGAACTTTCTACATTACGATAGTTTTTTCGGACCTTTCGTTGTATAAATACGCATACCTGTAATTTTTGTTTCCATCATTGTTTACGCGAATTATCATGCATTCCAAAACGCAAAATAAAAAATTGTTGCGTACTTGCATAATTGTTGTATAAATATTTTCACCCGACAAATGCTCTGGAAATGGGATATTTTATGCATGGAAATATTTGCCCTGACGAATCTAGACGAGTCTGTTGCGGTTCTAGTATTCTGATATCGCTCGCTTTCCTCTCTCTCTCTCTCTCTCGTAGACGATATTGCATAATTACGGCCTATAGTTGCATGTATTTCGAGATACGATTTGTTAGCAAGCTGGAGATCGAGATGTATTTATTTAATCTAATCCGCGTTCCCAGCAGGCATTCATTAAGAGTTTTAATCACTCTTGAGCCACTTTAGTAGTGGAGTATACATTTTCTAATTAAACTCTCTGTCAAACTCTGCGAAATCAGTTTCAATTCTTTCCGAGTTAAATACATATTTAAGAAGCAAATCGTGACGATGCAATTACAAGAGTCGCGACTTCCGGGTTAAAGCTATCGACTCGAAGTTTTAATTCGCCGAGAGTTAAAAATTAAGAAGGAAAGGGCATGTTGCGTTCATTCGCAATTTATATCTACAAATTCGTTAGCCGCATAAAATTAATCTTACATTTATTCGACACCGCGTGGAGCGCGCTTTCATTTAAAATTACCGGAATATAAAGAGGGAGAAGAATTTTCTCAGCCACACGCGTGATATCGCGAGGCACTGATACCTCACTTTACCTGCTTTAATCGGAGATTTTGTTACGTATTAAATAAATCACCAGAATCAAATCTCGGATCTTCGAGGTGTGCAAATTTTGAAACTGAGAATGAAACTTTGCATCTTCCATTCGCACGCGCAAATGATTGCTTGAAATAAGTTTTAATAGATCTTTAATCCGCGGATTGTTTAAGAAGGTATCACAGATTAAACGGATGAAGAGTTGCGAAGAGAGAAGCGCTTTAATTAGGTCGCTTCATCGGGAAGTTTAAGTTAAGCTCGAAGTATGCCTAAATGAAGTTAAACGCGGACGGCTCCGTTGTGCGTTGAACAGCAATGAAAAGCGTTAATACGCATCGGGATGCATCGTGATTTTTAAGTCGCGTCGCGTTGCGTCGTAGCTAAACCTTGCCTCGTACCTAAACGTTGCTAAAAACAACAAAAAAGCAACAAGAAATATTGCAAAAAACGTATCGCAATGTAAATTAAAATAGAGATACGTGGCGACGAAGCGCCTGCTCGCGTATTTCGATGTAATTTCCTGTGTGCGATGTCGTCTGCAAAATATTATGTCCAGTAAAAACAACAATGTTAACAACGAAAATTAAATATTATCGGAAAATTAAGCTCAATCGGAAATGAATAACCGATAAAAGTGGCGAATCTGTCCGTCCGTGTTTAAAATCGCTCCAACGTATCGGAGATAACACAAACTGTAACGTTTACAGTGCTGTAAGCACCGTTGTATCGTTATTCTTAGTAGAAACTGATAAAATCCGAGCACAGCTCCGTTGTTGCACTATTGACGAATGGTCCGCGCAGGATTTCAGCATGGTTGTGGAAAGGAGCGTCGTCGCTTCCATGAAATCAATCAAGTCGTTTTTATTAGAAACTCGATATGTTACAATTTCACAGGAATATTAAAAATTAATAATAAAATTTTGAATTTATCAATCGTATATTAGAATTTTTGCACGCAAGGCATAAGAATATCGACGAGACGCATCGACTCTCGCCGTTCTTGTTCTTTCTCGCCGACTGCTGCCGCGTCGATCTCGCAGTTGGTACTTGATCCAACTTGTTTTAATCTTACAGCTGCAAGTTACAATTAATCGTTTATCAATTAATGGTTTATCACTGCCATCGCTGATCGTTCATCGCGGATCAACTCGGCATGAGAACAAAGATACGATTATCGCAGAATCGCAGAATCACACTGTACAAGCTCCTACGATTCGCGTTAATCTCTCGCGTTATCCCGCGATATCGGTGATATAACGCGAAACACAGCGATTAGAATGCAGAATTGCAAAGTCCACGTTATTACATAAGATAACGGACGTGAGATGCAACATTGAGATCACAAAAGACTCCTCTTGTCGTTTAATGAACATTCGCGATGTCAGAGACAATTCGATGGCATCCAACGAATCTCCCTTACTGTGCTTTATCTCTCACGGTCGCTTATTTAGCGAGTTCTTTCTCCCGTCTATGCGCGCTTTACCGCGTTACGCGTGCTCCAGACGATTTCACTTTCAAGAAACGCCAAACAAAAGATCCCGGATGGATCAAGGACGTCTTTGAGAAGAAGGAAGCGCTCGGCTGGTTGTAGCGTCGCGCCGCGAAAAGGCCTCAAGAAAACGCGAACGTATCCGCGTAATTGGTTTCCAAGCTGCCGTTTTCCATCGGTACGAGAAAACGCGCTTTTCCTTCAGCAACTCACTTTCGCAGGAGATTTTTTCGAAAAAACGTGTCTCGCCATGCGCGCGCGCACACACACACACACACACACACATACGCATACGCACGCACGCACGTAGCGCACGCACACACATGTGGAAGATACGTATGTCGCGCTTGATCGTATCGATCCACGAATCGTAACTCTTATCGGTTATTGGTTGTTATCAACTGCCTCCGCAAAAGGACCAACGAACACTTTGCTATCCGCTGCTACAAACGACACGTAAGAAATCCATATAGGATAATGCTGGTTTCTCTTGATTCTTTTATATATAATGATCGCATCTTCTTCCGCATCTTTTTCTAACGAATCTCTAGCACGAAAGGGGGAGCGCTACAGCGTCTGTCGTTATCAGATATTATGGGATTGCGTGCGGAGAGCAAGAGGGAGAGGGATTCTATTTCATTGCCAAGAGGCGAGGAGAGTTGGTTTTGCATCCGTTGTATTATACTTGTATAACTCGTTTCAACTGAATAGGACTGTCTCGCAGGAACGTTTCAACTTCAGCTATTTTGTCAGTTATAATAGATCATTCCTTAATCCGGATACTTTTTTTCGTATGTACCGTCGGCGGAGTTTGCATTTATATAGTAAATTAGCTCGCCAACGAAATGGCGGAGCTTATGTATCATTTCGCCATTTACGTCTCTCTCCTTGAGGTTTTAACAAATCGATGAATTCATTCCGCGGCGTATTGAAGCAACAAGCAACGATACCGTAATTTCATTCCGAGTGAGATGAAGAGTTTTACATCTTATGTCGAGATCTAGATGGCATTAATTAAAACAAAATAAAAAAGGTATCGTTAATTGGACGCTCTTCCTTTTCGTCCTATTGTCTTCCTCTGTAAGGAACTCTACAGAGATCAAGTAAAAGGTTATTACGTAAACGGAACGACTATAGAAGAAGATGCCGCTAAGATAATTATGAGACCGAGGACAAAAGTGCGAGATTAAGAATGCACGCGGAAACGACTCGAACAATTTTTCAACGACCGCGATATAAAGAATTAACGGATGCAGAACTCGTGAGATATAAAAATACCCGCAACCGCAACGCTTTATCAGGCTGGCTCGCCCCCGCCCTCGTGGGCGGATGTAAATAAATGAACATTTAACCGCAGCGGATAACTCTGCATGCCGTTTCTTGCTCGAAATGGCGACGATTAATCAAATGTCCCATCGGACTCATTTAACTAATTTATCGCGCTTCGCGGCTTTTCTCATTCCTTGCAATTGTTTTTCGCGTGTCGAGCGGATCGAGCGCGTATCGACGTATCGACGTATCACCGTTCTCCGCAATAAACGCGGGGTTGTAAACGATATTACTCGATTACGCAAAATCGGGTGCCACGCACTCTCGAACTCGGTCGCGCTTTTCGCTTATTCGTTCTCGAATATTTGACAGTCTGCTTTTAACAACCGAGACTCGGTAGCTTCGCTTTCGTGGAACTTGAATAGCCAGATCGCTCGCAAGAGTTCTCGATCGCGGGATATTCATCGTGACGGAATTCTTCTCTCCGAGAAGTATTCGAAACGTATCGAAATACGTTGCTTGGAATCTGATCTTTGCATGACAACAAGCTATCGTAACGAGATCGTCCCACTCGCTGACAAGGAACGGCGCGACGATAATCTCGCGATCGGAAAAAAATTAATATTTTGAATTACATCGCAGTGATAACGTGACAAATTCCTGCTCGCGCGAGAATGGTCCCTTTATGAAAAAGAGCCACAGAGAAATTTCAAAGGGAATTACTTTGCATAAAAGTGCTTTTTGCAGGTAAAATGCAGATTGCGAGGACGATTTGCATCTAGCTTCGACACAGAGAAGAAACAGGTCGCATCGGAAATATTTTTATACTCTATTGCATAAAGGTTAATCGCGTGGTGACTATACTGTTCTTTGGCCGACGCGGATTCTATTGATTCTTTCATTGCATCGCTAATTATGTTAATTATTGCGCGCTGCTTTCATCGATTCAGATTTCGAATAATTCCACGATAAAGTCGTTTCTATTTGGTCCGCGAGTCCACGGAAACACCATATCAACTTTCGCATTGTTCCATACGTAATTAGAACGATCATTTAATTATCTGGTTTCTGGATTTATATACATCGATTCACATGTAATTTGTTAGTTTCATTTATCGTCCCGAACATACATTCTCTCTCTTTTATAACAAACGTTTTTAATACGACCTTAATGCGTTCCTCGAACGCAATTAAAAATTTTCCCGAGATAAATACTATCATACTAATCGGAGTTTCCGTTATCGCGCAAGATACCGCGGAGAACGTTACGTTGAAACGTTGATGTTTCACGCGGCAGATGTGCGCGACTAAATATTTTTCCAGTAAATATAATAAACGAATGATAGAACGATAAAAAAGATTGTTTAAAAATTCGGCAACTTGAAATGGCAAATTTGTTGATCTCACTACAACAAGATAATATCAAGCTCGAGATGTTGCTTTTGTCGACGAGTTTCGAGAATCGATTTAACGTGCTTCATTGTGTCGATTAAATCGCGCCATCAACTATCAAGATTAATAATGTACTTATCGATTAACGCGATAATCTTAGTACTTATATCCATCGCATAATACAGAATGATAATATCAGAGTAAAGTTAACGTTTCGATAAATACTCTTTTAATCACAATTATATCATTTCTCGGTTAAGGAATGATCTATGAGGTACGTATATAGGCTACAGACTTTACGGCGACTCTTTATAAAAATCTATAATCCTTTTCGGAACGCAACATTAAGAAATTCGTACGGGCAGACCAGCTGCGCGGTAATGGTAGAATTTCTGTTGTAATCGAGTCATCTTCCGCTATAATCACAGATTTGTAATGGACGTTCGCAAAGTATCCCTTGCAAAGTATCGCTTGCAGTTGCGTAAATTTCGTTACTACTGCCTGTGTGCCAGCATCGGAGAATTGATAATTTCCTAACTAAGAGTATCTCGCGTGTCTAGCGTACAAAATCGATCTCTGAGTGTTCGTTACATATCTTTCGCAATGTCCCTGATCCATTTGCGCCTCGTGATTGATCGATGATTGATCATGATTGATCGTGACACGGGTGAAGCGTAAAATGAGAAAAAATACATTGGAGGAATATGACGGTTTGTATCGGGCAAGTTGAACAAATATTTGCCACTCATTCACATGTGCATCATGTGTTCGGTACGAAGTTGGCGTATGAAAACTTGCTCCGGGCAAGTCGGCAAGTTCGCAACGAGGGCGCAATTAGGGGCGGTGGCAGTAGCGAGCAAATAAATTTCACCTCTCTTCGCCAACGCAGTGCGCGGAATCACTCCCCTTTCAATATTCCCGGACTTCCGCGGAAGGAAGCTAGTCGCCAGCCTTTCTTCTTTCTATACCGGATAGCAAAGGGCTCGTCGGTTTCTTCGACGCTAGACCTGGGTGACCTGGGTCACCGTGTGATTGGTCCCGGTATGTCCGTTGTTGTCCATCGGTTGATGCGGCACCGGTATCCACTTGCCGATCAACCTCCATCGGCTGCAAAACAGCTGATTGAACGTCGTGCGAAACTGCCGGCTCATGGCGCAGTACAGGATGAAGTTGATGGCCGAGTTTATGAGCGTCAGGATGTCTATTATGTCGCCTATCGGACAAGAAAATAAGCTCGATTAGCGCAGCTTTCACATTATCGCAATTACGAATTATATCTTGGCAACTTTTCAATGTTTTTCTCCAAACCTTGCTCTCTGGAGTTTGGAATTTAGTGCGAGTTTCTTGTTGATGAAGGTGGGGATTGCACGGGAATCTTCTACGAGAAGGACAGGAAATTAAAGGACCTGCCTGCTCGGTTAGCTGCCGGTTTCGATTTCGAGTTCGAAAGTATGATGAAAAACAAATCCGAAAGATTATGATTAATGCGTGTCAATGACCTAGAAGTCGCTCGAAGCATTGTGTGTATGTGTTGTGTGTTTGTGTGTTTGGCCGCATCGCGTCCAAAAATAAGAAGCAATCGCAGAAGAAAATCGTTAACACTCGAAGGCTCGCGAGGCTGACCTGATTCGTCTAGATTAGATAATATAAGTATTCCGATATAAATATTCCGGGGGATCACATCTTGGAGGATCAACATCTTGAAATTAAACAAATCACGCGCGGGCAGGTCACCGGAGAAGAATCGAAAGATCGAAGAATCGAGAGAATCGCATCAAGACGAGCGAAAACTGAGAAAACTGTAAACTGCGAGTAGCCGAACGCTGTTAATTTAGAATTTAGAATTAGGAGTTGTAAGCTCCGTCGTGGGATAGCTAATCTGACGAAAGATATTGTATTCTAGCGGAGAAGAATAAAGTGTTCTTTTTTGTTCCATTTTTAATCTGAGACGTCGAAAACCCATCATTTCCATCATACTTTTCATTTCATCCATTTTTGGATCCTACAAAAGTTTATTGTAAAATATATGCTGGATCATCGAGGGTGAAATGACTTTCTCGCAAGACAAATCATCGCTAATGAATGAGGGAATCCTTCTCCAAGGCTCGCTATATCTCTTTTATCTCTTTTTATCTATGAACGTTTATGTGTTTTCTAAATAAACCTCGGGCGATTCGAGGAGATACGCGCGGCAAGGCCGTTCTCTCGCTAAAATCCCTTCATGTAATTTTTCCTTACGCGAGATTCACGGAGATATCTTTTTCCATGTTTACTGATAATTTCTCATTCTTCCTTAGCCTTCCTCCTCATTTGCATCCAATTTTAAAAGGGTCGCGATCCTTTTTATTCCTTGGAGCGTACGACAACTCCACACTCGCATTGGCGCAATCGCGTAAGTGCGCCTTGAGATCTCGAGTTATCGCTTCAACTGGACGCGAATTTTTCGCCCGACTAGACGACCAGCGTATCTCAGCGACCTATGTCGGGATGCCATAAATAAAACGAGGTATTTTATAACATACTCGATACGTGAGGAGCCATACATCTCGGCGGATATATTCTCAGTACGTTTGGCCGAGATTGGCCGGAACTTTTCACGTGCCATCCCGAATTCTTCCGATAGAACGACGAAATGTATCAATTTTCCACGTGGTTATAGCTCGTATTGTATATTGTGGTTATATATCGTATGTAATGCTGCTCTTGTAACGAACGATCGGATATTTCATCCGACATGGTCACCAATGATATTTTAACCGAACTCGGTTTCTCTGAGCGCGAGATTCCGCGCGGAACTATAACGCTGTGCGAATTTTAACGTACGCGCATATGTGTATTACGTATACCCGTGTCTCGTTTGTATTTATCATAATAACGTACAATATATTTAATTGCGACTGTCATATGTGGAAATATCCGAGGGCGGTAAAATGAAAATTTTATATCCGAACGGTGCTTTTATGAGCGACAAATTAAATATAATTCAACTTTATGTTAAATAATATCATGCGATTGTGTCACACGTACGACCTGTATCTTTGAATATCAGCGCTCTACGTCAGAACGCACGATCACGTTATGTGAACGCGAAACTAGAAAAATTGCATTCGTAAAAATCGTTGCAAACTCTATTCGTTATAATGAAACACAACTCCTCTCTTCGCGATACGAATTTAATCAGAGTCTGACGTAATGACTACATAATGATTACATAGAGGCACCCGTTATTTCGTTACATGTGCAAATTCATATCTTGATCTCAAGATGATCAATTTTATCGATTCGAAATCGCAGAGTTTCTTAGTCAGCTGTCCGATAAATGGCTCGAAATTCATCGAAAGTGACAGATTTATTGTTTTATCGATTGCGATTTTTCTCGTACTTTTTGAAGTACAAATGAATGCTGAACTTTGATAGAAAGCAAAAAATTAATTTGTATATTTCTACATTTTCCCGATATATTTCTTTAGTTTAGTATTCAGTTTGGTATTGTAAGCAACGTTGAATTTTTTAATGGCTAAGCTGAGCACGTAAAAGCTGCGACCATGCTGCTTTATAGGCTGTCGTCGTCGACTTTGCTTTCAATTTGTTGAACGGAGCTCTGCCAAAGTAAATCGGTAGCGCGCTGTCGCTACCGAGTCAATGACAACTGATGTAGATCGAATTTTTGTAGCAACGTTCAAGTCGCTCGAGTGTGTAATATCGTTTCCGTAGGCGAGTACAGAACGAGTCTCAGCCGTTGTAGACGACATTGTTGTCTCATCGCGCCAATGCGAGTGCCTTTTCGATTTCTCGCCATTTCAACGCGCCATCGCGGATAATTCTGACAAATTGCGTGCCGTTTGCTTAGATCCGTTTCACACGATGTTTCACGCGACGTTTTATGCTTGTCAAAATAACGGAAATAAAGGAGGAGCTTCTTCCGATATTCCGAGCGGAGCAAACGGCTGTGAGATTACCACGGCTGCTAATTTCATCGGATTTACATGCATTTATATGTACACGTAGCGAGCGCGTGGAAACAAGAATCGAGGAAGCTTTTTCCCGAGTAATTCGAAAGAAAGTTTATGGGGACGTGGGTTCGGTCCTCCGTTCGATTTATCTCAGAACTGTAGCAATTGTCCAAGTAGTTTCCTTGAAAAAAGGAGGAAGTACCGGTAGAGGTGGCTTAATCTGTGAATGTGAGTACAAGACTCCATGCGAGACGACAATCGATACGCGTACACGGTTGGTTTATTACCCCGACATTCGGTTTTACCAGCGAGATTACAACGCCACGATCTAACGACGAAGTTTGTTATTTTGCATTGTACGCGGCTCGATGCCGAATTTGTGTTTGCGCTATCCTTGTAAGATGAGCGCAATAATGAGAAACGCGATGACGCGATGGCGATGGAAGCGTGAAATAAGACTCCATAGCAGCCGCTAACTCTTCCTATTGTTCCACACTGGTGTTCCATTTTGGCACTATGCGATAAATACGCTGTATTCCGACATGGAACATTAAATAAATACCCCCGAGGATGCTCGCGGAGAGCTCAAGTCTATCGAACATTGCATTCATGTTGTTTTCAAAAGTGCGAAAATAAAAGAATTCGGAACGGCGGATATTCCAACCGTTGCCGTATACGCATGCACGTGTGTGTGCGTGTATGTAAGGCGAGCATGCCATTATATAAATATATACGTGTACTTTGGCCGAGATCTCGAATTGATTCTTTACAGAGGCAGCGAATCACTTGCGATTCCTCGCGGCATCGAGTGAGAGGTACTTTCACTCTGGTCTCTCTAGTCAATCGAGTACCGTTTTTCTCAAGCGCAGATACGATTCGTGAGAAGGAGACTAAAAACTCGGCAAATAGGGATTTATAATTCCGTTCATTTGGCGTTAACGGAAATGCGGAAATGGAGAGACCAAGTATCTGTTACGTTTGCGATTGGATAGTGGAAACAGGTCTACTCGATTTCGTCCATTTATGTTATTAATTCGTGTGACCGTCTCGATAACGGATAAATGCGCATCGCATTCCAATAAAAATCGGCTAAAATCAAAAAACAACGGCGGCGGTGGCACATTTTATCTAATTAGGTATAGCCCTTAGGTAGAGCTCTTAACGGGATTGCATGCCACTTTCAGGAAACCATCGCACTGCCCTGCAGCGCGCGCTTCTTGTCCTCGTCACTTTTGACGTTCTGACGTTCTTAGAGTTTCAGACGGTTGTTCTCGGCCGCGCAAAGGGAAAGAAAACGGGCACGGGTCTTTTTCCCCTTGGACAGGATCCGTACAGGATCCGTGAAATGCTTGGCAAGCGCGTTTCGAATGATGGTTGTCAACGCGGTGAAATCGCGAGGACAAAGGAGAGAAATGGAGGTCCAGTAGCGATCTTCATCATTAAATCTATAAAGGATGCTCTTGGTACAGGGAAAATCAGAGAAAATTGTCCCTTCCTCTACCATGCCGATCAACTAGATCAGAAAAATGAATTGCTTCCTCTCTCTCTCTCTCTCTCTCTTATTCTTCACATGTCCCTTTCTATTCCCGCGTTCAGTCTCAATTCGGTGGCCAAGAACGCGACATGTCGAGCATGAGAGTCGACATATTTTATGTCTCGTTATGGCACAGCCGTTTGTTAAATGTTGCCACGCGGCTGAACTCGTGTGTTCATACGCGTTTTGCTTGAATTTTCCGTCCACTTGCGAGAGTAAGCTCGCAAGCTGCTGTTGTGATATATATGCGGAGGACATGTGGAAAGCGGAAATCCCTGGTGGCGTAGAGTTGTAAACTATTTCCCATTACCTTCGACTACCCATGCATCGATGAACTTTAATGAAGTATTTCGGATATTGTGAAATATTGTCGCATACTATTCCCTTAACTTATAATTTCATGCCAACTATTGCAAAACGCGCGAGCATCTCCACGTACAAGATGCACGATCCCCTCCTGATTTATTCGAATTAAATATAGAGCGATAATAAGGTAAAAATATGATAGTGCAATTCATTATTTATTGTAACTATATACTGAATATTGTAAAACAAGCTTACAAGCGATTTCTTTCCTTGCGTGACATATTAAGTGATATCGCTTTAAATATACGCTTTTGCAATATATGTATAAAATATTACAAAAGGAATTATTTGTCCGAGTAACATTTTTTCAACAATTTGATAACGAAAGAATCGAGATATAACTTTTACGTAGAGATTCTTTGTACAATCATTAATTTTGAATGACAAGTGTTGAATTGACTCGCCGGTTAGAGACTGCCAAACTAATAATACTTGGAAGAGATGTGGATTTGTATAAAAATGAATATTCTGCTGTTAAGCTTGAGCTGTTTAATAGTTGCAAAACGATACAAATGATGATCCGTTCAGTTAGAGATTCGCGATGACATTATTATCTCCTTGCATATCCGTCGTGCAAGGAAGACGGAACTGCATTAGAACGAGGCTTTTTTATTTGCTTTTATAGGCTATTATTGGCTATTGAAGGCTGCGATCAAAAGAAGCCGCTAAGATATAAATTTGCAATCATCGCTAAGATGCCAACAGATTTTCTATTAGTGCGATAACTGGGGGTTCCTGTCCTGAGCTATTCGATCCATCCGAGCAATCCGAAGACAGCTTTATCTCAATTGTCAATAATTCACGATTCTGATCGGAAAACGTGGCGCGACTAAAAACGCCACAGAGTCGGAATAAGTTAAAAAAGCGGTATTTATTAATGTTTTCAATGATACAATTTGTGTACATTAAATAATATAGAGAGATATTACAAAGATATTAATTTTATAAAGAGAAAAGTACTTGCTTTTAATTTTACAATGCTTAAAATTCGCAAACTGGGAAGCCGTAAACAAGTTTGTGGAAAATAATATTCGCTAGAGAAATATAATTTCTGAAAAATGAGTTAAATACCTAGCAAGGTCCATCAAGCCACGTGTGCGTGTATGTGATGACACGATTCGTATGTGATTATGCGTATATTATAAATGTCATATATTTACAATGCATTTTCCTTGTTTACACGCGATTTTGATGCATGCAGATATTAAATTCTACTTCGTCATAAAACGATCTCATATACGGCATAATCTTTTAAATCGAGATAACGTGCACGTAAAGCCATTCTAGCCTTTACCAGCTTGATCTGTTCCATGTGACTGGGGGATTACGGGTTTTTATTATGAAAATGATCATTTGTTTCCAAAATGCAAAAACTCGAAACAAATGCGAGTAGAATGGTGAGTAGTATGTGCGTTTATATGGGAAATATTTTACAATTACCCTCATCAAGCCATAAAGATCTGTCGAGGTCAATCCGTATAATAGTTTGCAATTGCTACGACAAAATCTGATGTACTGATGTTCTGATTGTGGAAAGCATTACTCGCCGTGAAGAGCAATCTAATTTTCTTTAGCGAGATTTGGTTAGCGATTGTCGAGAAACGGAATTAGAAAGATGATACTCAAAGATGATACTTAAAAAATATGACTAGACTAATTGGAAATGGTTGAAAACAGGAGATGAAATTGACGATAAAGAGCTCATCAAATTGTTACTTTCTGTAAAATATCATTATTGCATAAAATGCATTCTGTAAAATAGCATTTCCACACGCGTGGAATGCGTATTTGCATACGGTTAGAATATTAGAACGCATCGCACATGTCGCTTTCGCGTTTTATATTTAACGTTGTCCGAAATTTTTTGCTACGATTCCATGTATCATTTTAATTAATCACGCATGGATTAACGTGGACAAAAGAAGGAATTCTCGCAGCTGCGTTCTTGGACAAAATTCTCTTAATTATTTGCTGTTACGTCGAAGCAGTTTAATTAATTGTGCACCGCAGCGAGTTTACTTTAAAATCGTTTCGCGAGATAAATGAATAAGAGTTTCACGTTCGTTTTATCACGCTGAAGATGAGCTCGTAAAATCGACGAGTTGAAATTATGTAAGAACTGCTTACACGAGAGACCAGACCATGTTTTCTTTTGCGAAAACATGAATTCGATCGTTCTCCATCGCGTCCCATAAAAGTGACGATATGCAACCCATGATAATCCATTTTCTGCAATATAATTATTTTGGAAAAAAAGGATTGAACATTAAGTAAAAAGATATTCAAAGGGGATTAAATTTTAATCCAAAATAATCCGACATGAATCCATCCAGATCCAATTATATCCGTGATATATCTTTATACGCGTGCAGTGCATAATAAATGAAAGAACTGCCTCGCGTAATCGACTATCGATATAATTTGTATTTACGATTTCGTCGGCTATTTGTTATCAACGAATCGAAAGTTATCCACGTTCAGAGTCACGTTTTCTTTTTTTCTCTCTCCCTTTTATGTTTCTTCTTCGCGTCTTTACGGTATACCGTACTACGGTATACGTTATTTATTAACGTGAATAATGTCAATGTCACGTTTATGTCAATCGGAGCTGCCGCGGGATCAATAACTTTTTTATTAGTTTTCTAGTTTGCCGCTGCTAGTGCTGCTGCTGCTGTTATCGCGCCGTGTTCGAAATTATTAGTTAAAAAAAATTATTCCATTAAAAAGAATTGTTTATCGCTAATTATATATTTTGTATAATCGTTGTTCATTCCGAGATCATTATAAATTGCTATGTTTGCATCTGATCTTGCAAAGTTTTTGCAAAAAAATTGAGCTCGTATCGATAGCTCACTAACAACTTGAAGAAGAAAGATTATTACAGGCATTACTACAGTTACATTTTATGATTTGTATTTTACAGCTGATGCCTCGGTGAAATATTCGCCGATACGAGAAACAAGGTATACATAGTTTAGCGGAAAAATTCGTATTATGAATCCGCTGTTTTGCAAGGGCCGTGTATTTATCTTCCTCGTTGCGTCCTCCTTTCGCGAGACAATCTTAATAATTAGCCGCATTAATCAAACTTCCATAATACTAATGCAGTGTCACCGCCACAAGAAAATGAGCATATACGTTATCCCGCACCACTTAAGCATGTCACACGATCGTCGGTGAGACCATTCGTTGCAAGCGCAGCGGCGTTTGTTATGCTTATATTACATGCTTTGTTGACGCAAAGCGCGGTCCGGCGGCCAAAGAAAAAAGAAGAAGAGGAGAGAAAGGGAAGCCTGAGTTGAGAGAAACGCGAAACCGTTCGTTAATGTCTCGTTAATAGACACTGATGCCTGGGTGTATCATTCGATACGTAATGCGCTGCGCTACTGCGCTTTGTGTGCCCGAACATTATCATGAGCACTGCGAGAAAATTAACAATATGGCAACAAAAACCGACAATGAAATCGCGCGAATCGGATCTCTTCTCCGTTACGTTGAGCTCGCCGTTCCGAGTTAACGCGAAGCTATCGTGTTTCGTTTTCCATCTGCCGTTTATAGCTCTCGCTCGCTTATTTACTTTTACTGACGAGAGATTGATCACTCGTATCTGGAATTTGTTCTCGCTCGCATCGTTTATGAACGTTTATTCGAGTCCAAACTCGCCATCTTGCTCGATCCGCGAATGCATTGGCACTCTGCCAGGATGAACGTTTGCGAATCCCTGGCGCAAAGTTCGAAAGATTGAGAATGCTGTTCCGAATTTTTAGTAGCCGGAGAAATACATGCAAATAATCGTGCACAGTTCTACTTACACGCTGCATATTCCGGCGTATGCATATGCCATTTCCATAGAGATATTTACTCGTTTGCGATATAACGTTGAGTGATATGTGACGTGGACCTTCGGATCGACCTTTGACACGAAGAATTCGGCTGCGTGTAGCAATTTCGATCGCTTGCGTGTGTACGTCCGCACCAAAGTACACTCGATTCGCTAATGTACTGGCAAACTCGATACATTTTCGTTCCGCGGATCGTATACTAAGCGGATTCGAGGGCGGATCATCGCGCGGAATTAGTCTCGGCAAACTTGGTCGCTGCGAGGCGCAAAAGTTTAATTTAATTGTTTCACGCGGATATAGGATAACTTTCGCTTCCTCGTTTAAAAATTAGGCGAAAGTAAAACAGGAACAGGGCGTTTTAATTACTCAATTGCTTCCTGCTGAAATGTATACAATTAAAAGGTTAAAAGGTATATGACTGCTTTTTAAGTGAAGCGCGCGCGCGCGCACCGTAAACTGTCTTACAGATCAGCGCGCCTCAACGAGGCTAACATCAAAGCAATCGCTAAGGAACGCTCGAAAGAAATCGCAAATTGCTTAATTAACGTCCCGTTGACTTTTCTCTACATCCCGCCTGCCGTCTGCCAAAGAGGAGAATTTACATTTTACGTGCATTTCGCGTGATCAACTCCGGAGCGGAGCGAGACGCGCTGGTGCGTGCAGTGTATCGATATATCGCGTACATGCGATACCTGTCGGCCTTTGTTTTCGCCGCGCATACAGATTACATTTGCACGCGATCGTGACATCGGTGAAAGTACACGCGTTAATCGGAACACGGCGCATCGGGATAGGCGCAAACGTAACGAGACCGCGAAACGCTGCTTGCACACATTGGAAACGCGCGGGTCATGCACAGATAAATCCGTGTTTCGCAGCCTTCGAATATGAGATTTCGCGTTCCCCGTTCTCTTAACATTTCGGAAACGTTGTTTCTCTTCCGCCAACAATTTCGGATGATCGAACACTGAGACTCGCGCGCTTTTTACTACGCGTTAATTGGTACATATGTGCTTCCGGAAGAATGTCAATGTCAAATGTCTCGATAGATTCGAATACAGTGATCGAGTTATTTAGATGTTTCTTACTCTCGAACGAGAAGAATGTAAACATGTAACGTATCACGTAACTATTTTCCTAAATTTGATTGGCCAACTGATCTCCTTCCCCTGCCAATCCTTATCAACCTCTAAAGCGATGAAACTCTATCTGTACATAGAAATATTCATCAAGAAGACGCCTGATATCAGCTTACTTCCTAGTCATTGATAAGATGGGATGAAACGAACCAGGGTGACGAGAAACACGGTCCTAAGCCGGAAGCGAAATCCGGTAGTATATTCAGTACTAACATTCGACATTCCTTTTTTTCTTTTTATTTTTTTTAATCATCCTAGAAATTATTACAAGCTGTGACATTTAATATTTGTGGCAATTAGGTGTGAAAAGATCTTGGGGAGCATATGCCCTATAAAATTACAATCCGGTGCATAAGTCTTGAGCCTTCTTTTTAATCTGCGTAATGTCTCCTAATTTCTCAAGATCAGCGTGTTAGGATTTTCCTCCAGTTTATCCAGTTTATATCTCTGATCGAATCTTCTTATCTCGTCTCTAACGTTAAGATCATGATATAATATATCGTTAAACAAAGCTAAATGGAAAGCAAGTAAATACTGCATAGCGACCTTCCTCGATGTCTCGCAGGCTTTCGACAACGTCTGGCATCAAAGGTTACTTTGGTTAATTTCATAAAATTAAAAACAGCTTTCCAACTGATCTCTATGCCATCATAAGATCTTATCTACTACATAGAACTTTCAGAGTTAAATACGGAGAAGTAGTCACTCGATTAAAAGAGATTAACTCTGGAGTGCCTCAAGATAGTGTATTAGAGCCAGTATTCTATCTTATACATCACAGATCTACCGGTCGCTCTGGGCTCCACAACAGCAATCTATACAGACGACATAGCTGTACTTGTAGCTCATAACAATCACTTAGAAGCATCCATGCGACTACAAGAAAGCCTTCATCATATCCAGAAATGGCTAAAAAAATGGAGAATCAAAGCCAACGAACAAAATCAAGTCAGCAGGTGACATTCACTACCTGCAGTGAAGAGACGTATCCATCAGTATCTCTGAATGGCCAAAGAATCCCTCAAGCAGAAGATGCCAAATATTTAGGACTACATCTAGATCGTAGACTAAACTGGAGAAAACATATATCTATCACAATATATCTATCAAGTGAAAACAACTTGAACTACAACTAGGGAAAATGTACTGACTATTCGGCAGCAAATCACAATTGTTGACTGAAAACAAACTGCTATTGTACAAGGCAATCATCAAACCTATCTGGGCCTACGGTATTTAGTTGGTACAGTATTTAGAGGTATGGCCTCTAATTCGGCCTCTAATATAGAAATATTAAAGGTTTCAAGAAAGTCCTTAGAATTGCCGTTGACGCACCTTGGTATGTTACTAATGACACTCTGCATGGCCATGATCTCAACATACCATACGTTAGAGACGAGACAAGAAAACACAGCCAGAGATATGCCGTGATGACCGAGATATTAGGATGGAGAAGCATCCTAACATACTCATGAAAAATGAGAAGCGTCAAGACTCTACGCAGACTAAAAAGAAAATCTAAGAGGAAGATCTCTTCCACAAGATCTAAGCGTCTGATCGATGCAATACTATAATACTATATATATGCATGGCATATATCAATGGGCATACACTCTTCAAGACTTTATAATATTTAAAAGCCATATGTATTACTAAATGTCACGTTAATGACAGTTAATGACAGTAATAAATTTCTAGGATGATAAAAAAAAAGAAAAAAAATGTATCGTTAGTGATGTACCAAGAAGCATTGACGATAATTTTATTTATTTTGGAATCTTTGTAATATTTTTATATTAGAATTAGAGGCCGTGCCTCACGATTGAACGCCCAAATAAGTTTGAGGATTGCCTTCTATAATGGTAACTTGTTTTCAACAGTATATAAATATATAAATATATAAATATATAAATATATAAATATATAAATATATAAATCAACAGTAATTTACTGCCGAATAGCCAATATATTTTGCTAGATTGAAGTCCAAGTTGTTTTCATTTGGTGAATATATGTTTTTTCCAATTTAGTCTGTCGAGATGTAATCCTAAATATTTAGCATCTTTAGTTTAAAGAATCCTCAGAGTGTTCAGAGTTACTTGTGGGCGCGTCTCTTTATCTTCTTATTGGGTAGAGATCATCACATGCACTGATATTGTGCCATTAACTTTGATTTTTTTAGTCATCTCTGAATATAGGAGAGATTTTTTTGTAAACGCTTCTATAGGATTGTGTGAGTCACAAGAATAGCTGTATCATTCACATTGCAGTGTAGTACCCAGAGCGACTGGGTGTATAGCAGCTAAAGTATCGGTCCTACACTATCTTGAGAAACAAAGTTGATTTCTTTTAATTGTGTGAGTACAATTGTGTTTCCATATTTAACTATAAAAGTTCTATGTAATACATAGATTTTATGACAGTATAGAGATCAAATAGGAGAGAATTTTCCTTACGCAGGAAAATTGCGTTATCAATGATATGGTAATCAATTCTTCCTGTGAAACGGGGATACGTCTCATTGATGAAATTGACGAGGATTTATTTTTCCTCGATACGCGTGATTTATGACGCTTCGCTGTCGACGTTCTTTCACGCACGGAGGACAGAAAGCTCGCGTGTGCATATGCATGCATACGCGTGACCAATTATTTTCTTTTCTATGTATTTTGAATAAATATTTTTTGTACAGGGGATATTTGCGAATCGCGCGAGTTTCCAAATCAGAATGAAGCTTCACGTATGCAGTTATTTTATGCAGTTGTTTTATATGTTCCCGCTGTTGCGTTGGATCGGCGAGATCGGAAAGAGAATGATTCTAGCTGCGAAAAGACGTACAGAAAATAGATTACCAGTCGATCTTTGGGACATGAAAAAAATGTGACCGTTACGCTGCCGTTCCTTGAAATAATTCACAAGATTCGTTCTTGCGCGATCTTGAACGCAGATCAGCGAAAAAAATAAAGGAGCAAATCGAGCTTCTGGAATTTGATGTAGCGCGAGGAATATCTGTCAAGTTTCGACGATCATTCATTTCTTTCTCTCGATTTGACATCCGAACGAGCCGAATGAGAAACGATTTTTGTTACGCTTGCCGTACTTGGATCACTCGTGTGTGATACATTTTACTCGATGATTCCGTCTTTTGGCGATATCGTAATCTCGTGGCAACCGTACCATGTGCGTCGGCAGAATGAGAGTTATCGATTTTTCACATTTCCTCGTGGTGTCATGGAAAAGCAAACTAAGAGGCTCAACGGTAAATTAGATTGTGTCCTCTTCCTCTCCTCTCTTGCTCTTCTTTGCGAGGAGCAACGATGGAAGGAATTATTCCTACATTTTCCAACTGCGTTTTAATCGCGCAACGATACACGCTTGATATGAAAATAGTGTAACGCGCGATGAGAATTATCAATCGCGTTGTTGCAAAAGGGGCGGTCAAGCGTACAGAATTCTAACGATAAATCGTGATGACGGAACGTATCCATATATCACTCTTAAAAAAATTCGCTGTGCTCTCAAACGCTCGCATTTCACAGCAATGCATCGTGTCATGTAAAATGCAGATTAATCGCGACGAGGATGAAAACGCTCATGAGTTGTAAAGTAAATATTTGTTTAATGCCTCAGCGAAATGCCCCAGCGATTTGATCCGTGTAACGCTGCCTCGATTTCGCGTTTTATGAGATATCTTCTCATTGAATGTGTCGGTCGCGCGATCTTTCGTTTAGTTTTTCGTTCTCTCGCGTTGATCAATTATAAATTGCGAAACATCGATACAAGGAATGATCGCCGATAGCTTTTCCAAGCTTTTCAATGTTCCAAATGACATATGTTTCTGAGCGCATTATCGAGAATCGTACCGATTGACGAAAGGATAATTATCGATTTATTAACCACTCGACGTGGCTCGCTCAAGTGATCCAATCAACTGCGATCTCTCGTTCGCCAGATGGCCATCTCTCTCTCTCTCTCTCTCTCTCTCTCTCTCTCTCTCTCTCTCTCTCTCTCTCTCTCTCTTGACAAGACTTTTATGGTTATAGTTTTTTGCTGCAATAATTGCCGCATCGAGCGCAATTGTGGATAAATTCGCGAAACTTACAAAACCGGATCTCCGTCAATGTAATTTTCCCTTTTAGTTTTGTTCCTCGTGGAATATAATAGATTCTTTTTACGATGCGGGATGCTCAAACAGGGATGTGTATCGACAGCGAGAGTCATAATGCGATGCGTAATAGGGATTCTAATGATCCCCCGCACGTGAATTAGTTTGGCATTAAAACGCTTTTAGCTAGAAATGATATCGTCGAGTAATATAAGAGTATTATATAATATATCGATAATTGCTATCGAATTTAATTTATCATTAGTCTCGTTAAAATATGCTATAAATAAATTTATATTAAAAATTATCTCTCATCCTATTTTCCCTCTTCCTTCTGTCGTATCGAAATAAAAAATAACGAAAAGAAAGGTACAGCTCAGATTATTATAACTCAGATCTCGTGTATATATAACGCGTTACGCGTTACATCGTTTACATATGCGACACTGCGATAAATTGTCCACTGACTCGTTGAATACATGGCAAAATAACTTATCTCATCAAATTGGCTTCTTCTGAACCATCGTGTGGTTTAATATTCGCTTGTTTCGTCATTTATCTCGCCACACGATTCTTTTCCGATATATTTTAATAAAATCAATGCCATTGGCGAGTTTACATATATACGCGAGAAAGAAAATAACGTATTTCTCTTCAAAAGCTCCCTCAACTCTCGCGTACATTATGAAAATATTGAAACAGGAACGTGACGTTTCCTTTGTAGCGTACATTTATTCGGAGAATTTTACAAGGTGAAATTTTTGTGCATTTTTATCAGTATCGCAGATTAGGATTTCAATGTGATTATTAATAACGTAATGGATTTGTGCGCGAATCATTTAACACGATGTAAACGTACGATATATATTCGCAATGAATGAACGGAATCGAAATTTGCAAAGAAAGTCGAACGTCGAAAAAGATTTTCAAACATATCATGCGCTCTCTTTTATCATTTTGGATCTTCAATAGTAAAAGAGATATTAATTTCGTAAGCGGGGCGAATAAGTACAAAAACCGATATCGATACCCGAACAAAGACGCGCGAGCCATTTTCTCAAAGAACTTGTGATAACCATTCGCCATGTTGATATCGTATATGTACGAAACTCACCCAACTTGGTGTAACACGTATTGAAGAAACGCGTGCCCAATATAACGCTGAGCAGTCCCAGAATGCCCTGCGGCAGTTCGGTCATGAGGAACAATAAGAGCACCATTAAGAGCATCTTGGTTGTCCGATCAGTCTGTCGCTCCTTGTCGGTGCTCTTCTTCTTCTTCTTGGGCTTCTCGTAGATGTGCTCCTTACCGTTGCCCATCCTAATCACAGTGTTGGCCGTCGTGAGGTTCCTTCGCCTCCGCTTTGTCTCTACTAGGACCATGATCAGCTTGATGCTGAGCACCGTAAGCGCCACGCAGGGTATCAGCTTGATGACGACGCTGTAGATCCAAAAATTGATGTCCTTGAGGACGGCGTGTATCCTCGCGGTCTCAGTGAGCTTGACAAAGTAGAGCGTCGTGTTGGTCGTGCCATCGAGGATCGCGCTGCTAGTGCCGTTGACCATCTGCTGCCGATGCTTGGTCAGATTCACGCTCATTCCCCATTCGTCGAGCACCTCGACCTGCGGCCTGACCTCGGTGGTGATGTAAAGCGGGATGCAGAGTATCGGACAGGATACATAGGCGAACGCGACCATGAGGTAGGTGCGCTTATTGTTGCACCATTCGCGATTTTTCTGCGGATGCGCCACTGCGATGTACCTCCAAACTGCCAGAGCCACCGTCAAGTAGATGGAGATGGTGTGGCACACCTGGCCAAAGTTGGAGTGAAACAGCACAAAGACGCTCCAGCCGTACGAGTACATATCCCTGCGCGATCGATTGTACAGGTGCATGTGGATCGCATAGGGGATGTACTCAATCATCACGAGCAGATCGGCCATGGCCAGGCCCGTGAGGATTATGTTGGTGGGGGAGCGCATCTCGGGCCGCGTCAGCACGGCGATGTTTAGGACATTGGCGATCGAGCCGAATATACACACCAATAGGCTGGCCCAGCCGTGGATTAGGCTGTAGTTGAGAATCACCTCCCAGGCGTCCGAGCTGCAGTATTCGGCGCTCATCGAGGATTCGGACTCGGACTCAGATTCGGTCAGGTTCAGGCTGAAGTTGAAGATGGGATCCATGAGTACGATGATGCTCGTCGGTCAAGCAGACCCCGAAGAATCAGGGTTTTCCCCTTTTTTCATGCATTGTGCAAGCTCACTTTTCTTCAGTTGGATTCATTACCGCTCTCGCTGCTTCTTCGTATGCCGCGAGCGGATTAAAGTCTCGGGATGCGATCTTCTGCCGAATAATAGCAGAATGGCTAATTTATATCCTAATCGCTGCGTGAAATTGGATCGATGACTGGCAAGCGCACGTTGCGTGTCGACGATATTAAACAGTCGGATTATTAAATGTTAATAAATGTCATCAGATCGAGGTTGGAATCCTCGCTATAATGGCGAACTCTCATTGTCAAATTAACGAAAACGATCATCCGAGCGTGTGCTAGTCTGTAATAATAATTCCTCTTTGCTCAGCAACGCTCGTTGACCGATCTCGAAGGGATCTTTGGAAATTTCAAAATATTCGAAAGAAAAGCAGACACTGTACGAGCGTAGCAATGATGCGCTTTCATCGCAAACGGGAAGACGTTACGGTCATTTCAGTATATCCTCGGCGATGTGGTCAAAGTAATCGGACCGTCTCTTTGTCCGTCGTTTGTAAAAATTGTGCGTTGTATTTTCTGTCTGGTATTTTCTGTCTTGGAAATTTGCTCGACTATCATTGGTCGGGAGGGAAAAGGACGTTGAAGAAACACGATGATTCTTTTGGACTCTTTCAACTGGAAATAATGCGATAACTCTGAGACGATTTGTCCCCGTCCACGTGAAGACAGAGAGAGAGAGAGACTTGAAGTATTTTGCTCGGCGATCAAATGTGAACAACTTTTGCGTCAAAGATGGCGTATGAAATGCTAGAATATTTAGCATGTGCGATTTTCAGACGCGGCGTTGTAACATGAACGCATTAGATTAGTTGATCAGATAAAATGACATCGCGCGAAAAGATCGACCGACGTTTATGTTTCTGTTCTCGATGCAACGACCAATGAAGGCCTCAACGAGGAATAGATTCATCCGAGTATTCAATGTGGATATAGTGAGACAACACACTAGTGTCAACAGGTAGACGGAAAATAGATTCAATCCATATATCCCCGAGGTATCGCCGTAAGAATCGCGACTCCTCGATCGACTTTTTATGCCGCGTGCAGAGTTACGCAATGGTGACACGTGCGGCCAGTGACACGTGTTGGTGGGAGAACTTCAACTGCTGATCAGACTGAATGCCGATTCCTGTGCGCTGCGGTGGAATCTCGAATATCGTAGAGACACTTGTCTATACGCCACGTAACGCGTATAGCCATTCAAGTGCGGGATGAGTATCATCATCAGCGATCCTCGTCGTGAGACGTACGTCTCACACAACCGCGCACAACATCCGCTTGCGATTTTTCACTTGATCGATCGCGAAGCCCAAATCGCCGGTCGATCACTCGAACGAGGTCTCGATCATACGAAAGTGCCGCCGTCTAAAATTGTATTCGTGCCGCGGCTACTAATGCGAGGCTTCGGCGTTTCGTTTCGTTTTCGACGCGTAACGTTCGCCTCTCTCTACTTCATTCGGCGAAACTTTGTCCCTACGACCCTTTCGCACTTCTCGAGCCTCCTTGCGATTCCCTCGCATTGATCTCACGATCCTATCGCGAACGGCACAGCTGTTTCGCAAGCACGCCAAGCACGGAGAGAAGCGGAACGGAAAGAAGTTACGCGCGTTACCCACGAGGGTAAGTTGGCGTCCGGACGCCGAATGAAGCGAAAAGGCGTCGCGACGCGTACGCTGGAATGGGGTAGCTTTTGCGCCTGCGTTGATCCGGTTCTCTAGTCTAGTCTCCTTCTATCTTGCTCTCTCCTCCTCTCTGTCTTTCTCGTTCTCTCTTCCAGAGAGAGAGAGAGAGAGAGAGAGAGAGCTTCTCTCGTCCTTTCTCTCGTCCATCAAAGCAGTTCTTTGCAACCTCGCAGCGATGACAGGAGCAGGGTCGACTATTCTTAAAAGTGATGCAGAGATATCGCAATCTTGGCCAGAAGGCCAACAACGTGAATTAGATCATTAACATTCACCTTGATGATTTAAGATCTTGTCTCCCTCTCTCTCCATAAATCTCCACGCTTCCCGCGCTAAACCCTTGCCAGCGTGGTATGAATCTATTTATTAGCAGCTTGCATTTATAGCATCAAATTGCTTCCTATCTCGTCTCTTCCACTTTCCTTCTCCCTTATTATCCCCATCCTCACGTCTTTCTTCGCGATTCTTGATGAAGGGTTTATGCACGGGCAAGATCCGCGCGCTCCGAGATCGTCTTAATCTGACGAAGCGCACCAGCCATCATCTTGATCGAGTCGCGACCGAGTCTACTAAATTTCACGCAGCACGCGAATCCACCCTCGGGAACCATTAAAATATCGAGATTCTTTATGACGCGTGATTGCAGCCGATGCGTCGTGGGATGCATCCGAGAATCCGCCCCTGAAGTCGCTTCATTCCTATGGATGGGCAACACCGCATCCTTTGCTGCTCTTACTCAGCCTGCAGCCGCTTCGTGCAGCTTACAAACTCGTTAAAGCACGTCCCGAGAGCCTCCGGAAATGTCTTTGCTCTCTACGTTCTCGCGCATCCGCCACTCCCGCGTAATCGGTACGAGCTTCCGGTCGCGGCGATACGATGACTCTATATGCTTTAACGTGGTTTCTTTTCTCTCACATCGTGCATTTGTTCCGAGGTAATGGACGGCGGCTCTCACGCGCGCGGAATGTCTTTGAACGGCATGAAGCAATTAGCGCGGCTTGCGCGCCGGGAATCGGAAGCTGGCGATCGTTTCGATTGGTATGTATAGTTGATCGATCGAATGATCTTGTCGAGCTCCGGAGACCGCTCGGAGCATTCCAGGCAAGGAAAGAATAAATGAATCGCGAATCCCGCGGCGATTCGCTGTTTTATAAGCACGCGAGTGTACTCTCGCGGTGGAACATTGCTTCATGTAAATGCACATAAATAGCTGCCCTTTATATCTCTTCTCGGCTATCCTATCCCCGATATCCTCAAGACCGGAAAGGGAAACGGGGAAGGAAGATGAGAAATATACCTTTATAATACCAGCATCAAAATTCGAGAAATAAATTGTCCCGTTTCATGGTGGCGCTTAATACATTGTCGCGGCTGTATTTAATGGAATCCTCTGATAAATCCTCCGCTCCTTATTATTCTCCGTTACAAATTGCAGAGTTGTTGCACGGCAACTCCCAACGCACGTGCCGGCACAATCGTTTCGCATATGTGAAGCAATTTGTAACGGCATCCGGACGTTAATTCCCAGGTGATACACGTGTCGAGAGAGAGAGAGAAAGAGCGCGCTTTCCATTTCTCAGGAACTTTCAAAGATGTCGGTGATTATCGGCTCCTCTGCGCGCAAATCTCTCGTCGAGATTCACAAAACGAGCAGCATGTGACGGCGTAGAAGCGACTTGCTCGGCGTTTCGTATTTCCATTCGAAACTCGTCGCTTCGTCAAAATCGCTCCGGACTAAGCTCCGGCATAATTTCGATGAATTCAATTTTCCTCGTTGCGTACAGACGTTGCGAGGGAATTGAGCCTTCTCGCGTCTCCATAGTGATCCGTGAAACAGATGCGAGACTACGGCAGAGATTTCTGCCTTGAGCGAGGACTTGCGGAACGGAAACGGAAAGGAAAAAGAGGCCATGACCATTTAAATTAGATTGCAGAAACCAATACTTTGCTCTCGAATCTCGATACTTTGAGCGACAATTCGTCCAATTCTGCCTCTTCGCTGAACTGCTCTCAAAATGGCGAGTATGCTCTCGGTATCTCGCTAACGTTTTGCGGCGATTCTTCTTGCTTAGATAGTACATGCACCATATTTGAAACTATTCCATTATGTAGCAGCGATTCGAAAAAAGGTAGAGCACATTCTTTTAACTTAAAAGGCAAGGCTCTGCCTCTTTATCCTCGCTAAAGATTATTTTTTACAGATTACATTGAGGTCAAGAAGTTTGAATTTTCGATTCTTCTTTTCGCTCTTTTCATGGCTTCTCGTTTCATTTTCTCCTTGACGTCGCGTGGTTTCATGTATATTATATACGCAACAGCGGAAAGCTATTACTCGCACTGCGTCTGGAAGCTCGTTTTACATTAGGACGAGCCTGAGCGTATCTCTTCTTCCTAATGGTATCGCATTAAAAGCTTCCATGCGGAAGCTCGTGGCGCGAAGCGCTTTACTTACAGACGCGAATTCCTCGATTTTCCGACGTTGAAATTTTCAGTGTCTTTCGTCACACTTTCATCGTATCGGTGATTCAGACATCAAGGATGTCTCTCGATCAAAGGCGAAAGTACGATTTTGCAGCAAGAATCGGAAATCTGTCTCGCCTCCTAAAATATCCACATTGACAGAAGGAACAATAAAAAATGCCAAAGGCTTCAAAGGATATAAATGCGTAACGTTTCAATCGGTTCGCGTATTCGATGGTGCTCGTTGAACAGTGCCATGTTTGGAATTCGTTGACAGACAGAATTTCGACATCTCGATCGCAAAGAATGGTCCTTGTGGATTTAACAGTTACTTGTCACGAGAGAAAGAGAGAGAATAGAAATGGTCGTTCGTGCAGCGCTCGATACAGTCGATCAGAATCTCTACTTTCCTGCGACGTGTCGAGGAAAGGCGAGCGTAACGCTCGTAAATCTTTCAGTTGTCCTCGGAGCTAAACTCGTTGATCGTACGAAAATTTTTCTGGTATAACTGGTGCGTGAGGGAGTACGCTTGACGTTGTCGGCTTCCTGATTCGCCAGCTTTGCGCGAGCATCGTTACGTGAATTGCGCTTTAATAGAATTAGCGAACTGAGAGATGAGCCGCACGCGCCGGCTTTGTTCGTTCTCTCTTCGCGAGTATATATAATATGTCGAACAAGGAACTCCTTTGTTCCTCGGGGACTGACTCGATTCAGCGTTGGAACAATATTTCGCCCGAGGAAGAGGAGGCATAGAGTCCCGGGTCCCGGGTCGATCCCGCATTATCGCGCCTCCAACTTGCGCAAAAGCCATTGCTCGCTCCGGAAAATTCACCCCTTCGCGAAATATCCGGCGTCAGCTTCCAGCTTCGTTGTCGTTATTCTTCCGTTCTTCGATCGACTGTTTCTCGAGCGTGATATCGCGCTTTTTTGCTGATTAGGTTGTACCGGATTATGCGGGTAAGAGAGTTGACAATGGGAAAGTAATTGGCGATGAATGGCAAATCGACATTTTGTCTAAAAATGGCACGATCGAATCGAGCGCGATCCGGGACTGTGAGGGACATTTTGAAAATTCGAGTCAAGGCTATCCCGATCGAGAGCGAAAGTTGACATTTTATAATTCTACTCGGTATTTTTACTCGCCAGCAATGCTATTTATCTCTGCTTGCCGCGAATGCGTTGTTTTATTGCACGCTACAGTATGATTACAAGCGCCATTCGCGATCACTTTACTTATTTAACACAATCGATAGCGCGCTTTGCTACTCCACTTTGCAAAAAACAACGGTTCTGTCCCGATACGGAGCTTGAATTATTTAATTATATCGTATAATTAGTTTATCGCTCTGTAGATCATCGATTCGGAGTTACAAAACACGTAAACAGCAGCTGCTGGAATTTCCAGGCTCATCGAGTTCCCGTTTAAATTCGCGTTATTTTTCGTTGAAATTCGCGTCGAGTTGCGAATTCAAACCCGCGCGATATCGAATCGAAAAGAATTATTTTCGTACAATTTCTGTTGTTAAATAGCAAAGTAGCAGCTTGCGATGCACGGACGAGATTCGCACGCAAAACGCGCGCGCGTTCGGCTTTAATACGCGGCGACAGAGGAAAAAAAAAAAAGAAAAAGTGGAAAGAGAGAACCGATGGTCGACATTTATCGCGATTGTTGGAAAACCGACAATATAAATATTACCTCCAATTTAAATACAGCAATATTTCACGGTTCGCATTTCGCGTTTCGTGCTCTCGTTATTAATCGGACGCGAGAAGAAACCATATAAACGGAGTCTTTATAGCGACCCGGTGGCTTCCGTGAAAACGTCGCTTAATACCATTTTGGTCGCTCTGTCATCTTCCGCTAAGCGGAGAGAGAAGCAGAAATTTATAATTCCAAGAGAGATTCAAACAACATTGTAGCAACTCGTTGTTGAATCATTCGATGAGCGTGTTTCCGACTCGCGAATGCACTGTCAGCATCCGCGAAAAGGCTGGCGTACATTGTTAATGAAAATGTCTCTGGCGGCAAAACGCAGACGTTTGGCGTGCTTGTCCGCGAGCTAATATCCGTGGAAATTCAAGATAGAAAGCTGTCGCTTTCACCAAAATACTTAATCGCGGTTTAATTGAATGCTGCGCAGTTGTCAAAAACAATTCTCTTGGGAGCAATTGTCGACACACTTGTCGGGGGCGAGCTGAAAGCTATTTCTTGCTCGGTCATTAATATTCCAACATCCGAGAGTTAAGCTGACAAATGCGGCCGTAAATAATTAGAAACGCGATTAACCTTTAGTCAAAAGTTTATACATGGTTTAATGTGCCGGTGAATTATTTAATTACTCCGAAATCCCAAGATTTCGTCGACCAAGTGATGCAATTATGGATCTTAAATAACACGTTAAAGCATAGCGCCGTAAATATTTCACGAGCCAGGCGGGGKTCTGACTATTTTCGTGCTTCGAACTTGGAACTTTCCTCGCCGTAATCCGTATCCTCGGGATAAATTGCGGTAACAAACGACTTCAATTTTACGCGCCGGACGGCATATCGGATATTAAACAACGCAACATTCGCTCCAGCGGGCATTGATTCCAAACGAGCCGAGATACTCGGTGATGGCATCGCGTGTAACCAATTACGCGCGAGCGTAATTCCGAGCCTCGAATCTGCCGCATATAATTACGTGCGCGAACACGATAATGGCTATCGAGTCCATGCGACTGGATCAGACCAGACCAGGCAGGTTAGATCAGGCATAATTGGCATAGACCAGTCTAGATATGTCAGACCAGACCGGAACAGTCCTGGCTAGATCAGAAATACCAGACCAAGACTACACAATGCAGATCAGACTATGCCAGTGTAAGCCAGACCAGTATGGTGCAGGTCAAGAGTACTCTGGAACAAATCAGACGAGGTACATCATACGAGATCAGATCACGATAGAGAGACTTAAACAGATAATCCTATGCATGCCAGACTTGATCTGATCCAGCACCAGGTATATCGGACCAGAATGTATCAGAACCAACCAAGCAATTCAGTCCAAACCTGACCAAACCTGACCAAACCAGGCTAAATAAGTCTATCAGACCAGTCTAAATCCAAACAGCTGACCACATCAGACTTGAATAAATCAATAGATATAACCTGAACAGACAAATCATAATAGTTTAGCGCAGACCATTCCGAACCAGGCAGACCTAAACAGAACAAGTCATATCACGCAGCATGTCCACATCACATTAGACCAGATCGGACTAGCAAAGCAGACTAGATCTAATGAGAACAGACCGTACCAATCTTTTCAGACCAGAACAGATCCCAGGCAGATAAGAAACTACTAAAATAGACCAGATAAAATTAAATACGCGAAACTGCTTTCATCCTTCCGGGTTTGCGAAACACGAGCCAACGAGTTTTCCAAATGCGGGAAGCCGTATGATATCGTATGAAAACGATACAACGAGATGAGTTCAATTTCCAGAAACAAAGTACGCACTCGAAAGTTTCGACTTTGTGATTTTACTCGATATCAAATACCTTCTACCAAAATCAAGGTCTAATAACAGCACAGGATCGCGATAAAAGTAGCAAGGATGAAAGTCACGCCATCAGTTTGCAGCATCAGTGCAATAAACGCGCGTTCCCGCTTCGCGATGCACAATCTGCGATGCTCGTTGAAGCGCGTTTATCGTTTATCGGTGTCACGTATTCGTTTTGCGGTTCACGGATAAAATTCTCGATCCGGATTGTCATCCGGAATCGCTTCGCGAGAGCGAGATATACCTACTCGTTTTTTGAGTTGCTCGGATTCTGCTTGAGCGACGGCATTTTGCCGGAAGCCGTAAATAGATGTTACGCGCGAATTTCGGACCTCGATTACGAAGGATTCCAATGGTCGCGATCCCTTTTTTTCTTGCTCGCGTCAATTAAACTGTCCGCCGCCGATGACGCTTTAATCACGCGGAAGAAGCCGCGCCGCCGTTAATTCAGTAACGGACGACGGTCATTTGAACTCGTCGCCGGCAAAGCTGAAAATCGGAAAAGCGGGAAAGGGATCGATCAAAGAGCACGTCAAATAAACATTGCGCGGCTCGTTAAAATTATCCTCGTCGCGCGAATTTTGACAGTCGATCGGCACTTGTCACGCATGGATGAGTCACGCCCACGCGAAATCATTACTCTTACCAGGCAGCCCCGGATCAAAAATTTCATTGTCCCTCTTGTCGATCGCGTAACGTATCAATTTTGTTCCCGCTTACGTCGATCAAATACACCGATAATCGTTCGTTTTGCATCATCTACTTTGGATTTTCTAATTCAATCTAGAGGAAAGAAAGAACCGTGAAAAGCGTTGATTTATCGTAAATGGAAAACGCGGGGAGTGATATCGACATGTTGCGAATTAATATTTCAATTATTTGGAGAGATAATTTTATTCGATTTAGTTACTTGTCGTTAAACATTATCACTAAATAATAATAACGTAATTAATATGGCGGGAGCTTAAGCTCGATAAATAAATGGCGTTACAATTTATAATTTCAATATCTGATAAATAAATGACGTTACGATTTAACACTCGCAGAAGTGACTCGTGGAAAATTAATTCCATCACTTTCTACTCTACATTGCGTCTATTAGAAATTGATTAATGCTACTAATTTTGTTATTGAATCTTTCCACAACGAGTAAAGGGAGAAAGACAGAGAGAAAGAGAGAGAGAGAGAGAGAGAGAGAGAGAGAGAGAGAGACTCGTGTGAATGATAACGCTAGATTTTTATGATTTTGAGAGAAACATCAACGAGATGATAATATTGTGAAAAGACGTGATACAAGTTTACCTGGCAACAGAAAATTTCCATTTTTCTTATAATATAAAATTACTGTCACGCGTCGGAGATAAGATCTCTCTGAACATCGTTCAACAGGATAGAATCCCGTCATTTTGTGCGGCGTATGAAGCTCAAGTACATTCTTTCAAAAGCTCGCGGAGGCGCTGGCGAGAGAATGCTTCATACAGCATTCACACCGTCGTTTATTAATGCACATCGCCGCCGCTGTTGCTACTGCTGTTGCTGCTGCTGCTGCTGCTGCTGCTGCCGCTGCTCGTAAATAGCGGACATGTTCATATGCTCGATATATTTCGCTGCTTTCATGAGGTCATCTCTCGCTTTTTACGCAACCTGGCAAATCGCGCATATATGAACGCAAATCGCGAAATTGAAAAGTTTAAGCTTCAAGCTGAAAAATGTTCGTTATTCGAGTCGGCGTGCGGAAGCAAGGTTGAGTATCGCGTGGATTACCATCTTCTTTTCTTTATCGCGACCCATCTCGCGAATGTGTCAATAATCCCTGGCTTATAATCCCTATCAATTATATTCATAGATATGAAGAGCGGAAGAATTCGATCAAGATTTTTTCTCACTCATCCCAATGCTTTCTTAGATTCTTATCAGAGCTTTGCACATCGATTCGTATACGCGTATATCGCATCTTATGCATTTATATCGAATTCGCCAAGTCTCCGTCAAGGCCTGCCACGTATTTGGCGAGTCACAGATCCCGTTTGCGTAACGAGATTTGGCTGGCGCGTCGACGTCTTCAAATTCGAATTCGCTTACGAGCGTCGTTTCATTAGATATATACAGAGTACGTGAAATGAAACTCTCGAAGGTACATTGAAATTAATATGAAAGCGATATAGCTTCCCGTTTCTTTGTTTATCCACTCGGTCCGCTCGCGCGTGTGTTACGCTTCGTATCCGACATTTTCATCTCGTTTTGATTAAACTATTCAATCATTCTGACAGACGATATGGACGATGGCGATATTCGCTCAAGACCGCATCGATTTTATCAGCACAGTCTGTCTGTATCTCGGTGGACTCGAGAAAAAGATGAATTTGCATTTCTCGCAAGCGGAGAGAATATGCCGCTCATTGTAAGAAGTGGAACCGATTTAGTGGGATTTGCAAGTAAATGGGCGCGCGAGTGGATGTGACACTGTGAATTGATGCGTGCGCTCAAGTGGATCACGAGAAACATCATCGTGATTGAGGTTGATTAAGTAATCACTCGATCCTCGATTGTACAAACGCTCCATTGTTTCCGCGAGATATTACGATCACGGCGCTCGAGAGATTCTTTGATAAAATTGACAAAATCGGTATCCATCGCCGCGCAAAGAGCGAGCTATCTTACGAGAATATGTTTTTTTCCACGGTATAGAGAAATTCCAATTAACCGTTTCTTTCTTTTCACGTGGACAAGTTAGTCGACTTCTTCTTTTGAGAAGATGACAGCCGTAAAAGGAAAGGGTATACAAGTGCGCAGCGCTGCGTGATTATACGAGTTCCATTTTACCGTCGTTCTTGCGGTGCATGGGAAACCGTTCATTAAGCATGAAATTTTATACTCCACGGGATGACAAAAGACAAGCATTCCGCCGGCGCTGAATCGTATCCATCGCGTCAACGAACGTAACGCAGCTTTGAATTCAGCAGAAGGCGATGACTCGCCTATCGAAATTCGCGATATCCCCGTAAGATTAACGGGTTTTCATGGAATTCTTAATTATCCGAATATAAATGCCTTTCGAAAATGGACATCCCGCTTGTAATTACGCCAGAAACTCTTTTTTCTTTTTTCTCTGTTTGATGAGATAAACGGCGACTCGTCTTGATGGAAAATTATTTTCTTTCGAAATTGTTCCGTTTAGGAAAAGATGCGTAAACAGCGCGCGATGGGTCGCATTTGGATATTCATCGTATGATTCGTTATATGTCAAGACAAATGGATTACTTTCTTGGCAGTGACGCGAGTTTTTCGCCGATGCGGAATTTGGTTTACATTTATTTCGCCGAGGATGGATTCAGAGTGAATTTTTATTACAGCTTTGCGGGGCGAATAAAATCGCCAGGAAGGAAAATATGTTACTCGTTTCGAATTTAAAGTAAATAATAAAGTTTATTTTTTAAATAATCGCTTCAAATGTTTTGACGCGCATGTTGCGATGCAGAGATAAAATGAGAGGAAAGGGTACAATCATTTTGTCCATCACGATCGTCCATCGGCGATCATTGAACGATCGCGATACAGAAAACGAGTGTTTCCGCTCGCTGAAAAAAAAAGTGCGTTATGCCGATTACATTAGCATCATTGAATGATTGCGGTGCGAAAACGAGTGTTCTCGCTCACTGAGAAAAATGCGCGCGGTTGACATCGGGAAATCAAACGATTGTATTTATTATTTGCGGTATAGATGCATCCGCGGATGGCTGGTCGCGCACGTGTTATTTGCGCGCGCGTCAAGTCATCCGATCATTTCCGTTCCTGCTGTTAGACAATACACAATAGAGCTTTACGTCACTCTTGCCATTGATGATGGAAACACGTGTCGGTGAATTAGACGAGTCCATCGAATCCCTTGTATAGTCGAACGGATCTTTGCGCGCCGTTCCGTGAAAGCATATCGCGGAAGGAAACGCTTGTCTCTTACTCGAGACAATAAAGAGGCAATTTGGCCTCAAAGAAAAAGAAAGAGAGAGAGAAAAAAAGAAAAAGAAAGAAAGAAAGAAAAGAAAAGAGAAAGGAAAGGAAAAGAGGAAAAAAGAAAAAAAATGGTACGGTTTTCGGTAAAAAAAGAGCGCGCGTGTCGGACATATCATCGAGAAGCGAAATAAAATGGAATGAAAAAGCGGGTAAAATAAAGCTCAAAAAGCGAATGAAAATGCTTTGTTGACCTGGATAGCGTTAAAGGCGTGCATGCGGTGTCATGGGTCTTTAACGTTTCTGCCAATTTCTGTATGCGTTATGTGTGAGAGCATTCGCGTCGAATAAAAATATATTAATATAATCGTGGATTTACGAAATGACATAACATGCTATAGCGAAATGATTAAACAAAGCTTGCCGATATTTCTCATTTTTATTTATTTATTTAAAGCCTTTCATCGACGCTATTGTTCGCATTTTCAATCACGCAATGGAATTGTTTCGGTTAGAAAGCGAACTTATGGCGGAAAGTGATTTCCGAGCGAGTCGTTGCTGACTTTTGCCAAATACTCTCCGCTAAATTTTCCGGGCGGATGGATTTGATTCCCGAATAATAAATTCGACTCCATATATCTTGTATATCTTACTTACCTAATCCCGCGCTTTCGTGTTTCTATTTCGACTCTACCCACCTGCGACTCTACCGATGAACATATGCGCGATGAATATAATATATTTCCATAAAAGATATTTTTTTCATACAAACATATTTCTCGTTATGCATTATAAAAAAAAGAAGGAAAATCTTTGGAATGGCAAAGCGTCGAAAAAGAGATGCGCGAAAGGGAGAAAGGTCGTTCGAGGAGGAAGAAAAGCGAGCAACGATATAAACCAGCCATGTTCTGGAATTGAATCGCCGCTCGCGTTAACGCGAGTTCGGCGCATGGCGCATCGATAAATCTCGCCGCGCATGCTGCGAATGCAAGCGACGGGAAACGCGCTAATCGGCCGCTATTCGAAAAAGCCCAAAATGAGTCCGGCATTGCGGAGAATCGCGCTTGTCGGCGGACGCGACGCGAATTAGGCCGGCGAATGCGATTTAGCTCTCGCGGGATCAAAGCGAGCGCAGGACTGAGGGAGACAGAGGGCGGCGGCCCTGTATTAATTATAGGACCATGAACGGTGCTACGCTCGGATCCGAATGCACGTGCATAAATTTCACGCGAGATTCGCGCGATTCTCTGCGCGGCGAATATCGCGCGGCTGGCTCGCGAATAAGGCATGGAGTACTTTGGAGCTTTCTCGCGCGTCTCTCTCCCCTCCCGCCTACCCCGCGGCGGCAGTGTGCGTACACATCCGGCTTTGCGCGAAATCATCGAGACGCATAATTGCGATCGCTTGTTAACGCTACGTCCCCGCAGCGTTGCTGAATAGGCGTTGCTGATGCCGCCAAGTCGGCCATAGACGCGCGCGTAGGATTTCAAACGCGCGCCCCTCCAAACGCTCGCAGAAAATAGACGGCATTTAGGGGCGCTTTTGTGTCATTGGAATCGTCAGCGGAAAAAGCCGCACTCAAAGCTAATGCTATCCCATTTCGCGATGACGGCTAAACCGTTTAGCGTAATGCCATTTGCAGCTGGGACGCGACGATACAATGCGGCATTGTAAGAAGATTTCGGTGCTCGGCGCGATTTCTCCTCAAAACGAGCTCTGCTGTTAATGTCGAGATGCAAATCGCGCATCAAGCGGGACGTTACGTTTACGTTTACGTCCGCAATCGCGAACCCGTATAGCGAGTTTGTTTGTATGCCTCTTGTGTAAATGAAAAAAAAAGAGAAAGAGAGAGATCGATGTTTCGCATAACGCTCGTAATTTTTCGTCAACCGATCGTCAACTGGTCTAATTACTCAATTTTAACGGCGTGCGGGKAAATAATTAGAAGCAAAAAGTGCAATGGAGAACTGCTTTATCGCTGTTGAGCGAAATTCGCATTGGAATTTATTATTCCGTCAGTCACATTGTGTCCGCTTCCCCGGTTGTGTCTGGTTGCCAACGGGAAATGGAACGGAAGCTTTTTGAATGTGTAAAGTAACTCAATCAAAGCTTTCACTCGTGGGTTTAACGAAAGCTGCGGTATCGAGTTTTAAATTTTCGATCAAAAACGCCAACAGCCTTTTCAAGCAACTTTACAAAGACAAGAGGATCTTCCCTTTCGTTTCCATGACCTTTCTACGAAATTTATGTTAAAATTTACTTCGGATGGTAGTCGTGACAGGAATAATGACAATCATTAATGACAATGCGCCGATGATTGTTGATGGCGGAACTGGGACACTGTGAAACTCGTATCACACGAAGACTCGTAAGCGACATGTGCGTGGAAATTAGTTTCTTTTGCAATGACGGAAAGCCTCGAAAGTCTCCGCTCTTGAATGAGCGGAAATAATTTAGCGGAATGGGCGATAATGACGAAATGATAAAGATATAGTTCTCCTCGATCTATAAAACATTCGGGACATGTGCGATTAAATCGGCGGACGTTGCTAGAGTTGCGTCTCATCAGTCGCAATCGTCGAAATAATTTTAGAGGTTCCGAGATTCAGAAGTGCTTCATGTCTCCGTCGCGTCTCCAGAGATGAGCAAATCGATTTCGCAGCAACGAACCAGCGATACGCGAATGTCATCCCGAAAAAAACGTCTCGTCTCGATATGTATCTTGAATGCATTGAATTTTGCGCGATCGCAGTCGAATATCTTTCGACGTGATTTAGACAGAATCTGCAAGCGAGAGAAAGACAGCCCCTACGCAAAGGAATATTTCCGTCGCATCTTGAGTGATATTGCTTGGGAAAATGCACCTTTTTGCCTCCTCTTCGCTGTAACGTTCCCCATTATGATTGCACTCTATGATTCTGCAAACTCGAGATTGGGATTTGTAGCAAAATTCCACAAGATTGTAAAGTTCTCTTTTTCCATATATCATTAATATGTCGTGTATAATAATTCCAAAAAATTTGCCGCATGAGGTTGCCTCTTTTGCATGTACATTTAACGTAAATGTGAGCGCATCAAGAAGCAATCATCATTTTAGAAAAATCAGTGAAATGCTTTTTTATACGCTTTTAAAGGGGATCGTTTGGAAATGGTTTTCCTTCTTGGCGCTGGAAACGGAACGAGAATGCGGATCGCTGAAAAATCGCGCACGTGCGCCTTTGAAAAATGGAACTTTACGGGAGGCTCCATTAAATCGCGGGACGCGATTGCAAGCTCAGCGTTTTACCTTTACGTGTACGGCATTGATCGTTCTTTTTGTGTGCTTCTTACATCTTTACAGAGGAGCAAGCGCAGAAGTTGATTCGCGAGACCTGTAGATACAAGTGCGCCCGGCACGATCGCGATTCCAAGTACGATCACGCGAAGAAGTTGCCGACAAATTACCAGCGACGGAATAAAGATCGCGTTTATACAGCCGAAAAATACTTACGGGATAGTTTCAGAGCACGAGCCAATGTCTATCGTCGCGAAATATATGACATGTCTCGAAGAGTCAAGCTCTAAGCTGAAGTTGCGTACGCGGATTATATCATTCTCGGAATTTGATTCTCGATGAAGCGTGATAAAGCGTGATAACTGTTATCATAATTCCTGCATAGAGAAGATGATCTCTGACATGGTTCTAAAACTTGCGCTTAACGAAGGCTTAACGAAGGCACTCAAGAAAATGGTATCTGATTCTGATTGATATAATTATTTGTAATTTTATTTTGTAATTTTGCAGGAAAACGGCAATTCACCATTTGAAATTGTTATAATTACTATCGAAATTATTCAAATTCCAGCTCCCTTCATTGTTTTCTGTCAAAAGAAACGAATATCGAGTTGATAATTAATACATAATAAGCTTAAATGTTGCTTGATAATACATGAGAAAATATCAATGAAATTTTTCTAGCGCAATTTCTTTTTTTATTTGCGTACTTATAAAAAGAAGAGGGGAAAACCATATCAAATCGAATCGAATTTTTGTCATCCCTACCAGTTCGTGATACGTGTTCGCTTATTTCAATTCAGTTCGCTCATTTATTCTTATTGCAGATAATTGCGGTAATTACGGATGATAATTATCTCTTCGATAATGGCTGAGCGCGATATGTCGCGTCGCCTTTCGAATATTGCATCGATTTAAATATAAATTGCCCAACATTTTCATCTCGAACGCGCGAACAGCGCGTATATATAAAGCGGAACGTTAGCTTTAGCGATAGTCGCTATCAAAGGAATAGAGTAGAGCGATAATTAATCACGGTCAATCGCCGTGTTTGTGTGTTAAAGTGTTTGACTTGAAAGTCTTCGTTGGAGAATGAAGAAAACGAAAAGAGACGAAAAATACTTTATGATCGCAAGAAAGATTTGACAAAACGAAAAGCAAGTATTAAATCAGTAGAGATAACGACGAAATTGCAAACTATCCGGCAATCGAGTTCGATTAATTACCAATTCCATATATCGGACATTCTGTCTGATATAAGCAATTTCCACGTGAATGATCAGCGGATACCCTGAATAGCGCGCTGCCGAAACGCAGTAATCACGAGTAACCGCGAAGGAGGACATTATTCGTAATTTATGCTCTAATTAGAATTTAGTTTACATTTAGTTACGGCGGATCAGAAATGCGCCCGTCTCTAATGACGATCTCTGCGTCATGCATTAACGATACGTTATTATTTTCTCCGAATAGTCAGCAGCCGCGGTAAGTTTCCGCGCATCTGTCCGACAGATTTTTAATCTCAAATCTCTGTTCCCCGTGCGTGCTTCCGATCCACGTGGCGGCGTAGCGTAGAGAACTAGTTTAATTCGCGTCGAATCTTGGCGCGCTTCGAAATTCACCGCCTCGCGAATCGTTCTCGCAGAGCTGTTTGTAGATTCGTTCAAACAAACAAACGTAGAGACGAGCGATTAATAAACGGAGGGAGACTATGCTTACACACTGCGAGATAATACCGCGAATTCCTCGCATTACCGCGTCGTTACCTTGCTTGAGATGTTTCGTTTATCGCGGTGCTTGTGTAAATTACGAGGCGGGATTTCGCGCCTGCCGGCTGCGAAATCTTACTCGCGAGTGTCGAATAAAAATTTGAGGCAAGAGTAAAGCAAACGCATATTTTACGCGGCAGCTTGTGGCGCGTTTCTTAGGAATCCTTATAAATCTCGGATTCTCTTGGAATATCGAGGTGGAATATCGAGTCGCGAGGGCGAAATAACGGAGATTTATCTCTCGGCGGGCATTAGGTGTGCCAAGATATTTGAAGGGAGAGAGATTCGGGTAATTTATTGGATATTAAGCTCTAATTTTTCTCAATCAAGATTTTTGGATCTTGATTGATCTTGCTAAATTACAACGATGCTTGCGTGCGCGTTTACTTTCATAACTGACGGCAATTAGATAGCTAATCATGGCATCGATATTGGCGCGCTTCTGACGATCGTTTCATCGTCGATTGTTGTAACTGCAAATATCGCATCGAGCCGCTAGCGAGATAAACTTACGTAAACGTGACTTTAAAGAAAACAAAAGTTTAAAAGTCTCCAAGTTTCAAGATATCGTTTACGCAAATTCCGAGATTCGTCGGTGCGAATGAAAGAGGTTCGAAAGAGAAATCCCGCGTGATTCGTAGAGTCAATTAAAGTTGTCGCTTTAGTGAGACGACTTTAATCGACGCGCGATAACGCAATGAACTCCTTTATTAAATTGGAAATTTCATTTAACTTTGCAAACGTTAGGTCAAACCGTTAAATTTCCGGGCTTTAGGATATTTCTCAATTTTGTTTCCGCGATTGTTTGCAGCTTATTCGCAAACAATCGACTGTTTATTCAGTCGTTAAAAATGATTTATTCAATGCATTAACGTATCGCTTTTTAAGCATTGTAATCATAAATTAATTTCTGCGATCGCGGCCTTATCGCGCGAGTTTTAATGATACAAGTTCGGCGGCAAGTTTAATGATTCGAAAGACAATGAAAACCGACAATGTCTTCTCATCGGTATTCATTATCACATCGGTCTTCACATCGGAATTCGACGACAAAGCAATGCGCGCCGTTGGCGCAATTCCGACATTGATTTATCCGCGCTATTCTCATGCTGTCAAAAATAAAAGAAAAGGAAAGAATTGTTCCTCAGGGACTCTGCGTGGAGCATTATGGGCGAATCTGCTCGCGTTGCAATTTCTGCGATACGTATGAAAGAAATCGGTTGCGCAGGCACATAAAGTTAAATAGATTTCGGATAACGCAGTTTTCGCATCATCATAAAAGCCCGTAAGAGCTTCTGAAGAAGTATCTCTGCCGGAAGGCAGAGCATCTCGATGACACAGTGGTGTTATCCTATCATCTCGTCAAATATATATATGTAGTATAGAAGAAAGAATTATCGGTGGCGGCATATATCAAAAGCTTGTAATCAAACAAGCACGTGCGTGTGTTTGCATCCAGAACAAAAACAACTGCGGGAAAAACTGTTGATGCCCGGAAGCTCGCGGGATGACGTGATTCATCCAAATGATATGTAGCTATTAGCCGACAATTCTGAAATGTAGCATCATTTTTGAGTATATAAAGGACGAGGGCAGCAGAGGCAAAAGACGATACAAAGTGCGAGAATGAGTGTGAGAGCTGTGAAGCTGTAAAGTCAGCTAGCCTATCGAGAGATGTTATATCTTTGCGAAGAAGAATAAAGAGTTTCTTTACTTATTGTGCTATCAATCTGAGGCGTCGAAAAAATGTTGGGGGCTCGAAGCAATTGGATTGAGGAACCGCGAGTAAAGAGTAATCTGAGCGTTGCAAGTTGTGAGCTGCGAACTGTGAACTGCAAGTTAAGAAGCCGAAAGCTGAGGGCTGAGAACTGACAATCTCGAGTTGAGAGTTGAGGCAACGAAAAGGTGAGATATTGAGCTTAAAAAAAGACGGCCAATATGAGTGCCAGATATGTAAATGATCTAACTGTGATAGAATTGAAAGAAAAATTGAGGAAGTTAGGTCTATCCGGCACGGGTTGCAAAAATGAGTTAATAACGCGTCTAAATGAGTCGACGTCTGCTGGTACATGGATTGAGCAACAATCAGAAGCTCAAATTGAAGATACCGAAGGAGTTGCTAGCGAAGGAAGCATTCATGAACGACCAGAGTGAGGTCGAGTGAGAACTAAAGTCCGACCAGAGTCGCAACCTCGAGACTTCGTATACTTGAGATGGAATTGGAGATATTAAAACGAGAAGTCGAATTATTGAAAATTCATTCACCGATGACCAATTCCGCATGCTGCACCAATCCTGCACCAGACACGTGCGAGTATAGAGACCAGATTGGTATTGGCAATCTAAGGTTAATATAAATACTATAGCTAAACTTCTCGCCGAGTTCGATGAGTGATTTCCACACGTGGTAAGATCAATTGAGACTTCTGTAGCAGATTTACTTCGGTTAGACGCTGAACACACAAAGATACTAATCGGATTGCGGCTGCGAGGAAAATCTTTGGTCTGGTATTCGAAAACAGAACATATGGAACTGTTTGTGGAAAATTTACTCGGTGAACTAAAGATTATATTCGACCACCGATCCAGTAGGATAATGTTACGTGAGAAATTCCAGAAACGCAAGTGGGAGGAAGGCGAATCATTCAGTGATTATATGCACCAGGTTATTCTAAGAAATCATGTGCCGGTCATAGAAGAAGAGCTGGTTGAATACATCATTGATGATATTCCTGATCGTGCGCTAAGAAATAAAGCGCGAGTCGGCAGTTTAGGGAATAGAGCATCGTTGATGCATTGTTCGAGCAAGTTGAGCTGTGCGACAAGAAAAAAGAGACAAAGAGCGGTGAAGAAAGATTCCAGTCGCGATTGACGAGGGATAGAAGTAATGAAGGCGGAAAGAGTAAGCCGAAGAGGGACAGAGATAGTGAAGGTGGAAAGAGCGAGCAGAGGAAGAGGAACTGCTTCAATTGCGGGCTGCCCGATCATGTCAATAGAGACTGTCCAACGAAGACACAGGGACCAAAGTGTTTCAAATGCGGTGAGCGTGGACATGCATCAAAATGCGTTAAGCAAGTGAGAATCGTGAGCGACACCAATATCGTTGCGCGCAGCGCCCGTAAGAAATACGTAATGGAGGTATCAATTAACAATCAGAAGATAGAAGCGTTTATCAATACTGAGAGCGATATTTGTCTAATGCGCGCGGAACAATATATTAGAGTAGGTGCCCCGAAGTTAAAGGAAAAAAGGATTCGATTTCGCCGCGTGGATTCAGGCGATAACGTAATCTTAAATGAGTTTGATGCAATAACTATAGACAAGAACGATTACCCGATTTGTGTTCATGTCGTCTCAGACACGCTCATGAAACACGAGTTGCTAACGGTACAGATTTTCTAGATACTATTCAGATTACGATAAACGCTGGAGAAGTCGTTATTAATGCTTCGAAGTCTGTTCCAGAAGATAAAGAAGTTCGCGAGATGTGCCAATTAGACTTGGATTCAAACGAGGTAAATAATATAGACGTGACGCATGTATTAAATACCGAGCATCGAGACAATTAAGAGTTGGGTCGACGAATATAAACCACAGGAAACGCGAGACACCGTGTTAAAGATGACTACATTATTAAAAGATGACGAACCTGTGTACCAAAAAGCAAAACAACTATCACCAATAGAGAAAGAATGAATGCACAAGCCGACAAGTGGATATGCGAGAGCATTGTATCAGAGTATGCGAGTCTTGTCGTGTTAGCCCGGAAAAAAAATGGCTCGATTAGATTATGCGTATTAGATTATCGATAGATAGTTAATAAATAGAAAAATAATTAGGGATCGATATCCTTTGCCACTCGTGGAGAATCAACTCGATTTACTACAGGGCGCGAAATATTTCAGTACACTTGACTTAAAAAACGGGTTTTTTCATGTCTTTATAGATGAGCAAAGTCGAAAGCTCACAGCTTTTATTATACCTGATGAATATTACGAATTTCTGCATATTCCTTTCGGTTTATATAACTCATCAGTCATTTTCCAACGATTTATTAATATAGTTTTCCGAGATTTGATACAGGACATTTGATACAAGATAATGTTAATTTACATGGACGATTTGATAATATCTTCTATTGATATCTTCTATTGTGAGACAGGAAAAGAGAATCTTCGAGTAGTATTGGAAGTGGCGAGCGAGGTTGGATTAGCGATAAATTGGTTGAAGCATCAATTTTTGCAGTAATGCGTAAAATTTCTTGGCCATAGAGAATGGCCGTGTAAGCCTCTCTGACCGTAAAACAGAGGCAGTTCGAAAATTCTCCGAGCCAAAATCGGTAAAACAAGTTCAAAGCTTTCTGGGATTGAGCGGATACTTCGGAAAATTTATCCCCCAATATTCTATTATCGCGCGTCCATTGATTAATTTGGACGGAGATAAAGTTCGAGTTTGGCGAGAGAGAAAGAGAATCGTTTGCGCATTTGAAAGAAATTCTTTGCGATAGYCTGATTCTAAATTTATATGAGGTCAGAGATGGAGACTGAACTGCATGAATGCGTCAATGCACGGCGCGATACTTTTGCAGAGAAGCAAAGACGACAATGCGATACATCCAGTCTATTATTGCAGTGGAAAAACCACTGCATACCCGGAAGAGAGATATACGAGTTACGAATTGAAGATATTAGCTATTGTAAAGGTCCTTAAGAAATTCCGAGTTTATTTGTTAAGCATATTATTCAAAATTGTTACTGACTGTCATGCATTCACGGACACAATGAACAAGAAAGATTTGTGTGTGCGTGTGGCGCGATAGGCCTGCTAGAAGAATTTAGTTATACAATCGAACATTGGCAGAGTAAAAGCATGACACACGTCGATGTATTGGGTTGTTAGCCGCTACCGCGATGTATGTTAGTATGATACGTATGATGATCTAAGGTCGGTCTATTGGCGCGAATAAAGAAAGCACAGCAAGATGATGTTAACGTTAAAAGAATCTCTGATCTTGCCGAAACACGGAAAATCAACAGATATGTTATGAAGGGTGGCATACTTTTCGAGGAGATAGACGACGATCTGCGAATTGTTGTGCCCGCTTCGTTAAGACCCCAAGTTGTCCGGCAAGCACATGAAAGAGGGCATTTTTTAGTGGCAAAAATAGACGTTGTTAAATCAAGAGTACTAAATTCCGAATATTAGAGATAAAATTCAGAAGGTTATTAGAAATTGCVTCCCTTGCATACTAGGTGAAAAGAAACAGGGTAGGCAGGATTTCTGAATCCGATTTCGAAGAGAGAAGTACCACTCGATACTTATCATATTGATCATCTAGGACCGCTCCTCTTTATTAAAAAGAGCTATAATCATATATTCCTCATTATCGATGCGTTCTCCAAGTTTGCGTATTTGCACGCAACGAAAACTACAAATGTTGAACATTCTGAGGAGATAGTCAATTATTTTCGGGAATCCACGTCGTGTTATCTCAGATCGAGGCGTCATATTTACGTGAAATGATTTTCAAAATTAAAAGAGAAAATATCGAGCATGTATTTATCACGACCGGAATATCGAGAGCTAACGGTCAAGTAGAGCTGATTCCTTTGTTAACTAAGTTTGCAGATCCGGTACGAGAAGAGTGGTATAAACATTTAAGTTTGGCGCAGCAATGTCTTAACACAACATAGAAGTTTGGGCATGTTTCCATTTAATGTGTTATTTGGAACTCGAGCGCGATAGCGAGATAATTATGAAGTTCGCGAATTATTAGAGAAAGAGTGGATCTCTGAATTTCAAGAAAATTACAGACGATGCGAAGGAGAATATCGCGAAAATTCAGGAAGAAAATAGGCGCGGATTCAACAGAAAGCGAAAAAGGGTTGACTTATCACGAAAACGACTTAGTGGCGATTAAGCGCACGCAGCCAGGACTGAAGCTGGCTCTTGCTGAAACAAGAAATAAGTATCTCGGTCCCTACAAAATCGTTAAAATCTTGCGTGATAATCAGTACGCAGTTAGGAAAATAGATGATCACGTGAACATCCACTGCTGCCAATTATGTAAAACTATAGGCGAGAAAGATAGATAATCTGCTAGATGACGAAGAAGCGTGTGAGTTGGAGTGTAAGATAGTAGTAATTCATAGATATCCGGGGCGGATATCAACGCAGGATGGCCAAGTGTAGGATAAAAGAAAAGGATTATCGGTGGCGGCACGTATCATCTGGACGTGGTTTGTTCAGATTATATGATAATATGTAGCTGATAACTCTGAAATGTAACATCACTTTTGAGTATATAAAGGACGACGGCAATAAGGACGAAACAGAGAGGATGTGTGAGAACAGAGCGAAAGTAGTAACAACAGAGTAGTCGAGTAATTGTAGAGTCATGAACGGCGAAGCCTGTGGAGTCAACTAGCTTGAGATATCTTTGCGTTATATCTTTGTAAAGAAGAATAAAGAATCTTTTTACTTGTCTTTTCCATCAATCTGAGGCGTCGAAGGCCCATCATACTTAGTAATTCCATTCGGACAGAAATATCCTACAATATATCTCTCTCTGTTTGCCACTCGCTTGATTCAGCGAAAGAAAAGATCGCGAAAGAAAAGCGTGCCGTGTCGCCGAAAGATCGACCAATGTAATCCCGAATGACCCGCGTTTTGTCTAATCAAAAGCGCGTTAAATCGGATGAACGCTTGCTTGGAGAGCATTATCCGAATTTAATTGGCAATTTAAGGATTTTCGATAGCCGGTCACGTCAGCGATCTCGACACAGGAGCGTAGTAAACTCCCTTTATTGGGAATCGCGCTCGTGAATCGGGAATCGTCCTCTCTCTTTCCCTCTCTCTCTCTCTCTCTCTCTCTCTCTCTCTCTCTCTCTCTCTCTCTTTACTCTATCGTAATGTCGAGGTGGCCGAGCAAATTGATGCAACTGTCTGATATTTAAGAAATTAGAAATCTCATAGCCGCGATCTAAGAGTACATAAAAAGTGCCAGTTTCAACGATCGTGGGTTTTTCGATTAGCGTCTCTTGATATTGAAATTACGGCGAAAGTTAGTCGAGCGATAACGAGCAAAAAAAAGTGTTCGCTCTCTTAATGAGACGAAGCATCGCTTGAGTGACCGCGATTTTGCGTTCAATTTTGTATCCTGTATTTCCAATCCCTCGGGATTAGGACGCGATTTCGGAAAAAATAAGAAGAAACGAGCGCGCAAGCGATCTCGCTCGTCGTCCGAAACGCGAGATTAATGCTCTGCGCATCGTGGAAGCGTGGATAGATGAAAAATTTCCCATGCACGATGGCGCGATGTGCAAAGAATAATATATATCAGTGGGGAGAGTATATCCACAGAACAGAGCGTAACTAGCGCATGTTGCGATTTATATGGGCGTATTTTTGTTTCCACCACCGGAAAGAAGAAACGCCCGTGAGATGGACGCGGAAAAAGCGCAGAGACGGAGGAACACATTGGACGAAATAATACCCCGTCCCGCGGGTTTTCACGGATTCAAATGACTCGCCGGATACGCGCGGCTGACCGTGGCGCGACTCGATCGCGGTTGCAGGAAAGCTTTGCTGGATGCTCGACTGTGGATGGAGTAATAAACAATACCCCGCGGCTGAGCGTCGTATCGTTTAACGTTCACAATATTTACAACATAGTACGAGCAAGGATTCCTTCATGACTCACGACTAAAAGAGATTGGCGTTAGAGTTTCGCAAGAAATGCGTCCAAGTTGGAGAGTCTGATTAAAGTTGCTGTTACCCTGCACGTCCGACGTGCGAGGGCTTTGAGGTACAACTTTTATTGAAAAAAGGACTCCGATCCCGTCAGCAAAAACCGTTGGAGGTAGAAAGTAGACAGCCACTCGCGATGCTGATGTTGACAGTTTGCGCGATAACGAACCGAGATTTCTCGCCAAGCCTCGTAACTCGCGATCGCGAGTTGCTTTTCGATCGATCTTACCCGCCGCTGCGGATGATGGCGATCCCGGAGGATCGAGGAAATGCGATTCCGAGTTACGAGTGAAAACGGACGAGCTATGTTTTAATAAATTGCGGGATAGACAAGTGATAATTAATGCGGAATGCGTTTTTAATGAGGATTATATCGTTAGCTTCTGTCGGATGGGAGGCATGAGGGATTACGCGCGCACGGATATAAATTAAATTACAAAACGTACGGCATAAACGTGATTAATTAATCGATAGGACAGAACGGCTGGCGACAAATAAAAAATCAGCCTAATTGCCGCAGACGGTCGCAGCGGCATTATGCCGTTTGACAGATGCATGAAATTCTGTTACGGTAATGCATAAACTCCATTTATTTGCGAGATGATGCTGTCACTATGCTAGCTGAACACGATGCGATGACTGCGGGCGTGTTTGATCGTAAAGCAAGCGTTTGTTTGTTCACAAAAGTATCTCGGATTCAGCGAGAGAGAAAGAGAGAGAAAGAGAGAGAAAGAGAGAAAGAAAGCGCTTGTATATCTCATCTGTGAGTCGTTTAGTCGTCGAGACAATGAATCATCGTAACTATATTATCATTAGAATGTTACCCGCGAGAAAAGAGAGAGAGGGAGAATGCTCCGAGATATGATTTCCTTGATGAATCGCGCCATTCATATCCCAGTTTCGCGGGGACGCATCATGTCGCGGATTAATTAATCGGAACGGACGTTGAAAATTAACGACGACGCGCTTCGTTGGAGTATATTCTAGTAGATGAGATTTCAAAAAAACAATATTAGTACAACGCGATATTGGTACAAGAAACTGTCGGGACACGCGGAAGCGATCGCTGAACGAGGCGAGCTGAGTTCAATACTGCGCCTGCAATTACGCGAAATATCGAAAAAATGATCCCGTTTCTCGCGGATCCGCACGCGGCATCCAATCGAGATTCCTCGCGTATCGTTCGATATACTCGATCGCGAAGGTGCGCACGATGGAGAAAGGATTCCGGGTTTGTCGAAGAAACGTGGCCGGCGTGATCGATGAGCGCGGCGCGCTTAATCGTTCCGGTGCGATTTTTATATACTCATATCCGGCATAGCTCGCATAATTTGCATAATTCGTATGTTTTCTATACGAACCGATGACAACAACGCAAGGACGCACTTTGACGCACAACGCTGGTGCCGAACGCGACGATATCGGTGACATTAATCTGTTCGAAGTCAGTTTGACGCGATCGCAGCGGACGTGTGCCGAAAACCTTGTTCCATCAGGACCTGTCGCTTCACGATGCGCGAGCTTGCCGGATATTTCGTTGTTGGTCGGCCTTTTGCGTGAGCTGATTAATGGCCCTGCTCGAGATCCCATTTGGAATTCGAAATCGGTAGCGACGACCAAGGATAGAGACGGCGCGTCGGAAACGAGGCTCGTTAGTTGCGCAAAACGCTCCGAGAAGGATGAATATAAATTCAATCGATCCTCGAGTCCTCGCGTGGATCGCCGCTGCGGATTGCGATTTGCATATTCGGGGGAAGAAAGAACGGGATATCCTCGATAACTCGGCTCGGATTCTTAAGCGGACCAATCTTGCGATCCAATCTTACGGATTCTGGCGAAAGGATAACTTTAGGGACGGGTAGAGGAAAGGAAGGCCTGGCGCGTTGGAACTTTTAATCACTTGGAGCTCCCATTTATAAGAAAGTTTCCGTCGTCGAATAAAGCGTGCGACGCGCGTCCAACGACAATTCCGCGGAAACAAAACCCGCGAGTGGAAAGGTCGAGCAAAAGACTCGACAAGATTCGGAGATTCGGCCGGGTCACGCGCTTGATGAGCTTTCAATTAGTTGGCGCGGTTTGATTTCTCTCGCATTCGGATCACGGCGGAGCGCGGAATTCCGCGATATCGACGCGGAAATGAGAATTCCCCAGGCGTTTCGGACATATCTCTCCGAGGCGATTTGTTGCTCGTTCAAGTTATTTCATCGCCCGACATTTCCCCCATTACCGACATTCAAGTCATGGAAAAACAAGCACACGAGAGAGAGGTAAGCATCGCCGATAACCATGAGCGATTTGTCTTTAAACGGTTGAAGACGCAGAGGGAAAGCGAGAGAGCAGGATGCGCGTAACGACGACATCGCCACGGCGAGAGTAATCCACGGAGGTTGAAGGGGAGCGAGGGAGGGCGAAAAGTATAATTCGCTCGAAAATTAGAAAATAACGGGCGAACCGACGTCTGACTCGATTAATGGCTCGATTAAGAACAATGAAACTCGATCGACTGATGAGGGAATAAACTGGATACGCGAGACCGACGCGCGATTAGCAATAACTTTATTTATAAAAAATGAAAAGATAATCTTTTATTCTACTCTATTTCTACTTTTATTCTACTAGAAAAGATACTCATTTATTCAAACCACCTCTTCCTTTCTTCTATTAATTTCTTTAATATCAATCGATCCGATATCAATTGATAACTTGTTAATTTATATATTATTATAACTTTAAATTATAATAATGATTTCTTTTTTTCAATCCAAACAATTATTCCATTTATTTTTATCTCACTTATTTATTGTCATTCATTTGTTTATATAGTAATCATCCCTTTCATGATATTTAAAATAACAAATTTAAAGAAACTTATTCATCCATCAATCAAATAGAATCAATCAAATAAGATGATTTTTCATGATTATTATTTCCTCAAAAATTTGATCAGTCTATCTTTCTATTTATTCACTCTCGATACTAATTATTACAAATATAATTAAAGTTGCGCTAGCATAGTCTTCCGCAAATGTCTGATGGTTTAAATGATTAAACACGGCCGCGCATGCAAGGACGACGGACGGAATTCTCCATCGCTTCCTGCCGGATTGATGTATCACGTAACGAGGCCGGGTCTGTGTAAATCTCGCGCAGCATCGCGTCCAACATCGCTCGGGATTCATGCGGCGGCGTCGACGCTCCGTTTAACATCGAGATCCTAGCCTAACCGAAGATTCGTGAAACATAGTCCGAGTTCGCTGCGAGCGCAGCAAATCATCGCGATGTCGTTTCGAATATCGAAAACGAGAGAGTTTCGAGCGTTGTCTTGCGTTTGCGAGTTAGCTCAGTTTCAATATTTTTATGCAAGTATTCAATATTTTATGCAAGGATAGAATGCGCAATTACATGAAAGATAGACGTGACGCTACGTATTTTTCATTCCTCTTGGGACAAGAAACAAATCGGTGCCCTTGAGCGTGCCCAGACTCACCTTGCTTCGAAGCGAACACGCTGCCGAGGAAGTTGGAATTTATCGAGAGTCAAGTTTGTCGACACGACTTACCGTTAATCGCAAAAATCATTATCGACTCTCGGCACCGGAACGCTAACCGGGATGCGTATTTGTCGCGCGAAGGCCAAATGAAACGCGCGAACGAGCGAGCGAGCTAGAAATTAAATATAAATATGGATTTAATATAAATGCAAATGAAATACCTTAAAAAATACGCGTGTTTCACGCGTGTTTCGCGCAATGGGATACGTCTCGCGAGCGTATTATTTGACAAAATGCAGCGAGACGAGCGTTATCCATATTCGATAGAGCTGGAATTTCAAAATTCATGCGGCACCGGCCCGACTTAAATTGTTAATCGCGGTATTCATCGACCATATTCTCACGCGCATTGCGAAATAATTGCGTTATTAGTATGTGCACGTTTCATCGCGACGGTCAAATGCGACCGTCGATACGATAAAAGTCGCGATACGATACGCGCTGTCTCTGCGAAGTATAATTTAACGACTTTTGCGGGACGGTTACTCGTATTCGAAATCTTATTAATTATCAGAGGCGCTCAGTTATTCGGCAGACGAGTAATTCGACGGCCGGGGAGGAGGGGAAGGGTGGCGGTGGCGTGAACGCGGACGCGGTTGCAGTGGAAGTGGAAGGAAATTTTTCCGATTGTGCGAGCGCCCAGCGGCCACAGCTTGGTCTTTCGAGTCAACGCATGAAGGACGTTTCGTTTTCGAAAGGCGTTTTGCCGTTTCCGAAAGACAATAACGAAGCACAGGCGACGCGGAAACCAGCTGGGGCGCGCCTTTCCCCAAAAATAACATCGATCAGCGTGCAATTAACGCGAGCAGTTACAAAGCACGTGTACGCGAAACGCGTACCACGTTGTTCTAATTTCCGATAATCCGTAGTTGGGTATCTTGCCGCGATTGCAGGGGGCCAAGGGGGAGGAGGGCTCTTAATTGGTTGGCAGAAGTTTAATTCCTCTGGGGAAATCAGGGAGCGTGGGACGTCGAAATGTGCATGTCTAGTTTCTTGCTTCATTTAACATCGCCGCCCTTCAATACGATCGCTCTGTCGCCTCTCGTATTTGTCCCTTCTTCCTCGTCCTTTATTAGCTCCGCGCCTTAATGAACGTCCTTTCGATTTGCAGCTCGCGCTGGAACCTTGGCGCGATCCTCCAGCGCGTCCTGGAATCCTTCCATGTTTACTCGTTTCTCGAAATTGTGATCCTCGCGCGGTCGCACGATGACCGAAGAACCGTGACGGAAGGAAGGTCCGATTTTCTCTCTCTCTCTCTCTTTTTCTCTCTGAGAGATCGATCGACCGCAGTACGAGACCGCAAGTGACGACTCCTCGGAGGATCGACGGCGAAACGAGGCCGCAAAGCCGCCGTCATATCGCCTGTTCATTCGCGAAGATCTCTCGCGAGCGTGGTGGCCGGAAGTTGAAGATAGTTTCCATGCTCCTGGCGTCGCATTACGCTCACCCGCCTGTTGCAGGTCGCGCCCGTGGGACAGCGAAAAATAAGTTAGGCGTCTTGCAGGTTTTCCTGCGCCCGGCTCCAACATGGAACGTTAAAAAGTTTAAATTGCCTTCGCGATGCACTTTCGGTAGACGCGAAAACAATTACTCTTTATTTCCGCGCATGTGGAGGAAAACGCCCCGAGGAATGCTCCGCTTCGCGGAGTTTCGCGTACGTGCAGCTTTGATCAATTTTAACGATCGCGCGGCTAGGTGGTGAGATCTTGTTCGCAATTGAGGATTTCACGGCGCCCCGACTCCGGATAAGCGTTTTGCCCTCTCGACCTCTCGTCCGTGCGGAAGATGCACTCTTCCGCATGCGTATCTAGGATTACGTTATCACAAAGAGAGAAAGAGAGAGAGAGAGAAGAGAATTATATTAGCTCTTGGTTGCGACCGTTTGCTCTCAATGTCAGACGAGATTAAACGGCTGCTCGAGCTGAACTCGGGAACGTTTCACCTGCAACGCAAGAGATTGGCATTCTGGATGTTTCAAGGCCGTTTCGGGACAGTAATTGACATAAGAGTAATTAAATAATTGTATCGTGATATAACAATGCAATCATTGCACGTTCCGCATCGTGCATCAAAGCATGTTCTCTTCATCACTTTCCCTCTCTACGCGGATGATTAGCGCAAGATTGAACGTTTAAAGACGTTCAAGTTTATTGCGAACGCGTTATAAACGCGTTATAAACGAAGCGAGTGCAAATATTCGGAATAATCCTCCATAAAATTCATTCCGCCGAGCAGGAACAACAGTCATTGTCATATTGCTTTCGGAGGAGGCTCCTCTGCTGTTTCGCGCGACGACGATACCTAACTAGTAGATAATAAAAGCTGGAAGGACATATAAAGGGGGACCAAAGTACAAAAGTCGTTACCGGGGATGGATGCGCCTCGTAACCCGTCCCACTGTTCTAAAAGCGGCCTTATCCCTTTTACGATATGGTTTATCGCACGGTCACAAACGCTTTTTCAATTAATATTTCTTCAATCGGCACTCGCTCGTCGCAAACAAGTCGATAGACGCTTAATAACTGCCATTCTTAACCACGGAATTCCTAATAATAATAAATAATCTCATTGCCGGGATCCGTTTGTGCAACGACTAATTTATTGGCCGGGATTTGTCCAAACGCTGCTTGCCAAGCACCGCTCTCAGGCATGGTTCCGCGATATTGTTTCAAAGAAGGGATTACATAACCGACGGGCTTCCTCCCTCGGCGGGGCACGGGCTGAGCGAGAGCCTTTCACAAATCTGAAAACATTCTCCGAAGCTCGTGATACGCTACGCGATAAGCGTAGCGCTGGCATCCGCTTTAATCCAAGATGAAAATAATCCTAGTGCTTCATCCGGTATTGCCGGCCTGCGATTTAGATTTTATAGAGTTCACCTACACACGCACACGCCCGTGCGCTTATATCCGCTCATATTGGAACTTTGTTCGAAAAAGATCGCCTCTACGACCTGGAGCTCCCTTTCTGGATCGATCGAGTGGAAAGATCTGGGGATAGGGGGGCTGAAAATAAAAATTTAAAGTCAGATGGCTCTAGTTTCGGAAACCCGACTGCCGATCCGTTTGTCAAATCGGAAGAAGGGGAAAAGAAGATACTGGAACAATCGCAAGAACAACGATTAGGAGATCGACGGAGACGGAGCACATTCCGGCTTTCGCGATTGTTAATAATCGGACTACGAACACGAGACTCGATCGCTGTTTTCGGGTATTAATGAAACGTGCGATTCTGCCCGCGATGGAAATGCAGAGTGACCTCTTCCATTTTCTTTAATAGAATCTATTTGATTTATTGCTCAGTCAATTTCGTATAAAGTTTATATTAATTATTTTTTGTTTAATAATCTTGAATGAGAATTATTCATTAGGGGATTTAATGATTTGGCAGTTATATATGTAGCATAAGAGAAGGGGACCGTTAATAACAGCATATGTTTGTAAAGTAAGGAACCGTTGATAGCGGCATATGTAGTACAAGAGAAAGGAACCATTAGTAATGGTATATGTTTAGAAATATACCTAAAATGATCCTGCCTCACCTGCTCGTTGAATATTAAGTTGAATATTATAATCTGGAAACTTGCGCTAGAGTTTATCATCATGTATTCTGTTTTGAACATATTGATTGTTAGTCTCCAATTATGATAGTGTTTGCTCAATCGCCTCAGTTCATAAACTCCATATTGAACGCGTCCTGTGCAAACATTACCTGATCATCCGCATAACTCAAGATAGAACTCATCAATCATCATTGTGGAATTCCCATGCCACCACAATTGCTCTGCCATTCCTTCAGCATTCGTAGATGTTGATCCGCAGCCTTGTTATAGGCGTTTCGAAGGACATATGGGTTGAAATAGCTTGTTCTATATACGCTCTATTGTCCGTATATAATTCTTTTATGACTCTTATAAGGCGATTATCGATATTGTATTCTCGCAGAGTTCGCCACAATTGATTCTTGGGGATCGAGTCATATGCTTTTTCCAGCCTTTAATAAAGGTCATATGCATTTCCTCTCCTCTTGCTGTTACCTTCTCCGCTGGATTATGAACAGGCTATTATCCTCGACCCGGACTGAAACCATTTTGATCTTATAATGAGGCCTGCTGCAATTTATTGTGGATAATCTTGACAAACAATCTACTGAATACTATTAACATTGATTTCTCTATAATTTCCGGGATTTTTCCTACTGCCTCTTATACAATGATATCACATACGATTCTTTCCATTGCTTTGGTATCTCGTTTTGTTTCAGACAGCTATTAATTGTAGCAGATACCTATCCAGATAATCTCCTCATTTTACTAGCTCCGATGCTATCCTTCCGGGTCCAGAAGATTTTCCATTTTTCATCGCCTTAATCCCCCATCTTAATTCCTCGATAGGAATATGGAAGCTCTCATTCGATTGAAGTTTCTTTTTGCAGATACTGATCTCAGCAAACTCCAATCTATTCGCAATAAAAAGAGATTTATAGTGATATGATCATTCCCTCATGATGCAGCCTAGAATATTGGGTATCATTCTATAAATTCTTTAGTAAGCGCCACTTCTGTCGATAAATCCCCAACTATGCTGTCCACCTTTGTACATTTCATTTCCCGTATTCTATTCTCTCTCTCTTTGAGTCTTTCTTTCACTATTCTGTTGATTCACTATTCTGTTAGCGCCCTCTCTCCTCTCGTCATCAAGCATTTGTTGCATGTTCTTTTGTCCTCTATGAGGACTTCAATATCATGCATCCACTACTCTTTTCCTTTTGCCCTCAGAGCCTCATTTATTGCTTTATGAATCGCATTTACTATTTGTAACTTTATTCCACTTCTATCATTCACCATAATTTTATCAAATCTAATTACTTCATTCTAATTACTTCATCCAGATTTCTGCTTCCCATTTTGGCGTTTAGATCTCTTGCCAGTATAAGTTGTCGTCGATACCTTATTTGATTAAATTGTTGACGCAACATCTCGTAAAACACCTCTTTCATCTGAGCAGTCGAGTCATCGGTTGGCGCGTATATCAAAAATGTAATCTCCCTATCGTAGATTCTTAGATTTAATCTCAGATATCTTTCATTGACATATTGTATATCTTGAATGTCCTTAATGTCCAAATTCCTCCATATATACACTGCAATGCTCGCCTTTGCTCTCTTCGATATCTCAAACCGCAACCAAGTCAGCATAAACTGGCCTGATCTTCCTTTTTGGTCTCAGTGAGGCAGAAGATATCTCCCCAATACTATTCACTTCTTCAATAACTTCTTGTAGTTTTCTGGACAAACCTTATATATTCCAGGTTCAAAATTATTGTTCGTTTTCTTTGCTTTGTTCGTCGCCGATAAGTCTTTGTTTCCGAGATTCCTTATTGGGATTTTCAGCAAATAATTGTTTTATAAGTGATGGAATGCTAATCCCTCGCTTAAACTCCGCTAATCTGGAAGACCAGATGCTTTTCTTAGTCTAGTTCTTCATCTTTGGTCTGCCTGGTAAGGGAGGCTTTACCAGTAACTATACTACCGCCGGTATATCTCTTAGAATCCAAGAACTCACAAGTCTCTTCACCCGATAGATATCTTTGACAAAGTTGAAACATTTCGGAAAGATTGTTTTATTGTTTTATTATTTTACTTATATTTAAAAATTTAGTATATTCTTGAATATTTATAATTAGATTGTTTATTATAATAATTTTAGTGATTTATATACGAGGTATATTACCACAAATTCGGTATGATGAATTAATATATGTAGAATAGAAGAAAGGGATTATCGATGGCGGCATGTATCAAAAGCTTGTAAGCTTGTAAGCTTGTAAAGAAGCCGACGCGCATGTGCATGTGTTGGACGTGTGCGTTCAGAACAAAGGAATACCGCGAAAGAAGCCGTTGATACTCACGGGACGACAATTCATCCAGATGATATGTAGCGATTGGCTGACATCTGAAATGTAGCATCATTTGTGGGTATATAAAGGATGAAGGCAGCAAAGACAAGACAGAGTGTGACAGGCAGCGTGTGTAGTTGAGAGTGGCTCAATTGTTGAGCCAGTAGTCGAATAAGAGTAGAGTTGTGAACGGCAAAGCGTGGAATCAGCTAGTCTATCGAGAGATGTTATATCTTTGCGAAGAAGAATAAAAAGTTTCTTTACTTATTATTCTATCAATCTGAGATGTTGAAAACTCATCATACTTAACAATTCCTGATAGAAATATCCTACAGATATTTTACCGAAGCTAACCTATTAATTATCTCAATTCATATTCAACGAATGATATTTTCTATTTGCCTATGTAATCCTTTGATCAATCCCTAATAAACTAGGAATTATTGCCCTCTTATCATCAATTATAATTTTATAAATTCTAAGATAAATAAAATGTCACATAAAATCTAATTCTTTTTATCCAATAAATCGAATTATATATTGAATATCATATATTGAATATTGAATATTGAATTATATCGAATATTTAATATAATTATATATTGAATATTCAATATATTTATCAATAATTTATTCTTTTAATGTTCATACATAGGAGGATAGGCCATCGAATCTCCATTTATAACAATTAGACAAATTTTATCAATTAATTATTTTATATATTTTATTGTTATTCATTATTTATACATAATCTAGATACTATTATTATAATAAATAAATAAATTATGTTAATATTAATGATTTTGAATAAGTTTATGTTTTGAGAATACAATACAGAAATATTAATTTTTTATTAACTTAATAGTCATGAAATAATATTAATAAAAAACTATACCAAAAATAATAAATAGATATTTTAAAACTAACATAATTTTGTTATAATTAACATAAAGCTAACATAATTTTCCAGCATATATACAAATAAAAAATATAGAGGCTCCATTTATACGGATATTATGAATTAGTCAGCTACTCGGCGGAAATCAACAAGTGCAGCTCATCGTGTTGATCGTCGCCAGGATAGCCGATTAGTCTGTCGCGGAACAATAGTCTGTTTTTAAGAAATTATATGGACAAAGATAAATGTATTCTATTGCATTACAAGATCGAATCGATCTCGGAGACAATAAAAAGATGTAGGAAAAGGACACTATGAAAGAAAACTGTGAATTCTAGCGCGAATACTAACGAATGACCAACAAAGACGAACAATGTCGCGCCAGTTCGTGCATCTTTTGTTTTACTTCCCGTTAATGGGTATCTCTTGTCGAATATTCTGGATTATGCGACTGACCACAGTCCGCAATCCAAAAGGATTATAAGATGGAAACTGAGAGAAAGATAATTGAATTTGCTAATAATCCGTTGAATGTTATACTGCGAATATTATACGGAATGATGGATTTGACTTTGATCGAATTGAATAAAGATGAGAGACGACGAGCCAACTCTCATTTATTCGAATTCATCTCTGTTCGGTGCAAGGAACGACTTTCCGACAGTTGGTCGTTTTGCGGAACTCGAAAAAATCTCTTGGCGCGTCGTCGACTCATCGAAAATCGAAGCGCGGTTCGTAAATTCGCGCTCGGATATAATATTCTTGCTGGAACGATCTCACCATTTCGGCGCCGATCCATCATATCGGTCGAGACGTGTCGTTATGGCGCTTTCCTCGGACGATTGAACGATTCCGTTTCGGCGATTAATCGCGAGAGCGCCGAGCAACGCCACACCGATCGAACGGCACCCTCTGCGGAGATCGCGCGGCGGAAAGTCATGAGCGCCGTATGAATAAACGCGTTTAATTTATTTGCCCTCTTCTTCTCCCTCTCCCTTTCTTTTATCACCGCTCCATCAAACTGCGCGAGGCGTGGTATCATATCGCCGGATCGCGCGCGTCATCTGCCATCATTCGGCCTTGCCATCTCGAATACGACTCTTTCTCTCTCTCTCTCTCTCTCTCTCTCTCTCTCTCTCTCTCTCTCTCTCTCTCGCTTTTTCTTTCTTTTATACCGTGAGATAATCGCACATCAGGGTGCATAATAATGAATCATCCATCAGCAGCGATAAACGTCATTAAAAGTCGCCCGCTATCATGAATGCGAATCTCGCTGGAATAATGATCATAAGAAACTGTCGCGAGCCTTTTGTCGTCGAGTAATCGATTCGTAAAATCTCGAGTTCCTCTAGTTACTAGGAAAATACTAGGAAAAACTAATGCATCTAGTTTCGATATACAAAGATCGGAAAGAATTCTCCATTTTCTAAAACGGGAAGACGGGCATGTTGCATATTTGAAATTGATGTTTGCTAATGCTCGATGATTTCGATGGCAGTCGAGTTCATAAATACGCGGAAAGAAATATGTACACGTGCGACAAATACGCGATCGCTGAATTGGAGAGAGAAATTTAATCTTCGGCTTTGACGCTGACTAGAAAGCTGTATTTTCTAGTTTTCGCGCCTACGTTGATCGACTGCTAATCAACTTACAAGCATCTAGTGAAAGCCGATCCAAAGCAATTAGACCTTTTATTTCCGATGAAGGCAGTCTCGACTTGCGCCGCGCAGCCTCGAGAATATCGCCGGATAATCTGATGTCGCTAAAAACGAGATGAATTATCTCTCCAACGTGCATCAAAATTGCTATCGTACTAACGTGCCGCAGAATCATTGTCTTTATAAGATATGATGTAGCTTCTTTATTTATTAATTAATGAATAATTTTTAGACGCAAAGATCCAAATCGCATTAGATTAGCTATCGTAATTACTTACAAATGATTATATAATTGACGTAAAATTTGAATTATTAATTGAGTCGTTAATTTAGCAAGTTTATTTTTAGGCGATTCTATAATTATCCAGCTCCAGCGTCTCCAGCGTTCCGATAAGTCTTGACATCTTAATTAAGCTATAGTTGATTAAACTATCGATGCTCGCGAGTCATCATCAACAAAATTTCCAGAAAAATCGATCGCAAATCGTTCCGAGAAATTCGAAAAATACAGATTGTCAAGTATAATCAGACGTGGCGCATCTTTCTCGACAGTCTTTCGATTTGTCGACTTTTCGGATGCTTGATTATTTGGACGTGCCACAAGTATTATAAAGCTCCATGAGATTCGAGTCTATTCGAAGTTCGAAACTTTGGGGATGTTCAAAGCGGGATTCTACGACGAACTTTCGTCATTACGTGTTTGATATTGACCTTAGTGCGGAATGTAGCTGTGTTCTGCCCTGCAATGGAATATTTTAGTGAATCTTTAGTTTGCCAGAAAATCAAACGACTATGCGCGCCACAGACATGTGAAATTACATGGAATTACAGACACGGATAATAGTTTCTTGTCAGATGATAAAGCAAAAGGAGAATAACTATTTTGTCATGATTGAGAATGAAAGTATTCTTTTATCTCTCCCTCCTCATTTTGATATGCTATGTGTTGCGTTAGCTGTAAATTGATTATAATTCATCGCAATCCGAAATATGAATGGATATAACATTAATTCCAAAGTTTTATTTTTTATCTCATTTTTTTGAGTTTACTTCCATTCTTTCCTACTCTTCCACAATTGAAATTGGCCTCCAAAGTATATAAACCCCTGCAGCTATCATTTCATTTAATTCTTACAATATCTCATTAATAAATGGGATTTTAATTTTATCTGGCCTTACAATCACATGATCTCATCATACTTGAATGATAAGAAATTTATACGAAAAATTAAAAAGATTATATATTATTACATATATTATTTTACTAATAATAATAGGCCTGATATTTCCAGGCCTATTATCCAATTCACTGAATATAAAGAATCTCCATTTGCTATAGCTCTGTCTATGGGTCAACATATTTTTTATAACAACTGGATTTCATGGAATCTATATTTTAATTGTTACCTTATGACGAATACAATACTTTTCTCACTATCATCTCATCATCATTTTGACTTGGAAACAGCCACATGATATTGACATTTTATATATATTTGATTATTTCTGTATTCATTAATTTATTGATGAGAATACCATTAATCTGTTCCTATAAAAACTAATCTATTTATTTGTTATTTATTTATAAATTGAATGTAATAATATTTATATATATTCATAAATATAAATATTTATTACATTCAATTTTCAATTAAAAAATGTAATTTATTTTAATATAAATAATTTACTCAATTATTATCATTAACTTAATTTTTGTCATTATTCCATTTAATACCTGCGATTAATATTTTTATATAAAAAATCATAATAAATTATAAAAAAATATCCTCATTTGAATGTAATTTTGATCCTCTATCCTTATCTATTGTTTAACTCTAGAATTCAATTTTTCTTAGTTAATATCCTTATTTTTGTTATTTTCCTTATTTTTGATACTGAAATTATTCTATTAATTCCTTTAATTATCCTCACTTTCTCTCATCCTTATCATTAATTATTTCAACAATTATGCTATTTATATTTATTCTTCTTCTTAGCTTATACTTGAATAGAAAATTAATTAGAAAATTAATAAGTTTCTATTATAATTCTAGTCTCTTCTTGTATGTAGTTGCATCTTGATAAGCGTCTATTTGCATCGCTATTGACAATCGTGCGCGCGTCCACTATGATTTGTAGATTATATCAAGACTAGAAGGTGTATTAAACATACAATCTACGAACCATATTATTACATATATTGGTATTAAATAACTTGTATTGATATAATTTGTGATACAATATGTATACGTATCGATTGTATCGAAATTTAAGTTACAATTTCGGATATTTGCATCTGAAAAGATTGTTCTTATAAACTTGAACGAATACCGGTACCGCAAAGTTGAATTAAATTTCCTGGAGATCTGCTTTAATATTGGAAACGAGAGATTGAAAACGAGAAGACTTTTTCTGTTGATTCTTCGTCGATATCAATTTAGCTATTACCTCCAAGATCGCATATCGTCGTTCTTGCAATGAAAAATACCATAACATAATAGGATACAGCCTTTATCGTAATGGGATGTAACATAGAAATTGAGTTATGTAAATAAACGTTACGCAATTTCGAAATTTATTCCAAGTACTGGAAGTAATCACGTAAATTTTATCATATAAATTGCAAAGTTTAATTGCGAAGAAATGATATAGGAGGATATAAACCGGATATTAAAATGTTCCTGAAATTCCGAGAGAGAGAAAGAGAGAGAGAGAGAGAGAGAGAGAGAGAGAGAGAGAGAGAGAGAGAGAGGGAAGATATAGGAAGATTGTATATTCATTACAACATTTTTAATTAAAACTGCGAGATGCGTTTAATGATATATTTCCACGAATCTATTTGTCTCAACGAGAACGTGCAACTCAGCCGTGTGCCGCACGCTTTCTCATCAGAAATCAAGAAAATAAAGTAAAACCGGCTCTATCGGTAATTTTCGTCAATCAGCGCGAGACAGACAGGCATCATTCTTGCAATAAACGAAAGGGAGCATCGATACCGTCCGCTGTCGCTGCATGTTGCAACTGAGGGCTTCCACGCTACAGCGTGTTAAGGACCAGACGTGTGGATTTGCATAGGCGTCTGAGCACATGCATATGCATAGGACGCGTAATACAGGCTAAATGGAAGCTGCAGCAAGTCGCGCAAAAACTAAATGCTGAAATAACTAACTAGACATTAGTGTGTTAAATCAAGCCTGTTTAATTGAGTCGCGGAGATGATCGTGCGACGATTCGATCGATATTGAAGAGATCGGCACGTGATCGGCTACGATGCAGCTCGATCGAGGGCACACATGTTTTGCCATTCCTGTGCTGGCGATGTTGAGAGTAGATAAAGTTCGCATTTTGTTTAGCATACTCTGGTATACGTCAAAATACTACAAAATATCCCGCGGAGGCGGGAGAGGGGATTCCTTGTCACATTTGCCAGCTCTTCTCCGCTTCATTTCATAAAGGCGGAGGATTTAAAACGCCAACTCGCCGATTCGGAGCTCGAGGTGCACTTTCGCTTAACCGGAAATCTAGCAGAATCCCCGATGCGCCGCAACGCTGTAATCTGCCTGATAAGAATAGATTTTTCGCGGACGCGGAACGGAGACGGCGATTGCGTAAGAGGCCACCCACGCTGTCGCATTATTCGGTATTACGAGGTAAGGAGCTTTACGGTCGGCATTTGTCAAGGAATTTACTTTTCAAAGCTATTTTTCAAGTCTCTCCCGCCATTTGTTACACACATATATATACGCGCGCGACAACTTAGCTAAAAGAGGCATCGTTACGGTTTCCATCGTCGCCTTCGCGTTCAGGACTTCTCCAAGGTCGTCGTCGTCAGAAATAGTCACAATTGTCGCGGTTACAGATGTTTATCTCGAATTGAGCGCATGTGGAATCTCGATGCTCAAGTGCTGTCGACTTCGCTCGAACTTGTTGCACCTTTCTCGTTCACTTCCGCCTGTCGGAGGCAGATCTGTAATTCGAAAGCAACAACTTGGAGGATGATGCTGCAACTATCGATTCCTGCGGTTCCTCGAATCTGTATCATACATGTCTAATACATGATGATGCATCAAGCGATGATTGAGGTTCGGCATTTCGATCCGAGAAAACGCGGCTTTGCATCTCGCAAAGACACATGGAATTTGAATTCTCCGCTTGTCTCGGATTCCAAGTGCTTCCGACGAGGCTGCTTTACGCAAGATATGTCCGGAACTCGCTTGTCTCTGTTGCAGAAATCTATTTGCGCGACAAATCAATCGTCCGTCCGCGGCGCGGAAACGGAAAGTTCTCTCCATTGAGAGTTAATCGCTATCGGATCGCTCTTGAACGCGAATCGTTCACGAGATTCACGATATTTTCTACTGCGGCTAATGGTTCGCGCACTGTCCGGAGATGACGTGAGCGCGAGTAGAAAAATGAGCATGAGGCCGCCGGGTTGTGAACTCACGCAATCGTGGCGCGATCATCCCGGGAGCAAAAAAGTCGGGCGATTAATCTCAGCGGATTACAAACGCCGAGTATCTCATCCGCGCGAGTGGAGCGAAGGTCGCTATGACGACGCGGCCAAATCATCGTCTGCAGCAGCCGCGGCGCGCTGTACCAGCGCGCGATGTGTTGGAGGGTTGGTGAGGAGAAACCTCTGCGAGTTTATTCCGGCCACGTCCGCCGACCGGTTTACGATTCAATGGAACGACGGCAGGCTCATCTTATCCTTTACAATTTCGCGCGCGATTCTGGCCAGCATGGCGCAACACGGCGCCAACACGAAGCGTACGAAACGACAATCGGACGACCTCTTTTCCATTTTGGCCGTTCCTTTCGTCTCGAGTTTCTGGATCCGTCGATGATTCTCTTGCTCGCAGGTTCGCGGAACCAGAGCTATCTCATCGCCACCTCATTGCCTTTCATGCAAATTCTCGAACGGAAAGGTGTCTGACGATGGCAAGACGATGACAAGTCTCTTAATATAGGCGTCTGTTATAAATCAAATGGAACGGGGATTTGAAGAAGAAAGTTACGCGCGAGTGTACAAGAATCCTAATTGTCTGTCGTGCTTTTTAAATTTCTTCACCAGTTTTATTTCTTCTAATTCTTTTATTTCTTCTAATCCCCAAATTACAAGATATACAACTCAGATATAATTATAATTATAAGATGTACGAAATGTATAAAAGAATGTAAATCATTATTAATACCAAGCGAAGGACGAGAAGAAAATTATATATAAATGAGCGGCGACGATCCAATACACATTTTTCACCATTCACTGTTCTCATGTAATTTATGGAAAAATAAAAGCTATGATTAATAAGAGAGAGGGAAAGAGGGTCACATGCACGCAAGTCCGAATTTACGTGACACGATAATGGCATCCCTTACCTTGGAGTTACTCGTCGTCGACGGCATAGGTTTCTTTCACTGTCTCCCCATGGAATAAATCACTTTTGCTTCTGATGGGAGCGTGTCGTGGAAGCTAATAAAATTTCCACCGCGCGAGAGACGCGACGCACTTCGGCATTGTCCTTCTTTATTTTTACTCATGATTCCTTTAATAAAACGGCATTATGGAGAATTCTAAAAATTGGATTGCGTCAAGCAACCACGGATACGATCATTTCCAAGCGAGAATACGCATAAATATGTAAATTATGCTATTCGATGCGTAACAATATATGCATAACAATGCAAGCGTTATAACATGATACTTTGCAAATAGTTTGTTGCGCATTCCTCTTTGCCATTAATTGAACAATAAATTAAATGAAAATTACATGAAGTATGAACTGTATAATCGAAACTCGTACAATTCAGAGGTGGGGAGATTAATGTCAGAAAGCAATTAAAGCAATCGGCCTTGCCGGTAATTGCCATGATGAGGCTTGACTATAACGAATTATGAATACGAATTTTATTTATAATTTTTTATAATTTTTATTTATAATTTTTTGTATATCTTGTATGATGTTGTATCACATTTCACTCTGTAATTTGTTACGAAAGAAATGATTAATGAAAAAATTTGGAAATAACAATCAAGATCGTTGATTGTTATTAAAGTCTGCGTAAGTTAATCTGCAGCAATGGAAATCTCTGGCGCTTACGCTATCATCGATTGATACTAAAAATCCTTACGTAATTTCGCATCTCCTTTAATTACGTTCATCGACCGATTGTCGTCTTGATAAAAATTTTCCACACGGCGAGTAATCGATATTGATGAAGGCATCGTGTTTGCAAAATAACGAAGCTTGTCATCTAACTGAAATAATTGCGACACTAATTATTCGATTTTTCAATGTAATGAATCCAATAAATCTCTTTTTCTTTGCCTTCTTATAACGATAATTTGAGTCTTGATTATCATATGGAAATAATAATTCCTTGAAATGATAAGGCTTCGAGTCTCGATGATGAGAAAAAGTAATAATTCTAGGAAATGATACAAAGGATCGTAATAAATATTTATGTACAATAGACTAGATAGTGATACGTGTTAATTTATTGGATGACGCGTTGGCTAACGCATCTGTGTATAAATCACATTAATTACAAGAGATGATTCAATAAGAATATGATGTAAGAGTATGATAACGAAATAAAAATGAAATAAAAATTTGAACTAATTATCCAACTTGTTCAATCCGAGACTGTTGCGAATCAACTCTAATTAAATTGTTTCTCAGGTCTTTATCGAATTGATACCAAACGAGAAAATGGAATCTGACAATTGTCGATATTGATGAAAGCCAGGCTTCTCTCTCTCTCTCTCTCTCTCTCATTCTATAACAACAAAGATAATCCCCGCTTTGTATTTGACAACCAAATCGTCACGTTCTCGACCTCGGTTTGCTCTAGGGAAAACTAATGTTGGTTGACTGATATGCCTGACGGGCGATATCAGACATCCGTGACACGTTACGGTCGGTGTATATTGCAGAAATCGTGCGAACGTAATGCTCGAAACAGTCATATAATTATTGCTCGGGTATAGCGTTATCGATATATCAAATATCTCGAGTACTCTGCATGATATCTTTTACGACTAGTATTTTGTAGTATTTATTGTTCATCCTCTCTCTCTCTCTCTCTCTCTCTCTCTCTCTCTCTCTCTCTCTCTCTCTCTCTCTCTCGCTCTCTCTCTCTCTCTCTCTCTCTCTTTCTTTGCAAATCATTTTCCCCGTCTTGTTGAAATTGTATTTTATATCTCGTTCTGTGCTATCCTTTTCGTTTAGCATGGATAAGCATCACTTTTTTATTTAATATTTTGACGTTACTTTATATACTTTATATGTGTATTTGTGTATATCGTACGTATTCTCGCGCGAGAAAGAGAAATCTCTCGGCATCTTGGATGCATGAATTATATTGATCCGATCGTCAATCAATGAGCTCAGGGCGACTCTTTTTTGAATTTTATAAGTAGATTTCACTTGAATACAATCTTTGTTGATGAGAAATTTGTCGCCCCGTTTGTAAAAGATTCTCTCAAGATAAGACAAATTTACATCAGGAAAGTTGGATGCATTGAATTTTTGTCAGCGAATATTATGCTAAATATTATGTTAAATTTTTCTCGATTAAACATATTTTTAATATGTAATATTATCGAGAGAATAATGATAAGTAATTATTGGAAACGGCGATTGAAAACGGCTCTAATCGCGTAATGCCGTATATTTTTTAATGATTTCGTATCTAAAACGGAATTCATCCTCTGACATTTCGCTTAACCGATACCGATATAGAAACATATAGGATGTTGGAAACATATAGGAAGGCAATATCACATTTCCAGGGATACAAATGTAAAATATAAAATATCCCAGCGCATTATAGCGAGGGACTGACATGATATACACGGCTCTCCGTGTTATTGCGGGCGTTTAATTGTCTCCATTCCACGAGGAAGATGTTCGGGCTATATTACAACTTTATTTCGCGGAAAGTCTCCAACGAATATAAAAGAGTAATAAACCGAATGATAAATATGCCGGTTTGTGTTTCATGAATAATGCAACTTTTTCTTTTGCCACGATTTATTTAGCGGTTCCTCAAATCAAATGTGCATTTATGATGGAATAAATGAAACTGATGATCTATCGCATTGAAAGGAAAAGAAATTATACAGCGAGTTGTTGAACGGCTCCTGCCGATAGACGTGATTATTCCTTGACCGCGTTTCCCACTTTGGCTTTGAAGAGATTAAAGCAGCGACTTATTTATCGGCCATCAGGCAAGCCAGTTCTGCGGCTGCGATAATATACCCTAAACGGATTATGTACCTATGCTAACGTGTTGGTAAACAGCCAGAAGCATTTTGGGTAAGATTGACAATGAGAAAATGTATCATCGACATCCACGAATATGACAAACACATCTCTGCTGAAAAATTCCGATGACTTTTTCAAATGCATCGCGCCGCGCTGCCGATTTTGCGAGTAGCTTTCTTCGTGCGTGTGTATACCGCGGATTGTAAATAATAATATCAATAACCGTTGGATTATTATAATAATGCTATAATAGTATCGATAATTATGAAATATTTGAATGCCAATGTGCCGTCGAAAAGATTCGTTTGAAGAAATTTTTCATTCGAGAAACGAGAGAAAGGAAGGAACAACTTGAAAATGAATCGCATAAGAAATGATCTCAAGATAACCATAATCTGTATAATATTTTCTCTTTTTAAGAGAAAGACATAATGGTGGCGAATAAATTGGAATCTCCATTTTCCCCGGCTAAAGTAAGCAAAGTAAAGGAAACTCTATCGAGATCTCTAATCTCTTTAGATTTAATGGAAATTAATATAGACAATTCCGACGAGTTGTCTCCAGGCTCGTCATTTCTTCTGTTCCGATTAGCGCTGAGATAACATTCTCGAGCCCAGATTGCTCGAGAAAAATTTCTCAACGAAAAACGTCTCTTTGATGCGTGCACATGCGCGCGCGCGCGCGTTACAGCACGATTGCGAGAAATCCGACGAGTCTACGATCCTGCCTGCGAGAGAGTGTCCTCATCGAAGATAAAGGCGGAATATTGATGAGGAAATTGCCATCGGCGAGTTGCTCCAAGGCTTCCCGTAAACATCCCATGATCGCGCGAGTCCGTAACTTTTCGGGAATCTTCTATTAGAAGAAGCTTAAGAAACCGGAATTCAGCTCACGTCTTGACCTCACGTCTTATCTCGTGCCTGAGGGATCTCACTAGAGTGTTTGACTTTCAATTTCGCGTGTTGCCCGACATCTCTAATAATCGATACCTCTTAGCGGCGAATGTCACGTCGGTTCTAGCACATCCTAGTCCTAGAGGATCCAACGCTTGCGACTTCCTTCGATATCCTTCTTTTTTTCTTCCTTCTCTCTTTCTCTTTCTCTCTCTTTCTCTCTCTCGAAGATTGCTCGACCGCGTCTGTTAATCATGAAGTCGTGAAAGAAAGCAACGAAATTGCCGCTAATGATCTGCCGACACAGTATCCTTAATCAGCGAGTATTCTACTCGATATGCCTCTAGTTCTCTCGCTGCAATGCGCGAGTTGGGTTCTTCGAGTCTCGACAGAGGCGTCTGTAATTACGATGGTCGCGATTTGTGCCGTCCCGGCAGCGACCAATCCCGCAATTCTTACCCCTCTAATTACTATATCTCCGTCGACGCGTATTACAGAGAGAGAGAGAGAGAGAGAGAGAGAGAGAGAGACCCGGAAGTGCGAGGGCGTTATTGGCAAAAGTCACTCGTTTAATTGTATCGGCCGGCTGATATTGACGTCGATCCGCTAGCGTTGAGGAAACGCGCTAATGAAGGCGAATGGCGTGGATTCAACGTCGTCGCGGATCGTGCGAACGAGAGGATAATAATAACGGTGAATGCCAATCGACGCGCAAATTTCCTTTGCTCTTGATAGACAACATCCTCGTGAAATCCATTTAAAACGAAAGAGGCGAGAGCCCGTCCGCCACAGCGGACGTAATGTCACGACGAGGCAAAGTTTAACGCGCCGCGCGAATGGGAAAATGCGAAAATGGCGTGACGGAGCGAGGCCGAGAGCCATCGGGGATCTTTTTTATAGCCGGAGCAGAAGGAGGGACGTTATATTCATTGCTTGAGCGATCTAACAGTCTAACAGATCATTCTTTTCCTTCGTCTATTGATATTATTTTATATGATATATATTATGTTATTGCTCATTTCCATTATGTTCTATCTGTAGGAGCTATCTATAGCAATTTTGGCTATTATTGTAGGAATCATTTATTGATTTCCATTAATCACAGGATATTCATTAAATAATTATCATTTAAATATCCAATTTATCGCAATATTTATTGGAGTAAATCTTACTCTTTTTCCTCAAGATTTTTTAGGCCTAAGAGGGATATTATGATGATATTCTGATTATTCAGATTCACATTCTTATTATGAGATATAATCTCATCAATTGGATCATTAATTTCAATTATTAGAACAATCTTTCTAATCTTTATTTTCTAAAAAAGATTATCTTCAAAACGCATAATTATCTCTTTTCCTTTTTAAATTCAAATCTTATATGAAACATAATATATCCTCCATTAAATCATAAATACGATCTAATCTCTTTTATCTAATTTAACATGACAGATTAGTACCATGGATTTAAATTCCATTTATTAAGTTTTATTCAAACTTTTATTAAAAATTAATACACGAATATTAAGAATTCAAAACCCAAATTCTCCAGTATTCGACCTAATAATTTATTTTCATAATTTTACAATAATAACTTTAATTTTCGTTGACCATTTTCTCTAATCAATAATTATATTCGATTTCTCTTCCATTTCTCGGACATTTATCGAGTCTCGCCTCGAGGAAGACGTAAGCGCATTCTGGACTATGAAATTTGGAAAAGTTCGCTGATGATGATGATGATGATGACGGCATGGCAAGCGACAGCTGTTTATTAAAAGAAAAGGAAGAAAAAAAGATACCATTTGCTTTGCCGAAAAAGCGTTCAATTATTTTGTCGCACAAGGATGGACACTATCAATCAGTCGACCCAAAATATCATATATCTGTTCGAAGGACCCCCTTATGTAGCTAAGATGCTTCGAACGAGGAAAAGGTCACTGCTAGAGCAACGTATCCTTTGCCTTGAAGTAATCTAATCCGGTAGACCTAAACGGCCACTCTTGTGCCTCTCTCCTCTAGCTTTATTTGGCTCTCTTTTCGGGATTACGGAACATGCGGACGCACGATAAAAGAAAGGCTTTTTCTGGAACATTCGGTAATGATAAACGTAACGTAATCGTAATGAAATCTGATACTCTCGCAGTAACGAGAGCTTGTTAGGAATGTTGAGGAATTTGACGTAAATAGAATTGAATGCACACACAACGGCAAGTACATTAATTATATGAGAAAACACAGGCGAATTCGGATTCTACAAGCTTTCCACAAGTATGTTATTCCGAGATATCCTTAACCTCTCGCAGAATATTTATATAAAGATAACACAAACGCAAGCTCGGCATTTCTGCGACATACTCGGTCCTGTATCGAATTGTTTCCTCCATTTTATCTCTCGACGGCTCTTACAACGAAAGTGGCACGATTTGCAGCAGGAATCATCTGCGAATTGGGAAATTCTTCAAGGACGTAATCTGTATCCGTTGTCATTCCGCCCCCCCCCTCCCCCCTCTGATGTATAGTAACGATGCAGAAATTCGATAGCCGTAACGTTACTTTGCGGATCCAACGGGAACGAAACGAGCGTATTCGAGCATCCCCTTCGACGACGGAAAATGCGGCTCTTCCGTATCTTTTGATCTCCAAACGATTGATCGACATTTCGCTCGGATACGAATCGCAAATCGCTACGTATATTAAGGTCACGGCGTGCGCGCCTTACTGATTAGACAGCTGCATTGGCGGTATCAAGATGGCTGTTCGAGGATCGATCATCGCGAATCTCCAACGACGCGCCGTCCGCTTTAAGATCGTCCGGATGGTATCGCGTTCCACGCGATATATTAATAATGACGCGTGTCGCTAATAATGGATGAAAGTGCCGTTCGGAGAGATGGACGATGAGAGGAAGAGAGGGAAAGAGAGAGGGAGGAGAAGGATTCGGTCTCCATTTGGTTAAATAAGCCTCCGCTATCAAGTTGAAATGTACGCGTTAGAGTTGTTATCGGAATTGTTATCCGCATTTTTTCTGTTTACGCGGAGCCGAGCGTAATTTTCATAATGCTCCGTGATGCGATATAAAGATGATTTATATCGCGATAACATATTTCAAGATTCGAAGACGCGAGGGGAAACAGTGACGGCATCGCGGGAAGGCTCACACAATCGGGGGGATCTCCGATATATTAAAAATGGAGAAGAAGGTAATTGCATAGCGGACATTTATGAGGAAACATCGAAACATGCTAAAAATGACGAGCAAGTTGGAGAGTACGAGCTTATACCTTCCGCTTGCGCGCGTCGAGTATGTTGCAGCTTCGGAGAGAGAATTAAAAGGAGTAAAATGGTTTCCGCACGAGCGGAAGCTCACAGTTTCCCCGTAACGGGGATTTACCGTACGAGAACGTTAATGGCGGCCCGTCATTATTATCACGATACACATTACGCAGTCATTCCGGCATCGCGTAAAATCGTACGAGTCGCCGCAGCACGGAAACAATTATGTGCAAATTGATGTTTATCCCGATTGGAGCAAACGTACTCTCATGTGTGCCAAACGCGCGAGCACTTTTTGTGAAGAACGGTGCAGTTTTTTATTTACATTCCCGAGCACAAATGTTCCATTAAATCTGCCGCAGTCATTAGCCACGATACGTGAGTAAGACGAACATATAGCTCAGAAAATTGCGGAAGAACCGTTTCGGGCGTGCTGTTTCGCAAAGTATCGGAAAGAGACGAAAGCTCGCGGTATTATTTGCTGAAATAAAAACAAAGTGTTCTCTTTTTCGCAGTGACGCGTGGCACGCGAGATAACGGGAAATCAAACAAAAACATTGTTTTTGTATTGTGAATGAACGTACTTGCTCAACTCGGCCGGCTGTTTTGTTTCGTTTAATTATTTAGTCGAGCAATCGCCAAGCGAGAAGCGCGAGTTTCCTCGTTTATCAGACGTTAATCTCACCTTGAGTTGGAGACTCGCCGGTCGATCAATGCTGGTTGGAAGCTGCCAAACTAACGTTTAGATGGATACTCGGATGGATTTGCCTAAAAATGAATACTCTGCGATTGAATTTGAGCCGTTTAATAGTTGCAAAAGGATACAAATAATGATTCGTTCAGTTAGAGATTCGCGATAACATTACTGTCTTCTTGCGTATAAGGAGGATGTGATGGAATTGGAGTATTAGAAAAACAGCTTTATCGGCTTTTATAGGCCATTATTGGCCGTTAGCAGCAACCGTTGAAGGCCACGATCAGAAGAAGGCGCGTTTTTTTAATCATCGCTAAGATACCGACTTTCCGCTAATGCGAAAGTCCAAAATTTGGCGGTGTTTTAATAAATTAGAGGGGATTGTTTCTTAAATGATAGTCCAAAATTAGATTTGCTTAGGTAAATTTTTATGTATTGTTGTTTTAAATTTATTTTTGATATTAATAAGTGAGATTTTTTTAAAAAATAATTTGAATCAAAGTGTAGAATATTTAGATTTAAATAAATTATAATTTATTTATTTGTTGATTATTTAATTTAAATTTAAAAGTTACATGGACAAATTGTCCATGCTCATTCTTATAAATATAAATCACGATAGTTTATCTTTTTTATCTTTTTTAAATAGGACAAATCATAACAAATTAAATATATTAGTATATTTAAGTATATTTAGATTTATAATGTATGAATCAAAGAAATTTTCATTTAAGTTAAAAACTCCCTGCCCCGAACTACTCGATCCATTCGGAGAGAACCTTATCTCGATTACCAATTATTCACAATTATTTGATCTAAAGGATGCAGCGCGATTAAAGATACCGCCAAAGTTCTTCTTGTCCTGTCGCGAGATTATAAATGTAAGTATCCGCGGAGTTGTGTCTGCGCATCCATTTAATTAGAATGTGCCGCCCTTATTTCGATGCGAGTTGGCGTCGAACGTCAATTACGCTTCCTGTCCATTGGATGCTCGCGTTATTATATCGGGCGTTGATGAAGCGTTAATGAGCGGATTGGAATCGATAGATCTCCGTCGCCGGGGACGAATCGACACGCATATCAGGCATTATTAATCGCACATGCATGTTGCTTGAGTGTAAGGCTACGCTTAATTCATAACACGATTTTCCGCGGAGATCAGACGTTTAACCTTCGCGCCCCTTTACACATGTACAATCATTTCCGACATTTTCTGGTTTTTTCTGCGCTCTCTCGGTTCCGCGCGATCTGTTTAAACGAATGCGCTGGCATTATCGACGAGTATTGCGGCTCCCGTAATTAAAAATGTTTAATCCGAATTTGTAAAGCTCCGACACGGCGAGCAGAATGCGTCGTCCGTCTCGAAAGTATCAAAGGACACGAGTGCAACGTCGCGCGAAATCTCGAGATGATGAATTAAATACCACCGTCGTCAATAGTTATATCACGGCGAGTATTCGCGGTTAATTTTCGGGCCCTCTCACGCTAGCGTGGATTTAATAAGGCGCGCTACAATAAGGCGCGATTATTCCGATGCTTGGGCGACACGAGTATAAACTCATGGTTCTTCCGGTCATCCTGCGCGACGGCTTCGTGACCCAATTTCGTCCACGCTCGTTGGCGGTGACTTGCATGCTTTTACCTCGATTTAACATCCTTGAGTGTCTCGTAAATAATCCGCGCCATCCTTTAGCCACTTGGCGATCACTCGAAAATCTTGTTATCGAGATTCGTCATGGAGAATCGTCCGGCAAAACGCTGAAAACGTTTAAATCACGAATAATTCGTGCGATTATTCGATTACTCGGTATCAATTCGTACGGTTTGGTATCAATCCAAAACTGTAATTTTAAAACAAATTCCATTCCGCGCATCGAATCCACGTTGGCGGAATTCGTGTCATAACAAAGACGAATGAAGAGTTTAATCGAAGCACGCTGAAAATGAATTTAAAATGTTTCATCTCGCTGAATGCTGAATGCATGCGGCGAAACGTGCAAACGTGCAAACCTCGAAACCTCATTGGAGAATCGCTGAGAGAATCGCAAACTTCCACTTCTTCTTCTTTCCTCTTTCCTTTTTCCCTCTCCGAGAGGAAAGTAGAATCTCTGTATATCGTACTTTCAAGATACGACAGGATACGAGAAATGGAGGGACACGGGAAATTGCGACGTTAGAGCTTTGCCACATTTATATCTACACGCTGCAATTGGCGCGCGTGCGCTCGCGGTGCGGAACGCTTTCGCTACAGCGAATGTCTCCCGCGTGTGTGCGTTTTACGGCTTCTCTTACGGTCTCGATGTATCTTGACCTGTTGGGAGAATGAAGCGTGAATCTAAGAGCAAAGGACGCTGAATTCCCGTGCAAACACCAAATTCATGCGGTGAATGTACGCGACCGCGAGATGCCTGGAAGTTTCGCAGGAAATCGCAGATTTCCGCTGCAACCAGGCTGGTTAGAGGTGTCCCGTGTATTCTCCAAACTGCTTTTCCTCAGAGTGCTTAATTAAATTAATCGCTAAAGGGTCGGATATCCGCCGACATAAACGGAGGGTAAAGCAGAGGTCGAAAGTACATGCATAATTCCGCGCTTTCGCTGCGGCTCGCATGAGCATTTCCGCGGTCGATCGTTGGTTTCCGTCGACCGGCACGGCTCCATCGATCATCTGCGCTGGGCAATAAAGTTCCAGCCAAGCGATTTGGACGAGTGATCGAGTGGAGCTTTCCCGCAAGCTCCGGCCAGCTTCCTCCAAGCCACGTGTAGCAGCTCGCGCGCTCCACGTGCCGAGGCCCACGCATTGTTAATCGAGTAAACGCTTATCGACTCGATACTCTGGACCGGATACATGCGAGAATGTACGCTGGTCTCGATGGACTCGTCATAAAATCCCATGTTTCCTTGAAAGAGTAATTTCGTTTCCTCCTGCCGTCGCGCGACAGTCTTTCTCGGCTCGGCTCGTAAACGCGCGGACACCGAGAGCAAACACGAGAAAATGAATGCGCCATTCGAGTTTAGAAAACTGCAAATGCCATGTTTTATTAGACTGAAGAGAAATGTAGTTGGGACACAATTACGAGATGTAGCGCGAATTCGTTATTCGCTTTGTCATCCATTTCTTTCGTGCGATTGACAAATGACACTCTACATCGAATTTTTGCAGGTGAAAGCGTCATCTTTTCGGACAGTTGATGTGGAGTTTTCAGTTTCAAGTATTTTTTATCAAGGGATCAAATGTTGTTGATTAAATATGTTTATATGACAAAGTAGACGCTTCACTTAAATCCGCAGGATCTTATTTTACTTGGCCGAAGTTTACTTGTCATAAAAATTTGTCATATTTTTACTTTATCCTTTCAATGTTTCTTCTTTTTTTTTCTCGTAAAACTTTTTATAACTTGGGAAGATATATGGTGGACGTTGCTGCGTTGCTCGGTGCACGCGAGTATTAATAAAATATTTTCGTCAAGTTGACAGAAGCAAAGAAAGATACCGAGTTCGTGATTATGATTAACGACTTTGCAGAAGCTATCTTTAACTTTTCCTGCTAGTGAATAGCATATATTTTTCATCTTGATATAAATTCATGGAGACATTGCATTCGCATTGTGATGTTTCACAATCGCTGCTTGATCAAAACAGATCTCGCGATTATACATTGAACCTGTTGTAATATTTCTTTTATTACGAATGAGATTTTATTATAAAGTCTTCCAGCTTGACATTATTTATATAAAACATATCCTCACGCACTCATGTAATATACGCATATACAGGTGTAAAGGTTCGATCTAAAGATATAATGTAATTTTCATTGCGTTCAAGTAACAGATGATTTATTATTCTTTAATCTCTCTTGCTTCTCACATATTTATATTTTTTCCTATTTTATCATGATCGTAACAGGTTTATCTGTTTCGTAGTTTTCGGGATTGTTATTCCTGTTATAAATAAACAATGCGAAGTACAAAGCGAAGCAAGATAAAGCTACATGCGATGCATTAGATGCATTAGCGGTTAGCAAGATATCTCGGCGATATGCGCAGACACGTTTCTCGAGGCCAGCGAACCTTGATGACTCGCACTGAAACAACGGATAATTCACTTGGCACCCTGTGCGATACTTATCCGATTGATGATATATGACTTGATTACGATAGAAATCATTGCGCTCGTCACTGCATTGATTGAAACACCTCCCGTCTCGACATTACGGCATTCGTGATATTACGAGCATCTGTTTTTTCTCCATCATTTGATGTAAAGATAACAATAATACTGTTTGCCTGGCATCCCAGTGCCGTTCGGACGTGCGTAAAAATCGTACGACACGAGACATAGTCGTAAATATGAAATTACATCGGAGAGCAAGAGCATCGAGACGGAATTGACTTGATGCATCAGCAATAAATGCTCAAAAAGAAAGCCGGATATTGCTTTCTGCCATGAATTTCTGTCCCACGCTGCGTGCCATGAATAGATCAAAATTCATTGAACGCTGTAATCGAGAATAAACAACCACAAATAAATAATAGACTTTGGGTGTATACGTTTAGGTGGAAATTCGCCGAATATCACCAACTGTTTGCGCGATTAATATGTTTGTTTGTTTGTTAATAAAATCCACGTCATGAGAGATCGACATCATAATATTTGCGTAAGTTAAATTTCACACGGATATTCTTGGAGCGGAATGTAACCGCGTTGTATGACGAATAATACTATCCTTAATTCCGCGAATGCGATCACATCGTTATCCGTTGTACGTTTCCATGCATCGGCAACGAGAGGAAAACATTTTTTATGATGTCGCCTTTCTTTTGCGTTATTTGTGCCGCTCAAGTATCACGCATCGAGAAAGAGAGAAAGAGAGAGAGGGGGAGAGAAGAGAGAGAGAGAGAGAGAGAGAGAGAGAGAGAGAGACGACGATTTGAACGAAATAGATCGCGATCGAAATGTTATAACATCGCAGAGATCCATTCTTAAGGAATAAGAAAAGAATTTCGAAAAAAAGAAACGCGTGCCTTGTTATTATCAGCTTGTTTTGCTTCCTTGATGATGACGAAAAAATTGCTAACGTAAATGTCAATAAAACTCGAGCCACTGTGGACCGTATGAAAATCCAATGCGCACACGTGGAAGAAGAGAAAAAAGGAAATAACGCAATGCGATACTCACGCTTGTTCACGCTCAAACAATGTCGAAACGAATTCATTTTTCGCTCTGTCCCTGAACTCAATAAAGTCGCAGGATTGATATCGACGGAGAAAAAAAATATCCTGTCCATCCGGCGGCCATCCAGCGAAAGTTTTCCAATTATCAGCGCTGCGTAGCGAGAAAACCGAATATGGGAAAAATGAAGGTCGCGCGGCGAATGCGCGCCTTAGAAGCTTTCAGTTTAATGAATGAATTTTAATTAATTCTCCTTTTAACCCGGACTTACGAGACACTTTCCCGATTTCATGAATTCAAATTAATGTTTATAGAAGCGTTCGTACGTGCATTCCCCGGAATCGGAATCCTTTCCAATTTAATCTTTTTGAGAGAAATAAATATGTAAATTCTGACTCGTGTAACAAACCAGCGATTCTTTGATGAAAAATTTACAAGTTAAGTAATCATCGGTGAAGGGAAACGAAAAGGATTATTAATTAATATATTTTAAATACGTTTCAATATTATCCATCAAAAATCCATAATCCGCTTTATTTATTAAATACATTTTCCTTTACTTTAAATTGTCATATCTTGAATTTTACCTTTAATAGACATTTTCAACAAATATCATAAAAGAGAAATTAGTTGGACGAGTCGCTACATTATATTATACAGCATCATCGAATATTTGTTATTACGAATTTGTTACGAAAAAGAAATTATTTATTTTCACACGCGCGTCGGAAATACAATTCTCCGCGGAGGAAATGTAGATTTGGAAGGATTGAGATTTGTTGCCAAATATATAACCGAAGTAATAACCAAAATAATTAAAGGATTCCCTCTCTCTTTCTCTCTCTCTTCTCTTGTTACTTCCTTATTACTCCGTGCTTTTCCGGTAGTACATAACTATTTAAGAAGGAGATGCATTCGAAGAAAATTTCACGACCACTTACTGCGATATCGAGAAGTCGACGACGATTGTTAAGGATCTGACATCTAATTCGCGAATTAAGTGAAAAGTAGCGGAGCTGCAGGAATATATCTGGCATTGTTTGGCGTTTTGAGAAGTATCCTTACTGAAAGTAGCGATCATCTTAACTATACTTTTCCCGAGTCCATGACGTGAGAGCTTCTGCAAGAGCTTAAAAGTGCTTAATGCACTATGGCGGAATCATAAATGACAAAGCTGTCTGCTAAAAGCCACGGCGTTAAGTCTCAACTGTTAAAACATTAAAATTGGATGTGCGCTTACGGAGATCAGAATGAGACGACACATGAAAATTTCATTTGCTTTGCGACCAGATAATGGTCTCAGACCTGCTATATAGCTGCTTCGAAGAGTTGGGGGAAATTCTATGAACAGCTCGCGCGTGATAAGATGTACTTGTATTATGAAGCTTTGAAAGACAGTAACAGAATGCGTGTACTATATGGGATCCGCTTTGAAAAGAAACGCGCTATTTCGTTTTCGTCATATCGAATGGCTATTTTAATGAGTCAGTCCCGCCGTTCTCTGTTAACTTTAATTAAGAAAAGTCTATGATTTTACCTTATTGTTTACTTGATCGAGAGATGAGAATACTGAGACGTATCTTGGGAAAAACACTGCTAGATAAAATAAGAAGGACATTATAAGATACATTATCATGTAAAATAGAAGACACAAAGAAATGGACATAAACTAAATAGACATAAACTACACATAAACTAAAAATAGAATGGAACGAACATATACATATAATAGAGGACAATAGGCTGGTGAAAATTGCAAGGTACAAATCATTTATCGGCAGAAGAAGCATAAGCTTGTTGATTGCGTTGAGTGCGACGATATAACCGAAAGATGGAAAGGCAACCGAAGAAAGAACAGGCCATGTACCTAGAATGAAAGTTTAAAGAAAAAAAAGTTTACTTGATCGATATCGCTAATCCTTACGTGATCTCAAGTTTTCTTTCGACGTAAACATAGTTCCAACTTCTGAAACATCATGTTATCTTTGTTGTCGACAGGAATCAACGCGTGAGCAATCGCGTTGATTATTCGTCGTAATGACATTTTGTAAATCTATTTATCTTATATGCTTTTTGAATGTGCGTTGCTAATGTGTCTGTATCTTTGAAAGAGAAATCGGGTTTGCCAAACAATCTCATTTAATGGATTAATTACATCTTTTAATGCCGTTTGCCGTTTAACACAGTTACAACTCCAGATTCGTTAATGATCGACGAGTGACTCATCTTTGTTTCATCAAATTAGTATTTAATTATGTCGCCTCTTTTTATTTAAAAGAATCGCATCTCCACTATTTGAATAGATGGATTTTCGCGTTTGAGAAATGTTCTCATTTGAACATTGGTTTAAGATTAACATACAAAAAAAAATACGAGGATTAATTAATCTCAGAGAAAATATAAAAATAGTAGAAAGAGAGAGAGAGAGAGAGAGAGAGAGAGAGAGAGAGAGAGAGAGAGAAAGGGAGAGAGAGAAAAATGCAAGATGCAATTTATTCATCAAAGAAGACAATAATATTATCGTTATTTTAACTATTTTAACCGGATTTACATTTAACGAAATCACTGAGTCTTCCCACACCGTCTGTCTCAGTCGGTCTCTGTTTTTTCCGCTCACCGAAATGATCTATCTCCTCGAACCAATTCTCGCAAATATATATTTTAAACGTGAAATTAAGGAGCTAACTGCAGTTACAGGACGATGAAACTTTGCATAACGTTTAACTTGCTTCCACAAATGATTTATAATACTGACTAAAGTTAGCGATATTTTGCGAGTTTAAATAAACGCGTTATACTGGCAAATTATTAATCGCCACGTATACGGTATTGGGGAATTTTTAATTTCAATTTCGTAGGACCGCGTTTTGTTTCCTTTGTATCAGTTTCTCGGGAGGAAGTTTAGGCACTATAGGCAAAATTAAATTTTTTAGTTTATATCACGCGAATAAGAGTAAATGTAAAAAGATTATTGTAAAAAGATTACTAGAATTATTAAAATAATTCGTTACTTTGAAGAGTTGATGAACGAACGAATAAACGAATATTATTTGCTAAAGGAAAATTATTTTCCGTAAAAGCGGATAGATAATTGCGGCAACTTTTATGAACACTCAATTATCCCATTGGTTAATATTGTCAAAGTTTGTGCGAAAATGTCTGAAAATCCGAGATTCTTCTGCTTCGTATCAAGAGAGTTCGCCGTAACAAATTTCTCCCTTTCCAACTTTTAACTGATACTAAGTGGCGAGAAATTTAACCAACTGATTATTTACGCATCTAATAATCTTTTTCTTTCTGGAAGTTCTCCTCAAAAGATTGCGTAACTTTCCGTTATCAAGCCACCAGCTGCTCTTAAGGCTGAAAATATCGACAATCTAGAAGCATCAATTCGTTTTACTCGATTAAAACGATGGATGGTTCTCAGAATTTCAGGACGAAATTTACTTTGCATACGGTTTTGTATTATTAACGAAAAACGCATATTTATTGTTTACGCTGCACATATGAAGCCGTACGAAAGCGGTTTTACGATGAGTGGGAATGCGCGACCGATAAAATGTTTCGATACTATTCAAGTGTGTTGCGGGAGTGGGAGAACAGTTATTTTTGTCGTAAAAAGAAAGATAGATAGATAGATAGATAGAGAGATAGAGAGAGAGAGAGAGAGAGAGAGAGAGAGAGAGAGAGAGAGGAAGAGAGAGGAAGGGGAAAGAAAACAATAACGGCGACAGTTCCACGGATAGGAAATTATTCATTTCCGCAGAAAGGCGTCTTACAACTTTTCCAGTTCTGAAACATCACGAATCTCCCTGAATAATGGAGGAAAGAAACGATATTCAATAATGCGTATCAATATTGCATGTACAAATAAAGCTAGCAAGATTTGTATCGCTCTAAATAAGCGTTAGAATTCTTGCTTAGACAACATGTATAATTTCTTGATTTTTAAAACAAGGACTTGCAATTGTTTCCGGATTTACATTTAATGTGGCTCGATGCAATATTGATATCGCATAATAATGCGATACCAATATTTAAATACGGTAAATATTTAAATGTCATTATAATGATAAAATGATTGCACAATGTTTGATAATAATGTTCATGATTGATTTATCTTGTAGGAAATATATGTGATCCCGGACGAATGCCCAGATATGTAGGGAATGGAGCGGGATTTATATATTCCTTACGTGATGTTGAATGTTAAATGAATGGGTCTCCGACGCCAGGTTGATGGAACAACAAGTAACAAGATCTTTATTCTGCTTCACCGATACAATTCTTATCGATAGGCCGATTGACTCTGTAGCGTCTATTCGTCTGTTCATCTGTCTAGAGCAACCCGAAGGCGAAGTATTGAGCTTAGAGGCAGCCAATATGAGCATTAGATGCGCGAGTGACCTGACAATCCTGGAGTTAAAAGAAGAACTGAGGAAGCTAGGTCTAACTGGCACGGGTTGCAAGAGCGAGCTGATAGCGCGCTTGAATAGGTCGACCCCAGCGGGACGTGGACTGAGCTGCAGATGGAAGCTCAGGTGAGTGGGATCATGGTGGAGGTTGCCAGCGAAGGGAGCAGCCATGAACGACCGGAGTGCGGTCGAGAAAGAGGGACCACCGAGGCACGATCCAATCCACAGTCCCGAGAAGCGCTGGAGACGGAGCTGGAAATGATGAGGCGAGAACTCGAGTTACTGAAGGCTCGCTCCGCAACCAGCTCCGCGAGCGGTACCCACCGCACACCGGAGGCACGCGCGAGTGTCGAGACTGGATGGGTGCAAAGTGAGATCACCATAAATACCATAGCCGAACTTCTCCCAGAGTTCGACGRTGYAAAGGGCGGTTTCTRTATGTGGCGAGACCAACTAAGGTTTCTGGAGGAAACCTACCAGTTGAATCCCAAGCACATGAAGATATTAGTCGGACTGCGGCTGCGGGGTAAGGCTTTGGCTTGGCTGCACTCGTCAAGAAAGCACATGCAGTTGTCTACGAAGGAGCTGCTCAGGGAACTGGAGGCGATGTACGACCAACAAGCTGATAGTATGATACTGCACGAGGAGTTCCGGGCACGTAAGTAGAGGAAGGATGAGACCTTCAGCGATTACATGCACGAAAAGATCGTCCTAGGGAACCGCGTGCCGATCGAGGAGAAGCAGCTGCTGGGGTACATTATCGACGGCATTCCTCATTGGGGACTGCGAAGCAATATACGAATCAGTGGTGTGTCCACCAAAGAAGAATTGAGAGCGCCTCGATAAGCGCCTCCATCTTTCGGCCGCCAATCGATACTCCCTTTACGCACTTCTTACGAGCAATCTGCGCATCGAGTGCCCACGGTTTTCGGTTGTTCAACGCATTTGGACGCAATGTGTCCACGCTCACCGCATTTGTAGCATTTTGGTCCTTTCGTCTTTGTCGGACAGTCGCTGCTAACGTGATTGGGCAGTCCACAATTAAAGCAGTTCCTCTTCCTTTGCTCGCGTCTTCCGCCCGTATCGCCTCTGCTCTTCTTCGTCCTGCTCGTTCCAGCTTCACTGTTCTGGTCCCTCGAGCGCGGCTGGTATCTACCTGCGTCACCTTTGGTCTCGTTCTTCCTGTCCCAGTGCTCCACGTTCTGAGACGCGCTCTCAATTCTTCTTTGGTGGACACACCACTGRTTCGTATRTTGCTTCGYAGTCCCCAATGAGGAATGCCGTCGATAATGTACCCCAGCAGCTGCTTCTCCTCGATCGGCACGCGGTTCCCTAGGACGATCTTTTCGTGCATGTAATCGCTGAAGGTCTCATCCTTCCTCTACTTACGTGCCCGGAACTCCTCGTGCAGTATCATACTATCAGCTTGTTGGTCGTACATCGCCTCCAGTTCCCTGAGCAGCTCCTTCGTAGACAACTGCATGTGCTTTCTTGACGAGTGCAGCCAAGCCAAAGCCTTACCCCGCAGCCGCAGTCCGACTAATATCTTCATGTGCTTGGGATTCARCTGGTARGTTTCCTCCAGAAACCTTAGTTGGTCTCGCCACATAYAGAAACCGCCCTTTRCAYCGTCGAACTCTGGGAGAAGTTCGGCTATGGTATTTATGGTGATCTCACTTTGCACCCATCCAGTCTCGACACTCGCGCGTGCCTCCGGTGTGCGGTGGGTACCGCTCGCGGAGCTGGTTGCGGAGCGAGCCTTCAGTAACTCGAGTTCTCGCCTCATCATTTCCAGCTCCGTCTCCAGCGCTTCTCGGGACTGTGGATTGGATCGTGCCTCGGTGGTCYCTCTTTCTCGACCGYACTCCGGTCGTTCATGGCTGCTCCCTTCTCTGGCAACCTCCACCATGATCCCACTCACCTGAGCTTCCATCTGCAGCTCAGTCCACGTCCCGCTGGGGTCGACCTATTCAAGCGCGCTATCAGCTCGCTCTTGCAACCCGTGCCAGTTAGACCTAGCTTCCTCAGTTCTTCTTTTAATTCCAGGACTGTCAGGTCACTCGCGCATCTAATACTCATATTGGCTGCCTCTAAGCTCAATACTTCGTCTTCGGGTTGCTTCTACTCTAGCTCCTCGCCCGTCAGTTTTCGGCCTCCAGTTCTTGGTTCCCTCTCGCGGCTTGCAGCTCGTAGCCCGCAACTCTCGATCCTTAGTTCGCAGCTTGCAGCTCGCAACTCTCGATCCTTAGTTCGCAGCTTGCAGCTCGCAACTCTCGATCCTTAGTTCGCAGCTCGCAGCCCGCAATTCTCGATCCTTAGTCCGCAGCTCGAAGCTCACAATTCTCGATCCTTAGTTCGCAGCTCGCAGCCCGCAGCCGGCAACTCGTAACCCTTAAACTGTTCTTTCGATTCTTACCGGTGTCTCGCAGTTTCCACAGCTCGAACTGCTTGAACTTGAACTCTTGAACTGCTCTCTTACTCCAGTTCCTCAATCCAATTGCGTCGATCCCGGACAAGCCCCCAAATTTGTAGGAAATATATGTGATCCCGGACGAATGCCCAGATATGTAGGAAATGGAGGATTTATATATCCGTGATGTATTTATATATTACGTGATGTTGAATGTTAAATGAATGGGTCTGCGATACCAGGTGGATGGAATAACAAGTAACAAGATCTTTATTCTACTTCACCGATAAAATTCTTATCGATAGGCCGATTGACTCTGTAGCGTCTATTCGTCTGTTCGTCTGTCTGTCTCGTAGTCTGTAGTCTGTTCATCTTTCGTTGTTCGTCCTTTATATACTAAAAAGCGGCGTCCCACTTCAGGGTTGCCGGCCAATCGTCRCATRTGATTATTYRGTCCGGACGAATCATRTCGTCCCACRYGCCAAGGGTTTTCCTCGCAATTGCCCTTTGTCCTAGACGCAACTTTCTAAATACATGCCCGCTCGCATTGGCATCTTCGACCATAAATCCTGACCGCACTTGATACCACTCATACCCCGGACATATGCCAGAACATACCCCATACACATGTCGTCACCAACGGTTCTTTTCCGTCTATACTACACTCGGCCATCCTGCATTGATATCCGCCCTCGGATATCTATCGGCTATTAGTATCTTACAATTCTACTACAATCTTTTTAGTTTTTATCCAATGTATGATATGATCTTCAATTACTTATATTAAAAATATTTCATTATATTATTATATTTAAAGCAAAGAGAGAGAGGAAGAGAGAGAGAGAGAGAGAGAGAGAGAGGAATATTTATATATATTACAAAACATTGTTGAAAGATATATATATATTTTTTTATCATATGCTAGAAGCGTTGTACTATTTTAATAAAGTATTTTAATAAAATTATGTAAGGTTGAAATATTTCGATGAGAATATTTCTTCTTATATTGATTCTTCTTTATCTATACTGTTAGATATCTTTATATCATTATTCTTGACAATGTAATGAGATTAAACGTTAATGCTTCTTCTTTATCTTCTTTATTCTTTCTTAAGGTTCAATCATTCTGTCAAGATCAAATGATTTCGATCAGTACAAGTACTCCTTGATATTTAATCTTTATTAATAGAATATAAAAAAGATAGAATATAAAAAAAATGAACATACGAAAAAAATTTAATCAGGGATTGGTTTTTGTACGCTAAAGATGATCGCTTTCTACTTCTCCAGTCTCACATTAAAATTATACATATTATCATACACATTAAGATTACAAATAAACTAGTGTTGATCTGCAGTGTTCACTTTCGGAATTTAAAGGGAATTATTAATTTTTTAATTACATTAACACAAATTGCTTTCCCATCGAATTCGTATTTATTTATTTATTTTATATTAATTTTTCTCAATTCCAAATTGTTAACTTTTCAACAAAAAGTTAACTTCACAATTTATATTGTATCGCGAATAAAGTGGCCACAAATTATATTTTAATTGAATGACTCGATAAATACAACACGCACGCACATATACACAAAAGAAAAAAAAGAAAAAAAATTCCCAAGAATGAAAAATCGCGGCAATTAGTTTTCTCTCGCTGATATGCAAATGGATTCGATTTCTAGCATCCGTGCCTCTTTATTACGTTGCACGCGTAGCCGGCTGATTTCATTAATCCATGGGATTAAATATGCGCCATGTCTCTGAAAAATTCGAAAAATACAAAGCGAGGATTTCTGCATTGGCAGCGTAATTACGCGTGCTTGAGCGCAATAGAATCGTTAACGTTCGCACGATGATTTTCTTACTCTAGATAATTTCTGAACAAAAAAAGAAGCGGTTATTTTCCGGCTCGTTTGGGTTTCTCAAGGAAAAATCGTCTTCCGGCACATCCGGGGCGCGATAATGCAATTGTAGTTAAGCATGCCCGCGCTCGTGCTCGCGAGCTCATGCGGTTTATTTGCATTTGACTCATGGTTTAAACGAGCGGAAGGAACCCCGAAGATGATTGTTCCTTTTTCTGTCGAGACCGAGAGCTAACTTTCAGCAGCGGAGGTACGCATGCGCGACTTCTCGAGGTATTAATACGCGAATGCTCGAGATTCGCGCTTCCCGGACGGCATCGAGGAAGACTTTCGCATTTCACTTATTGTTCTAAAAATTATCTTCTCGAAAGATCTTCGACGGATCTATTCGCCATCGAATCGGAAAATGATCGAGGGAGAAAGCGATCAAGATCACCGATTGGAAAGACTGTTCGCCGCGGTGCATATCACTGTTTGCTCTATCAATTTAATAGAATCGTTCTGATGCTCGATGACAAGAAGCAGATTTCTAATTGCTGCATCGATTATATCGGAATCGCCAGTTCAAATTGAACGATTTTCCATACGTAGAGAAGAACGAGGATAGCAATGCGCCGCCAACTCGATCCCGAGCGAGTATACGCGACGGTAATTATATATTTCGTATCAATTTATCGCGTATACTGTGACATTAATAATAACGAATTAATTACGATACATTAAGTACAATCGAACATCCATGCGCGTCGCGCGAGCTTGAAAATTACGAGCGTGATTAGTTTGGAGGCAACCGAATGCGACTTTATAATTGGGGATTCTCACCGCACGCGATTAATGAAATTCCGCAAATTAGCGCTCGTATGAAAGCATCAACATTCATCAAAGCAGACTCTTGGTCGGATTTATTCAAGCGGAAACGTATGGGGAAAACGATCACCTTGAGGCTATCGCGAATAGCTTTCTTCGTTCTTGTAGCGACTCCATCTGTTGTTCCATCTGTGATTGCGACGTGACTTGTGGAATTTATAGCGCCCGGATATCGATTTCGTTCCGAATGGTACATCATTTGCTACATTGGACGAGAAATCAGAATCCGTTGGTCTGTACATAACTGAAAAGAAGAAATGAAAACGACCCGCTCTCGTTCAGAGTACGCTCTATGCACATCGATTGATTCAGTGATACCGTTATAGGTTTAATGATTCTGAATAAAATCCGTGCACTTGTAACCAAATAGCAGAGAGCAAAGCTTCCAAGAGTTTTCTCTCATGTACTATTGGAATCTCTGCAAAATGCGATCCCGATCGCGCCGTTTCCTTTCGCTTCTTCGTTTAGCCTCGTGCAGCTTCCGCCCGCGTTCATTTCCTGCGAATTGATATGGACCTTCTCGCTAGAAAGGCAGTGAACGAAACGAGAGAGTCTGATTTAACGAGCCTTTGACATTTTAGAATTAAAAATAGGAAGCGGAAAAAAATCTCAACGGCATGGAAACTCTGAATGTAACAAGGGAAATTTCTCGATGCGACGCGATGTGAAGCTGGTATCGATTCTTCGTTTGAAGCATGTTTCTCGTTTTCCTCATCGATAAGAATCAACCTGGATAATACTGATTATTTGCAAAGTAATGTAACATTTGCATTAGACTCGATCATGACGTAAAACACGCAATAAAGTGCTCTTAATGCCAAATCTATCAATAGCAAAGAAAGAGGAAAGGGAAAGTGATTTCTAAAATTATGAAAATCTTTCGAGTTCATTTCTGATATACTGCAATATTTTCGTATTTCGATTACATTCGTAAATCTCTCTTTCGGGTAAATGCGTACCTCGCGTGGACGAATCATTAAGAGAAACGATTAAAAGATTTAATTGGATACTTCAGATATCAGATAATCAAGAATAAAAATTTATATCCTCATAAATAAAAAGAAAGGCTAAGGGAGGAAGCGATTGACGAAATTATATCAGATTACTCTTTTATAGATTTTTATTGAATAATAGAATACAATATTATATATTTAATAACGATCTATTTAATAACAAATATCATTAAACACATTTCTGGTGCGCATGCAAGAAATTATTCTAGTATGAATTCTATCGCATACTCTATATATATAATATTCTTCTATTGACTCTGTCTCTTTCAAGAGGCATCATGTATTCATAACAAATATGTAAATCTCTTTATGGCTGAAAGAAAAATGGGGAGAAATAATTTTAATCTACCTTAACGTATACATTAAGAGAGAATAAATTGAGCAAAAATATCGCGTTTTGTGCACCCTCATTCCATCCCTCGAGATTCAATTAATCGATCGTCTACGTGTTGTCGGCAAACGTTTCAAATCGAAACCAGTCGAGGCGGTAATCTTTCTCTCGCTGAGATTGAACCGATGATCGATATCTGGGCCGACGACGATGTTTGCAAGCCGAAATAATCGTTCCGGCGATTCATTTACGATTATCTCGCATAGACGCTCAAGTAAATGCCAAGTGTTTACTTTTACATCAACAGCATCGCTTGTTTAATCAGTTTTTCGGACAGCTTGCGGACGAGGATCACCATTTATGCGTATTTTAATGTTTCGTGCGAAGGCTGAACCGAGCAGAGGACCGTCGTTGTCGCGAGCTATTCGACAATTCGACACAAGTAACATTCGTGTTGGGAGATGAAGCGAGCCATCTCCTTACCGCTCATCACCATAAAATATTATACGGCGGAACCGTGTTATCGGGTAAATATGTGACAAGTACGTGGCCTAAATGATAAAGCGCGTAAAATTACGGCGCGCGGCTCAAGACGATTATCAAACTGCGCGGCACAGATTGCGGTGTAATTTATCAGCGATGATGCGGTTATAAGGCAAGCTATAAGGCAAAGTGCATTCTTCGCGATAAAGGATACGATCGTGGCTTTTACTTCGAAGCTACTAAAGTGATTCTCTGTTCCTGTCGGAGCAAAGACTTGGCTTCTTTACGCGAAAGCTCCGTGAAAACGAAAATGCTCTTGCTCGCTCTCGCTCGCTTTGTTCGATCGATCATTACATTGATAAAGCGGGGAATCGCGCGCGAAAGGCCGATGCTGATTTGAACGGATTCTCGTAAACAGATATTTCGCTTGCTGTTTTTCATTAGGAGGAGGCGGAGGAAGATGTAAAAGCGCGTTCTCTGAGTCATGCCGTAAAGATTTTATTATCGCGACTATCGCTCGCATAAATAAGCGATTTTAAGATCTCGTGGAACTCGCCCGAGCGATAAACTCTTTGTGTTTACCCCATGAGTTTTGCAAAACTTACTGCATTAATGAATTTTACCGGCGGAGGGACCGTAAATGCCGGCGAAAGTAAATTGAATCTGAGGAAAGAACGAACGAACGAAGCGAAAGAGAAAGAAACAGAAAGAAGCGTTCATTGGTTACGTTTCATCGAGCACTTTATTACCATGGCCTGTGATCGGCCAACGAATATACGAGTTCCGTAATTTTTGCGAAATTCGACGTTGCGGCGATGCTTATGATGCTTCACGAGCGAACATGTGTGCTTGAAGCCAATAAGAGTACGTTCGATATGCGAACGCGTGCGCGTGCGCGCCCACATAGTCCATTAAATTCCATTTTTCCGTTCTGCCGCCTTCGCCGCTAACTCACGGGTTCTTTATGTTCTCGTAAAACGCAACGTTTACACTCTTTGCGCCGTTTGTTACGCGTTACAAGCGTCAGCTCGCGCGTCGAAGACCGAATCGTGGGATCAGGAAAATATCGAGTTTGTATTTTCGTAGATGATTTTGCCGATTTTGGATTCGCTGATAAACTCCTTGGACGATCGCGAATAATCCATTCGTTATTTTTTTAATAGCAAAGCAGCGATTTCTTGAGACTCGCGTTTTGCGACACCACGCGTTCTGCATTTCTTTCATTCTGCTTCTCTTTCCTCCCTCCTTCCTTTCTCTCTCTCTCTCTCTCTCTCTCTCTCTCTCTCTCTCTCTCTCTCTCTCTCTCTCGTTTTGCGGTAGTATCCTCAAACGAACGTCGTTTACTGCAAGATGTTTGCTCTCAACTATGAACTTTGAACTGGGAACGTCGCCCTTCTATGCCTTTTGAGAGCAATCTCCATTCGGAGAGACTGCGCGAAGAGAATAAACGAGACTCATCGATAAGCGAAGCGCAGCTTGGCGAAACATCTCTCGATGCATCGTGTTACGGCGTTTAATCGCCATTATTGATCTTCCCAAAGACTCCGATACGTGGCGGTTTCGCGTATCCAGTAGCTGCCGAAGCGGCAATGGATAATGCGTTTCGGCATGCACGCGCGCGCCAGTGATATCATCTACGTATCAATTCAGGTAGCTGTGATGCTGAACAGCACGCGGATAAACACGAGTAATCCAAATAGCGCTATTCAAGTGCTACGGTTATGCGATAACATCGTGTTTAGCAACTAATCGCCGCGGTTTTCCAACGAGTTCGAAGCGCTCGCTGTACTCCGATGCAAATCAGCGACGAACTGATGGCGTCGCGCCGGCCACCGCGCACTGAAATTAGTATTTTTAGTACGTGCTTGTCGATTTATCGTTCTTGCACGCGCCAGACGATGCCACTGTTTGTTAACGCTAACGCGAGTAAGACAACTTAATCGCGCTTTCGGAGTTCTTCTCCCCATTTATAATCCGATCGCGCTGCAGATATCTCCGCCCGCGAATCACTCGCGAATCACGGAGAGATGCTCCCTTATGCTTCTCCTTCGATCTTATTGCGCGCGAACCGATCCGCCCACATCATGTATTCTCTCCGATTATGCAAACTTTCTTGATTTTATGATCCCCTCTCCGTCTCACCCCCGAAAGCTTAAAATATCTCTGGCATGTGTTATGTGCTCGCGTAAAGTTACGAAACCGAAAGCGAATAAGAGCCGAGGCGCACTTTATTGCATATTTATGTAATTTGTGTAATTATATGTGTATTTTCTGCGCTTCCGTTTCTCGATGCGATTAAAGGAAACGCGATGTGCGCTCGAAACTTTATTCCATGCAACTTTATTCCGTTTAATCTTTCGTTGTTATAACGTTACACCATCATCCGGGATCTGTGTTAGGATATTTAAATGCTCGTAAAAGACTGGTAAAGCCTTTCTTGTCTTTCTTAATCCTCCGTTTGAAATTTTCAATTAACGACGGATAACATTCTCGAAAGGAGCTTATCGACTTTTCGATTATTATAGACCTCGACGGGAGAAAATTTTATAATGTCATGCCATTCGATCCCGTTGCAACTGACACGGAATCTACCGCAAAGCCACGTAGATGTATCATTATATATTAATATAATCCCTTTATGAATCAATATGTTTACATCAATATGTTAACATCAATATGTTTCGATATTAATATTCGATTTAGTCATTTAATCCATTGTACACATCTTTGAGAAGAATATAACATGTAAAACATATATAATAATCACACGAACGTAAAAGTTTCAAAATGTTTCAAAGTTTATTTCTGAAAATAAAAGGAACTTGATTAGAATTTTCTTTCTTCTTCAAATTGTTATTCTAGGTCTACAGCCTAATCTTTTCTCCATTGTCCTCTCATTCATCGGATATATCTTTGCACCTAGATTGGTCTACGCTTCCTCTACGGATGGACTTATTCTTTACAATTTTCATCAGCCTGTTGACCTCTGTTTTTATCTTCCATTCTATTTTTCGCTCATGTACTCATTCCTTTGTTTCCTCTACTTTACATGATCTTCTGATGTTCTCGCTCTTTATCCAGCAGCGTTTTTCCCAAGATATGCCTCAATATTCTCATCTCTGTCGTTTCTAATACATCTCTAATATTGTTTTCGACATGTCGAATCTCATCTCTGCTGTGCGTATCATATATCTAGTAATTGCTTTGCAGAAACATGACCTCATTTTTTTTATTGAATATGTCTGTTCTCCAGACTTTTTTAGGCATCCTAAGGAGACTTCATTAGCTTTGGAAAGATCAAACGCTTTGTATTCAATGTATCGATTCTCGTCTCTGCTTTGCACATCATAAATCGTCTTGCAGTTGGTTTGCAGGTATGTGATCTTGTATATTGTTGAATATGTCTCAGTTCTCCGGATTGAGTTCTTCAGGTTTCCTAAGGACGCTTTATTAGTTTTAGAATAATCGAACGTTTTATATTGGATGTATGTGATCAAGTCTTTGCTGTGCATATCATGATTCGTCGTGCGTGTGCTTTGCATCTATCTAATCTTTTTTCTTGTTGGATATATTTTCTTCGGATTGTGTCATTGAGGCATCCTAATTGGGACTTGTTAGCTTTAGAAAGATCGAAGACTCTGTGTTCGATGTGTTGATTCTCGACACTACTATGCTGACACTACTATCATGATTCGTCTTGCAATTGCTTTGCAAGTTTATGACTTATTATTGTTGAATATGTTTATTATGGAATATATATATTTTCTCTTGTGTCTATTGTATCATTGAGGCATACTATTTTGTTGGATTTCGAAAGATTGAACTCTTTTTTCTTGTTTTTCTTTTTCATATTTTCATTCTGATCCCTTGACCTATTCTTTTTTTATTGTCGTTCCATCTTTCTGTTATGTCCTCGCATCATCTCTTGCTTTGTCAGTTTATGCTTTGCTTACAAATGAGTGACTTATCTCCTGCAATCTTGGCTGACCTGTTTTCTTCTATTCTGTTTATAAGTTCATTCCATTTTATTTTTTGCTTATGTACCCATTCTTTTTCGTCCTTTACTTTAGATGATTTCTTGATGTCCTCGTCACGGTTTTCAACAGCATTTTTCCCGAGACACGGCTCCGTCGTCTCGAATACGTACTTTGTTTTGTGTGTGGTGACGTCTTTGCTTTGCATATCATGATTCTAGTGATTTGTAGATCTGTGATTTTATTTGTTGTTGATTATGTCTATTTTCCCTGATTATGTTATTGAGGCATCCTCTTTTATTTTCCTATTTTGTTAGCTTTATCCACGTGTCGTTCTTGATGCTTCCGAAGTTGATTCTATTTATCGCAAGGTATTTGAATGTCAGTTGCTATTAAATGTCACTTGCCCATCCATTTCCATTTTGTATGTTCGTCGCTCTTCTGCTGTTGTCATATATTTAACTTTTTTGACTATAACTTAACTTTTTAACTATTTTCATATTATATTGTTTCCCAGTTGAAGATATGCGTCGTTAGTCGTCATCTTAATTTTCGACAATTAGCATGGCATCATCGGCGTAACAATATTTTATTTTTATTTCTTTCTTTTATACTCATTTTATATCCTCTATCTATGCTTATCTTCTTTGAATTCACTTTATCATCAACTTTAATTATTAGATTGTAGATTTGATTAGAATGTAAACAATTTTAAATAATCCGATGATCAGTGATCATCGTTAATTACTAGTGATTAATTGTTTATTGAAATTCCGATTTGAAACATAGATAAAAACTATTCAAAGTTATTTTTATAAAACCGTTAAGGATATAACTTTAACATTCTGCCCAAGCGATTTTGGATTGCTCCGAATGGTTGAAAATTTGCGCGGAAGAAATTTCCGTTGGTCCATTTCTATGTGATGTTTTAAAAAACATGAGGTAATTCCGCATTCTTTCGATTGAGCTTTCGAAGAAGATGGTATTCTAGATGTGAGAAAAAAATGTAGAGAAAAGATCGGCTACTGAGGCAACTTCTTTTTAAGACTCTCTTTTTAAAACGCCCTGCAGAACTCATCTTCCAAAGTGCCAGAAATATTTCCCCTCGCTCTTAGCGGCGGTTCCAAGAAGTATATGTCTATTATTGACGACGCGTACATTGTAATCATACTACGTAAAAAGGGAGAAGAAAGATATTCTTCTCTTCGCGGCATCTTCCCGCCTCCGCGAAAGAAAATCCCACTAAAACAACGAAGCCGGTTACGCAATTCGATTTTTCTGAAGGGACGACCAGCGCTGACGCAGAAATGTCGATAATCGAACCGCGCGTGGCGTGTTTCACTCGTCCGCATTGTGCGAAAGACGATGTATCACTTGAGCTGCGTCTCAATAACGCGTTTTAGAAACTCAGTTTATCCCCCAATTTATCCGTCGCGGAATCGGCGATCCAATTCCGCAATCTCCGTTGCGAACAATGCGATGTAATATTGTTCCCGCAGCAACGCGACTGACAATAGCACGAAATCCGCGCGTGCAAGAACAGCTGGAAGTTCGCGCGGTCGGAAGTTGCGTCCGGGAATCCCTTCTGTGATCGGTTCCCGAGCGCGGCGGATCGCCGAGGTCGAGGGTCAGATCTTTCGTGATCGGAGATAGAATCGCGCCAACTCCGCTCTCGCGCAAGTCGAGCCGAACAAATTCGCTGCGAAGGGAGAGAGAACGCCAAAATTCATTATGATGCCGGCAGCGCGCTCGGTTTGTCGTTTGAAAACGGGGTTCGGCGAGTTAGTTAGGCGAGGACCGCTTTGATGAGAATGATCCACTGATCAGTCATGCGATCATAGACCAGAATCGCGCACGGTAGAATAACGCGTGTTATTCAACCGAGCGCTCATTGAAGCGCTACCGATCTTCCGCTTGCTCTTTGACTTGTTTAACTAGTTAAATCGTTTTGGAAGAAACTCCGAGTTGGACGCTGTGCTTTGTACGCTGTTTCTCTCAATATTTGATATCAAGTGCTCTTAAAAACAGCACATGAGGAATTTGCAGTAGAGAATTGGAGCGCGCAAGCTATCAATTATATTGGTAATATTCTTTTTTAAATTAATGCCGATTAATCATCATTTTGACTAATCAGGATTACAACGGCACTTTTAAACAGCGCGAAGCGCTAATTCGTGATAGTTGCACGAGCGATGAGATCGAAACAGCGAATCTTCACCGTCAAGGTATTCTACGTGCCACGGATTTACACTATTTGACAAATTCGTGTTTTGTTATTTCGAGTTTTCGAATCCATCCAGCGATCGGCAAAAGAACGATATGACGAAATTGTTGCACGTGTCACGGAAAGTTTTTGCGCCGAGAAGTTTAAAGCTCATTGCAGCTAAACTTTGGACATTTGCAGGCAACAGGCATAATGACAGGTTGCACGTGCTTAAAGGTCGAACCGAGACCTTCTTGTTTCGATACATCTTCACGTCAGAATTAATTGATTGTTTGACCAAGCTACTTTGCCAAACAAGCTTTTGAGATTTATGTTTTGAGCTTATAGATACAACGTTCTACTTAGAGAGACTACTCTATCAGACTACTCTATCTTCCAAAGTGACGTTTCTCCTCGCAAAGTAAGCTTCGAAAAGAATCTCGAGACATGATTATCAATTAGTAATTAATAATTAGTAATTGACAATTCGATGAGATTTCGGAATGACAATTCGGAATGATTACGCAAAGGAATATTATGAAAAGGGAAGAATATTACATTAATATTACATCAATATTACATTACATTCAGTCGCACGTCCACGATCGATATTCGCGATTGAAATGGGAGATTTGTCAGATATACGATACGGAATGATTTTGGAAAAGAAAAAAGAGATAAAAGTTTAATCGAGTCTGATCATTTTTCTTACTTGCTCGGTTCGAAAAACGCGACAAATGGCTTCTCTGTAATCGCTCTCGCTCGTCGGTTCAATTTCCGTAACATTCTTTTTCTCCCGAACGAGGCAGCACCCTTTGTTTCCGCTATTATTTCCGATAGATATTCGCGCAGCGATTTTACTGTCTCTCAGTTATCAGGTTGCGCCTTTAAATTCTTGCAAATGGCACTATCGAAAGTTGCAGTCTCCGATGCGAAACTGGCCAAAGCCACGAGCGAAGCATTCGTAGCTAAACGAATACTAAGCTGCATCGATTCACGTCAATGGAGACGGTTGAATGCAACATCTCTTCATTCGAATCGATAATGCGATAATCTTAGATAAATAAGCGCACAATGATAACATAATGACATAAAAAATATCAGTCGCTCAAGTATGAAGTACCAATAGATCACAAAAGTTGCATGCACAATAATAATCAAAGAATTAATACGCACTATAAATATAAATAATTTGTATAAAACGCATTGTGAATAATTGCACGTAATTATTCAAATAGAATGCCAGAATTATATTTTACATTTTTGTCTCCGTGATAAAAACTTGAGTTTTGAGTTACGAGGGCGTGTGCAAAATGAAAAAGAATCTCAATCATAAAATTCTTTTTATAATTGAGAACCACTATATTGTTCGAAGAACGATAGAAAGTACGTAGAAAGAAAGCTATCGAAGATAATGTTTGTCTGTGCTTGCGAAAGTGTCATTGAACCTTGACTCGGTCAAATTCTCAAATTTCGATTTCTTAAAGTTCGATAAAATTATATTGAAGATAGTGATGTATCGTGTCGTTAGAATGGAGCCATGAGAGGATCAAACATTGCAGAAATATCATGTCACATACTTTTTTCTCGTATCATATTAATGTTTTATAATGCGCTCAGATTACATTTCGGTTCTAACGAAGCCATTTACGTTAATAAAATCGGCATTTACATAATGCGGTGAAAAATGCGCGATTAAATCTCTTTTTTTAAATTCTTTTCTTTTTCTCTCGTGCCGCGAAGAAAAAGTTCAAACAGATAATTTCTTTCTCGCTCTCATCCTGAATAGAAAGCATTCTAAGTCTAGCGCTTCCAATGAAGACAAAATCATTTATAAAAAAAGGGGTGCCGAGATGCTGGTGGTGTATTCATCCTTATCCTTCTTCTCCTTGCGTATTCGGTTTCTGCTTTTGCGGAAGAATTGCGGGCTTTTCTGGCACATTAACATCAAATCCTCTTAGGCTTAGGCTCTTAAGTAGATTCGGCGCTTTCTCTTCTCGCTCAAATGTCGATACTCGCTGACGGTCGACGATTAAGGTGATTGGACACGTTCATATTTGTCGAATCGACTGTTAAGAGAACCACTAGGATGGACTCGGTGTGCGACAGTAACTTAATCGCTGATCAAAACAACGCCAATGCCTATCGATTCGACAATGGCAATCCGTCCGTGATTCGATTGCGCGAATTCTATAGAATTAGGGATTAATTTTCCGAGCTCGCGCAGAGCAGTTCATCGTATTTCAACGGATCCTACGATTAGCTAACATCATAGAGGTATTTCAATTATTTCGTTTGCTGGCACGTTTTGGTGGTCAATAATTCTGCACGCTTCATTAGCAGAACATCGTTGCTCTCCGAGCAACACAATGTGGGATACTGCTCGGAAATGCCCGATAAAACTTGGGGATCGCTCAAGTCTGAACTCTTGCTCTCGCAAAATGACAATTTGCTCGGATATCTTCCTCCCCTGAAGCCTTTTATTTTCCCATCGAATCTGCTTGAACTGATCTCTCTCCTCTCTCTCTCTCTCTTTCTTTCTCCCCTCCTTTCTTTCTCGGTCTGTGTTCCTCAGCGTGTTGAGCTAGCTTTGTAGCGGCAGTCTTGCAGAGTTTTCCGAAACAAAATCCAGCTTAAGAACTCTTGTTGTTCCCTCAAGGGAGATCGCGCGATGCGAAACGCGTTTCATGTTGCCAGGGGCAACCGGTAATTTACACGCGCGCCGCTGCGATTGAAGCCGCAACGATTCTGCCGATTGCGGCCGATCCGTGCGTTATGACCGGCACGGCAGAGTGCCGTCGTTTTTCCATCGTGTCAACGACCGACCCTTCGGCTCCCTTGAGTTGCGAATGAGCCGGATGAAGTCGCACGTGACGGGATCAGATACTGCCGGATCCGCCGCGCCATTTGCGAAGGGCACTCGCTTTCGGGGAGGAAGGAAGGGAGGGACCATCATTTATATTTCCCCTACGAACGGATTACGATTACGATCGCTCGTTGCGAGCTCGTGCTAGGCTCGCTGTTACGCGGCACGCGGTAACGCAAAGGAGTTTCATCGCTCCTAATTTCCTTTTCTTCCTTTTTTTTTCACTTATAGATCGATTTCAATTTCCTGCGCCCATGTACCACGGGCGACAGCGTTAATTCAGATCGGGTAATTTCGAAGCGAGGCGAAATGAATTAAATGCTAAGGGTCTGCCTTTATTCGGCCGCTTTCCTTGTAGTTGTTCACCCTGGATAATTTAGATAACAACCCGACGGCTTGTTAATCCAGTTACTTCGCATTGCAAAAATTCCTACCAAATGAAGCCTTGGATTAAAGCAATCGGCCGTGTTAATGCTTCTTTTGTCCTCTTCTTCCTTTTATCTGCGTGCTTTTTTTCCTTCTTTTTTAGTGAACGAGGTATTGCGGGGCTTTAATTAATGTCGATTGAATGGTTGATGATAGATTTTTCTCGTAATTCGTTTCTTTTGCTTCTCCATTGCGAGTCGATCCAACTCGAATTTCTGTTTGCGAAAGACGCATATTTGTTTTTTCATATGTTTATGTATTTTTCTATATGTATATTACTGTAAAATATATATTTGCGATATGTAGGGCGTTTCTTTTTCAACAGATCGCTAGATTTATCTCGGTTTACTGAGCAACGGAGGAGATTCTGTTATTTTCTTGGAATTAATTTTTCAGTCATAAGCAGCGGGATATAGAGGCAAATAAATTTAAGAATAAATTAACAGAGTAAAGAATAAAGAGAAATCCGCATAATATGCCGTTTGCGTTTCACAAACGGATCTAATTCCACGCAGTTGTACGTAACGCAAAAATGATCTTTTATTGTATCGAACTCGGATTTGAAACCTCGTTAACGCAAGCTGCCATCCAGTGCACCAGTTCCTCGTTCCTCGGCAAAAATTACCTGTACAACGAGAGAAGGGAATTAATTGAATCGCGAAGGAGTTAAACGATCTCTTCAGATATCTCTGAGAGTTGCATCAAGCGGAGTTTCGCAAGACCGCTGCGCGAGACATGAGAATCCAGCTTCAAGCTCGCTCGGACGAATGCTGTACCAAAATGCTCTCCTCGACGAAACGGCGTTCTCGCATTTAAATGTGATCGTAAACTTTTTCTTCTCCTTCTTGTTCTTATAGGATCATGTTCTGTATTTTCTCCAATGTACCTGTCTTCCTGTGATGTCGATGTCCAACTTTCGCAGCAACGTTTTGAAGACTATCCAGGAGGTCTGTGTTTTCCATTTTCATGTTTTCTCGAAATTTTTGCTGGCAGGTTATCGTACATTCTCTTTATGAATGATCTCTCCGTACTCGACTGTGGCCCATCTTATCCTGAATATCCTGGATATTGTGGATATTTTTGTTGCGAATTCTCTATTCTCGCAGAGTACCAGCGATGCGTCAAAGTCCTCATTGTTCTTAGTACGTTTGATGGTTGTTTCCGTTCTTCTTTCAATGGCATGAGTCATTATAGATCGCACACAAGTTTTATATATTGTTATATATTGTTATATATTGTTCCTTAAGCTCATGTATTTGTTTCTCTTCTTTAAAATTTCTATTGCTTGTGATGTTAAGTCCAAGACGTAAACAAGGAATTGTAAAAACGTTCTGCTATTCGCGGTATTTTCCACGAGACGTACGCATCGAACGAGAATCGATAATCGCCGATCGGAGCGATTGATATCACTGGCAAGATAGTCAATGCGCGTGGTGGACGCTGATAAATAAAATTGGAAAACATAATCCACATAATCGAAATTCACGTGAGACGAAATACAATCGCAGCGGTTTGATTGGCTTCGCGTATACAAAATAACGAGCCGCGTGGCCCGCTTGATTCGTTGCCGAAGACGAATAATTATTTCTAATTAGCGACGAAGGGTCTCGTCGCCCATCGCTCTGATCACGTAGCAGGGATGAGTAAAGGGCGACGAAGACGAGTAAAGGGCTTCATTAATCGAGCACGTTGACACGATGAGGACAGTTTCCCCAGTAACGTCGCGAACATCACTCGGTCATCTGAAAGATGAAGCTGGCGCTTCAATGATAAATTGATTTATCGTGAGAATTGTGACATTCAAATTATGAATATTCTTTCGACATTGCGAAGTAAATCCTCTTTTCTTATTGCGCAGAAATTGCACAGTGTCTTGAATTGTAATTCGATTAAACGGCAGATTAAAGACGGATCACACGCGCGAAATAACTTGTTTTAAATAACGAATTACTCGTGATAGTTTATTTACATGTATCTTTTAATTCGTCTTTTGCTTTTATATTCCGTTACTTACGACGAAGGAATTTATTGTAAAAGAATAATACAATTTCCTGCTTTATTTTTTATAATGCGAAACAATAAATCGAGATAAATCTAGCGAAGCTGTTAACGAAGAGACATATAATGCCAACATATTACGAAATATAATTATTGTAATTAATTCATTGCAATTACTATAATAGCCGTCAAAAGATTTTTATGATATGATATAACAATTCTTTCAACATGATGATAATCGCCATTACGAGCACGAAGGTTTGCAATATTAATTATCATGACAGTGATCGTAATGTCGTAATGATCGCAATCGTAATTTTCCTCTATCAGTAGTTATCAGTCGCTATCAGTTGAATCTAATAACCGTGACATAATAGGTATTTAAAGTAAAACACCGATGTGATAATAAATATCATACCATGCTGCAAGTAATAATTGTGGCAGCTAAAATCTATCTATATAAGCAATCGCCGGAATGATCCAGCATCTGAAAAGTTAGCAGCAACTCATCTCGTAATTGCAGCGCGATCATGTTGCGATTAACTCCGTGATTAACTTATTAACCAAGTATATTGTTATTTCCGAGCAAGATGCGCGTTAACATACCGAAACTATTTAATAGGCGCGTCGGATTATTCCTATTTATCGCAAATAGAAGGAAAAAGATTTCGAAATAGGGTCACGTCATTACATGATAAACATTGCAGGTTGAAATGGAAGACGCTCAGAGATATACGCACGTCGGAAATACAGCCGAAAGCAGAAACGCTCTCGAAGCAATCGTCGGCTACGAGTAAATTGCAAGAGCGATATCTTCTTTCATTTTACTCTCGAATTTGTTTCACGGCGTATCTATATTTCACCATGCGCTTCATCTTGCCAGGTGCTCTCGGTTTCTACCGCGATATCCGCTCGAGACCATGGACAGGACAATATCGCATGTGTCAGAGGAAAATAAAAAGTGAAAGGGAAAAAGAAAGAAAACCAGCAAGGCGGGAAAATGATTTTCACGGCGTTCTTGAAAGCGTAATGGTCGGTTTAACGCTGCGGAGAATCGCATCGTTTCTCGGCGGAATATCAAGACATCTGTGATATCGGGCGAACATTTCGATGAATGTCGGAAATATGCAGCTGCAACTGCAGATAGATGCTTGGCGGTTTCCTACAATTGAAAATAAATGGCGAATTCTGTCCTGAGGAATCATCGTGCATGCGCGATGCAACAGCAAAAGCAAAATAAGAGGCGCGAAGCTTGAATAAATTCACCAGAGCTTCCGTCATTTATCGTGATTACGCCGACTACGTCGTGCTTTACTTTGTATCGTATGCAAAGGGATCCCGCAATTTTCCGTCTAATATCGATCTGAGAATTGTTTTGTGGTATGCGCGATGGACCTGTTGATTATTATTAATTCAGCGCCAGCAATTTCATCGATTGATTAAGTGAAAAGATAAACGAGATTTTCTAAAAAAAAAAAGAAAATGTCAAATCCGCTGATATTTCGTTTTTTTTGAGCTCGCGGAAACAAGTTTCTGTATAATCTGAATTCTTCATTTTTAATCGTGAATCATGGAAAAGAGAATTATGAAAAATTTCGTATTTCGTTTTTATGTGTCGAAATATTCTAGTTCGCTCGTCAATCAAGATTTTAATCAATCCCAGTATGCGAGCGAGTTCCAATTTTTAAATCGTGTGACGTGCATTTAAATCAGTGACGTAGGAATCCATGCACGTATTATCAATTCAATTTACTTGCCTATTCTCATTTGCTTGCTTTTCTTGTTCTTGTATACATACGGTTCTATCAATCGAGTGCCCTTTTTTCTTTAAAGACTGTCCATTTTCATACTCTCTACACAATTCGCCTAAGAAAATTCGAAGAAATTTATCCCGAATCATAACCATTCGTGGTATCAGTTACCCGGAAATATTGGATCGTCTATTCTGTCGACCAATCGAGATAATCGCGGTCCTATTGTAATATTTTCCATCGTTTTTCAACTCGCGATTAAAAGAAATCTATCGCGATTAGCATTGAATGAGCGCATCATGAAGTAAAGTGATTTTTGGATTTCGCAAGCTCTTTTATTCTCGTATTTTTACAAAATCTGAATTCGCGTACATACTATCATAATTGTTACAGTCACTGTCTATATCGTGATAATTATTGCGAATCATCGAATAATTGTCGCAAATAATTGTATCGTGATAATCAAAGCGACACAATATTTACTCTATGGCATCTGCTACACGATCAAACAACTATTGCGATCAGCATTAAGTGGGCGCATCGTGAAGTAAAGTGATTCTTGGATTTCGCAAGCTCCTTTATTCCTCGTATTTTTACAAAATCTAAATCCGTGTATATACTATACGTACGTATTACAATAATGTTATAGTCACTGTCTGTATGACGATAATCAAAGTGTTGCAACACTTGTGCTGCAGTGCGTTATATCGAGTCTTGCCCGCTATATGTACACAAAATTGCTCGCTGTCCCTTCCCTTAATTCACGTAAGCATGGATCCTTGATGGGACAATGCGCGGATTACGATGAATCAGATTGAAGCGATGAATCATGTCCTCACCTGTGCTGGTGACACGGCCGGCTCACGTTTCCTTCTCAGACTTTTTTTCCGGCAAGATCCCGCAATTCAACACGATCACCGATTTTATTGGCTTGCCGACCTTTGTGCCGAATTCCTGGATCTATTTAATCATTGTAGACGTAAACGGTTTATCGCTATCGGTTTTAAAATGCGTAGATGATTATTAAAGCAATACCGTGCCACGCGGATTCCTTTATCGCGCAAAGACATGGAATAATCTTAATTAAAATATCTGGAATGGTTTTCAGCTCGCTGCTATATTTGGCGATTCACGAATTTAAGGATGTAAGCGAAAGATAAAAGATACCGTTGATGTGATACACGAACAGAGCGTGCTTAAAATGTAAAGTGAGAGTCAAATTCATCGTTGAAATTCACAATTGGCAGTTATCATTGACGTTTAAAAGTAACCAATTGCGAACTAGTAAAGAATTAGTTATTAACGCAAGTGTACTTTATGTTGAATACAATTTAACTTGACGGAATCTTTCAATCAAAAATCTGAATTACAATCCTCGCGCATTGCAATTTACGAGATACTCGTTAGATGGCGGCATGTACTCTATCGATATGACAATCGGACAATAGATTATAAAATTCGTTAATCTTAAAGTTATCCTGCCTCTTCGGTCTAATACAAATTGTTACAAATGTTGTTACAAATAAAACAACAGATCAAACAGATTTAACATAAATCAAGAAGGAGTAATACATCCGCGACAATAATAAGCAAAAAATTGGAAATAATGAGGCATTAATCATGAAATAATCCTTTCTTTTCGTTGAACCGTCTCGAAGGCATTAAGAATCATAAGATACGCGAAACCGAATTTTTCATCAATCCGATGGAATTTTCTTTGACTTGGCTATCACCAGTGCAGCGTCGTTCAGCTCGTCGGAGCTTGAATTAGCGGAACTACAAAAGCCCAACGAAAAAAGACTCTTACCTTGTAAAGGTTCACCATTCCTTCGATCACCCGGCCAAAAACAACTTTATCCCCGTCTGCGGTTTTAAGCTCCCTAAACGTGAGATTAAACTTAGAGTCGTTTCTGTCCTCGTCATTGTTGCACATGGATAGGATACCCGGTCCCGTATGGCGCATCTCAAAATTCTCTTTCTCGAAGGACTCGCCGTATATGGAAGTGCCGCCGGAGCCATCGAACTTGGTCACGTCTCCTCCCTGGCACCAGTAGCCGGAAACGATACGGTGAAAGGGTGTGTTCCTGCGAATTGTGAATTCCATATTTGCATTGCTTCCCTCCGGGAAGCAAGTTCCCCTAGGAAGCCTCAGATTTCCGATCGACTATCGCGCGCGCCTTCTCCTCGGAGAAGAGTTTCGGAGGCGCGTTCGTTGCGCATTAACGCGATTTCTGGCTTAATCAATCTCGCCGCCCCATGAGGGTCCAATATCGCACGCTTGCTGGCAAGTGCAAATAAAATTCACGTACTTGTACGATAAACCGTTTGTCCCGCGGCAGAGGGCTACAAAGTTTTTGCAGGTGCGCGGCACGACGGTGTGGTACATCTCGAATACTATGCGGCCGAAGATGTAATTCTCTTCCTTGATCCCAACGTCGAAGAAGCATCGCATCTTCCCGATCAGTCGCTTCTGCGCCTCTAATATCGTCAGTTTCTCGATCATGGAGACGGATCTGCGGACATGATCAGAGATCTCAAGAAGAGATCGATCCGCTCGCGCGGATCTCTAGCAGAGCAGCTCCAGAGCCAGCTTCGCGGTTAAGCGAGATAAATAGAGATAGCATGGAATTCTTCGTCCCGCGTTATCACGGAGATATTGACCTGCTACGGTGTTGTACCAGTTCGTATGCAGTCTTCCATTGCTTTTTGAGCATCTGAATAGAATATTGGGTTTTCGCTTGGTGTATTCTCTTCAGCATATGTTTATTCTCCTTCATGATTATACTGTTTCGGTAATCCTGATCGTCAAACGCCGTTTTGTACACAAAATCTGATGCCCAGGGATCCAACTCTCCCTAAAGATGAGGAAATTATCCTTCATGTTTGTCTCCCCTTCCTTATCCTTGTGTAATTTTTGTGTTATAATAAGTAAACGATTAAGCGAATATCTAAATGAATATATATATACAATAAAAGATACATCTGACATATTTGTATGTAAACCAGATGTCAACTTTTTAATTTTGACGGTAAAAATAACGGTACACTAACTTTTATTCGATGGATGTAGTTCATTCTCTTCAATAACTTCATGTTTTCCTTGTCGATATCTCTGACTCGCGCAACATCGCTTAGCAATTTATAACTCTTTAGATATTTGAATATAGGAAAACGTGGAGCCTTATTATCGATCTTCGTGGTAATATGACAGAACTTTTTATTATCCATGTTTAGTACGATATGTAAAGTGTTTACTAGAGATTTCCAACGATTTTTCTTTTCTTTTTTATAAAGATTTTTCCTTTTTGTATGTTAATGCCATTTTTATGTCAATCGTGTTAACGCCGGCATTTCTTGCTATAGATTCATAATCCATGCTTGCGAGAATGTGACATCAACTGACGCAATGTTCAAGAGATAATTATCGCTCATATAATAGAGACTGAATTTAATAGCGAATTAATGATACAACGCATACCTTTGATAAATGAGCACGATGATAGTACCTTATTGTACAACAAATTTACACGCATGAGCAAGGCACGAGTTCATCAAGCGTGTAGTTAGTTTCTCAATTAATTAATTAATTATATTTGCTCATCTCTTTTGACAGTTTCAACATTCAGTTAGCATCGAATTATATCTGGTAACAATCAACATATTGTAAATACATATTGTAAATTAAAAGAAATTAACTTGCTTTTCTTTATTATCTTCAGACTCATGATAACTCCTCTATCGTATGAAATTGCCTTTATGAACGGAACAATTTGCGCGAGAACGGGATAAGAAAGAAGAGCGAAATTAATATAAAAAAAAAATGAGAACACGTTTCCTTTGTATCCTTTGGTAATCTCTCTAGAAAGATAACACGTGTTAATTGTAAAAATTATATCATAATTGGAATTAGATTATGTTACAGATAAAATTATAAGATTATATTAATACATGTAAAATTATTTTATTATAGAACTAATAATGAAAATAAATACGCAGTATAATTAGTGAAAAATTATGCGAGGAGATTGCGTATTTTTAATATAACGCAATTGTTATGCATCATGTACATATATATAATAATTGATCATGATTTTTTAATCCATCTAGCAAATTTGTCCATATGTTAACATATGTTAACACGATAACGAGAATTAAAGATTTGGGAACGCTAAATAAAACTAGTATTGTAGGATAGAAGGAAAAAGATCTTGATATTGTTTATGTCGATGCACATTATAAGCCTATAAGTCAGTTTAAGTCTTTATACGTGCATATGTGTGCGTATGGACGCGTCGCGTCGAAGAAAAGGCTGCGGAAGGAAAGACTGCTGACGCTCAAAGACTTACAGGATAACGTAGTTAATCTGGATTACATAGAAATATGCGGAGGTTGGCCGATACAAATATTAGTTTGTTTTCATACAATGACGTGAAACGTCTTAAAGTTAAGTACGCGAAAGTTACACGCGAAAGAGTTGCGTGAGAAGAATCGAAGGGCACGTATCAAGACGAGCGAACTGTGAAGACTGCGAATGAAGAACTGTGAGCTGCAAGTTGCGAGTTAGCGAGATCAGTTAGCGAGATCAGAGAGTTAGTGTCCTAGTAGTTGCGAGAGACATTGTATCCTGATAGAGAAGAATAAAGTGTTCTTTCTTGTTTTGTTTTCGATCTTGTTTTCAAGCGTCGAAAACACGTTTTCATCATAATTTCTATTGGATTGTATAGTATCATCTTTGATTCTTTATCACTTGGGTTCCGTGCGTAACCGTAATAAAAAATCGGATATCAACAAGGTCTTACACAAGTATCTGGAATTGTACTGTAGTATAAAAGGGAAAAAGACCAAAAGATTAGGACTTTCAGTGGCGTCTTCATAATCGCACCACCCCTTAAGTCGGAAACACTTCACAGACTCTTTAGAATCAAACTGCGATGTCCATCATACTTCATAGACCCATGACTCTTTAACTGTAATGGAACATCATCATGAAACTTCAATGATTATCGTTATTTATAGTTTTATTTTATAATCTTCTAGGAACTAAGAACACAGGGCAAGTCAGATCTAAACTATAAATCACCATGTATTTCAAATAGTTGAAATACTATGTTGTTAGCATGGGGATAAACAAAACACGGAACGAGATATCATGGCTTCTCTTGTTTACGACAAGGGCCAACTTTAGACTATAACAGGGTAAGGAGAATCTTTGTCAGGGCAGTCCTGTCCTAGTTCTCAATCAAAAATCAGCCAGCGAGATCAAGTAGCTAGTCTCGCGAAAAGCGTTGTATCTTGACGAAGAAGAAGAAAATGTTCCTTTTTTCGTGTTGTTCTTTCAATCCGAGGCGTCGAAGATCCATCATACTTATCTATTCCATCCTGATAAAAATATAATACTGCAAGAGTCCCAAATCCTCAAGATTCGCATGTAACTTGCAATAAGATTGTGAGATTTGCGTTAAGAGAACGGATGATTCGTTGCGCGTTTTCGTTATTTTCTAGTTTTCATTAAAACTAAAATCAAAGTTTATTTCACTCGCATCTTTTAAATCGAAATTAAATTGTGTCTTACATCTCTTCGAGTCGCAGCTGAAATACGGTGTATTTTGCTTACAAAAATCCGTCATTCAGTTTTTGTAAAATTGAGATAACATCAACGATTGTTTATCAATTGGGCAATCATCGAAGATGGATTTCACGTAAGTGTATTTCGGATTCGAACATAGAATTGGTGTTTTGGCGCCGATTTTATTCTTGTACATGTAACTGATGAGAAAAAATCTACAATTTTTTTACTGTAATTGCAAATGAATATCATGGAAAATTCAGGAAAGAACTGCATCGTAAAACATGATCTTGACCAGTCATCCATGCTTGGAATATCGATTTATCTCGACCAGTACATTTTACGCGATACTGAATGAAGAAGCATGTGTTATTAAGCACGCTTAAGAAATAAAAGGCGCAACAGACTACGTTCTTAAAGAACGCAATTTATTCATTCTTTTTATTCTTTTTAACATCAAAGTTAATATTTATTAATGGACTTGAACGAACTAAAGTGATTCGTGCGACGAATCTTGATACTCCAGTCGTGATAGACGATTAGATCACGCTCGGTAGTGAATGCATCGATATGCGGAAACATTCTCTCTCTYTCTCTCTCTCTCTCTCTCTCTCTCTCTCTCTCTCTCTCTCTCTCTTGATTCTTCTACTATCGTATTAATGCGAGAAATCGAAAACTTGTTCCGCGTTCCCGCGGAGCACGTATTTCGCATAAGATTGATATCATATAAAATCGATACTAACATCCTAACCGTATCTCGATATATTCCGGAAGGCACTGACAATGAACGCATTCGGCGGAACGTAAATTCGATGCTCGAGGGAGGTGCCTATCACACCAAGCACACTGGCCGCAACGGCGGAATATAAGAAATACCGAGGCGGGTATGTCCCGAGAGAAATTCTGCGATCGTTAATTCGGAATCACGCGCGCGATCGTGAGGAGAGACAATAAAACTAATCGAACGTTTCGAAGTTGCGAATCATTCTGAACGCGACCGGTCGAAGACCATGCGGCGTCTTAGTGATTGCTGCATTTCTGCATATTGACGCAATCAATCCGCTGAATTCCTCCATATCTACACATTGATATACCAGCGGATACTAGTGACAAGTTCATAACGTACGGTCGACCTAAATATCGTTCTTTATGAGAAGAATTACGCTTTCTTAGAATTATGCTTAGAATTATGCAGAGAGCAACTGTTATGAAAATAAATACTAATGTAGAAGAAAGCAAGAGAATCCCTCGATCGCCAATATTTTCTTACGGAGTTTTCGATGACTGCTTGACTGATAAGCAATCGTCAATGTTATCTCAATTTTACGAAAACTCAACGAGGGATTTTTGTAAACAAGATATGTATTTCAGCTGAACGACGATACGAAGATACATGAGACACATATATGTTAATCTCGATTTAAAAAATACGATTGAAATAAACTTTAATTTTACTTTTAACGCGAACTAAAAAACAGCGAAGGCGCACAACGAATCATCCGTTCTCTTAACAGATTCCATAGTCTTATTGCAGCCTCTACGTGAATCTTACGGATCTGATCTCTTGCAGAACGATTTTAGATATTTGTATAAGATGATATCCGATTTTTTGTTGCTGTTTCGCTTGCGCACAAGACTCAAGCGTTAAATAAACCAAGGATAAACTATTAATGTTTGAGGTCCACAACTATCGAAGATTGTTTGCAAAGAGAGAAGTTGTTTACAAAGCGAGTCCGTATTACACATAGCATATATTTTATACAATTTAAACCGTTCAAGACTCATATATACATTGCATCAATCATGAATGATCATAAATAATTCTCTTGAAGGAAGATGCACGCTCACCTTCTTATATGCGATTATATTATTATGACTAAATTATTTATGATGGATCTAACAAACTGAAAGCAAATTATTAGAATGTCCTTTAAATATATATAACTATAGTTTCAATAGTTTTGATCGCGAATAACAGATACTTACGTGATGAACGAAATATACCATGCGAGAATACTTGAAGTCAAACTGAAAATCTCCGCACTCCTATGAGTAGAGTGATAACCCGGATATTCTTAATAAGAGTTGCGACATCTGCATCATCATTACGAATACTTAATACAATGGATTACTTAATAATACGTTCCATACGCTTTGATGCTCCTTGAAGATATCAAAATAACTGGTTTCGTCTGTTATGTGCCAAGATTTATGTTTTCGCAGTTTCAGCGTCACGTGTGAAGCATAATATCCGGTTTACAATGTTCCCTATCGCGCTCACCTAAAATCAAAACACTAACATGGATTAAAGACGCTTCCGACAATGTGTCGAATCAATTCCCGAAGACATGTCTCCGATTCGGGATAAATATACCTTGATACAGACTTTCTCACACATGTAATTAATGAGAATGAATTTCAAAATGTACAGGGATGTCCAGAACACTATCATCATACAATAGGCCAGTTTCTTCATGCAATAGTCGATGAGCGATATACTGAAGATCGTAGTCCCAAAACTACGCAACCGTAATAACTTGACATTTTCAGAGTCATCTCTATTTCGAACACGGTATTCACTTCTTGAGATACTTTGCGAAATGCTTAACTCCAAGTGAAGGTGCCTGCGTGGCGTTCGTAAATTTACATTTGCATTATTGCATTATATGTGATTGCTCAAATTCTGATTCTCTTACATTATGATCCATTTGCTCGACATCTTTAACAATCCGCATCTATGCGACGTAGAATCTTCGGGAACTCGTTGTATCTCGTTCGTTACTTTTTATCGACTATTGTTCGTTGACTTGATCGAACTTTAGTCCTATGTATTTAACAATTAAGATCAAAGATCTTATTACGCTGTGATGGAGTCTTGTAGAATAGCGGCGGGCATAATCAAACGTTTAACAACTTTTAATGCGTACAATGTATATTCGATGAATCCGCTAATTTGTCTCTTTTTATGTACGCATCATATAAGTTTGCGATTTATTTTCTAAAGGTAATCTTTTCTGCAAGGAAAAATATACCCACCCAAGAATGTTCGTGATGGTTAGATCCCAGATGAAGCTAACGTTAAAGCTATAATTCAACATAAAGGTAACATAGATAGCCGTTGCGATACCAACGCTATTCTTTGAACCAAAGAAACTGCCCGTATATCAGGATTACGCTTATCAGGAACCATCCTAAGACGAACCATATTGTTCTCCTGTGTAGATTCTCGTAATCCGTTGTCGTTTCGAGCTTTTCTGAAGTCGAGTATAACGAGCTTCTTTAGATAGTTTCTGAATCTCCAGAAGAAATAGTACGCGCATGATTAATGTCTATGCAAGAGTTCAATGATGTTCGACATTTTCCTACCTGATCTTTATATGCTTCGACAACTGTTAATATCAATGTTACAACGACATTCGACAGTATCAGAATGCAGTATTCAAGAGTATAGTGAAGCATCTGCGATATCAGAGCGGAACAATAAATCAGCCACACCAGTAATATATATAGAAGATACAATGTGGACTGATTCGCAGGAGATTCGGTCATTCTTAAACCGAGCACATATTCATCAAAAGCGGCGAGAACGTTCGCACGTCCTCGGTCATGACGGAAGCAACCGCGATTCCGAACTGTATTGTTTCTGCCGCTAACCGTAACGAGAAAGCGACCGAGCTGTTATAATTATAAACGCAGAATTATGTATATTAAAATAATCGATCCGATAAATGTTATACTTTGCGAAGCAATAAAATACAACGAAGCTGTTGTTGACAACGCATTGGTCGCCGTGTATCGAGCGTTTATGAAGATCGATGCTCTTCGATGTCTTTGATTTCTCGTGTGCCTTTTAAATCAATTCAATAATCAGTTCAATAACAATTTTCACAGTGACATTATGCGTGATGTCATTTCATAAATTAAGGAAGCTGATTTCTCTTGCTTGTTTGTTATTGCACAACTTGATGTAATTTACTATTAAATGCTAAGAAAAAAGATTAATCCAGAAATATTCAATTATACGCACACGCATATGTACATACAGACGGACACAAGAGATATGTCGGGAGAGAAATATATATATCCGATATTTTCTATATCGACTTGAAGATTTCGTCCAAGCATTGTTTTCATACGCCTGCATGAGGATGATTTTCTTTTCTTTTTCTTTTCATTCTAGAAATTATTACAAGATATCATTAATGTAACATTTAGTTATACATGTGACAGTTAGGTATGTGAAAATCTTGAAAAGCATATGCTCAATGGTATATGCCCTTTATAATTACATTCCGGTCAAATGTATAGATCTTGAGAAAGTCTTCTTTTCAATCTGCTTGATGTCTTGATGTCTTGATTTCTCATGAGATTATTCGTGAATATATTAGAATGTTTTTCAATCCTATCAGCATATCTCCGACTGAATCTTCTTATTTCGTCTCTAACGTATAGCACGTTCAGATCATGATATAATGTATCATTGGTGACATATTATGGAGCTTTAATAATAATTCTAATGTTTTTTAAGGAATTTTTATAATATTTCTATATTTAAATTGGAAGCCGTGTCTCACAATTGGACGCCATAGGCCCAAATACGTTTGAGAATTGCTTTATATAATAGCAATTTATTTTCATCTGACAATTGAAATTTTCTGCCGAATAGTCAATATATTTTCCCATTTCCCATTGAAATCCAAGTTGTTCTCGCTTGGTGAATATATGTTTTTTTCTAATTTAATCTATGGTTCAAGTATAGTCCTAAATATTTGGCATTTTCAGTTTGAGGGACTCTTAGAGCATTCAGAGTTACTAATGGATATATCTCTTTACAGATAGTAAATGTCACATATACTGATTTTGTTCCATTAACTTTGATTTCTCATTTTTTTAAGCATCTTTGGATGTAGGAGAGACTTTCTTGTAATCGCTTTTATATAATTGTTATGAGTCACAAAACTGCTATATCGTCTGCATAAGTTATAGTTGTGAAACCCAGAGCGACTGGAAGATCTATGGTATATAACAGATAGAGCATCAGTCTTATTGTACTACCTTGAAAAACTCCAAAGTTGACCTCTTTTAATTCTGTGATTATTCTATATTTAACTTTAAAAGTTTTATGTAATAGATAAAATTTTATGACGGCATAGAGATCAGTTGGAAAGCTGTTTTTAATTTTATAGTTTTCATGTTAGATCTTGTCGAAGGTCTGTGAAACATCGTGGAGAACCGCCATATATCTATGTGCTTCCATATCATTATTTATTCTTTTGACAATTCTGCGTACCTATTCTATGATTTTATAATGCTTACGTCAGAATCCAAACTGATGATTGGGGATTAATTTATGCTTCTCTATTATTGTGAAGAATCTTGGAAATAGAAGTTTCTTGAATAATTTCGATAGGCACAGATAGTAAGCTGATCGGTCTATACGATTCAACAAGTTCTGCCGATTTGCCAAACTTCTGTATCATAATAATTTACGCTCCCTTTTCTTCCGGGAAAGAAATCCTATTTGAGAACTGCATTATAAAGTTAGGTGATAAATTTTATTCTTATTTCTGGCAAATGAAGATCAGTAAAAGGATTAAGCAATAATCGATCATTACCAGCATTACTTCGATTTGATCCGCATGCCGAATGATCATGCAAAGATCAAGCTTATATCTTGCAATTTAATACTGTAATCGGTTTATATCGAATAAATTGGCGAAGATTAAAACAACTTTTCAACCTGCTTGTAGATAGCAATTGCTGTATTTACATATATTGAATAATCGATTTATTGAAACATGCATTATATTTTGCGGATCAAAAGAGGATGATTCGATAAATCTCATGTTTCTATTTTGAGACATAATGCATTGATGATATTTTTAATTTTTTATGTTCTTGTTGTTATTTTAACTTTGTTAATGTAGTATAAAAGGAAAAAAGACCGAAAGATTGTGTTCATAATCGCGCTGTCATCCCTTAAGTCGGAGACAAACTTCTCTGCACAAACTTCTCAGAGTCAAATTGTAATGTCCAGCATACTTCACGGATCCATGAAACTTCAACTATCGTTATTTATCGCTTTATTTTATAACTCTCTAGAAACTAAAAACACAGGACAATCCGGATATAGACCATAAATGACCATGTGTTTCAAATAGCTAAAGTACTATGTTGTTGAAGTAGGGATAAACAAAACATGAAACATCGCGATCTCTTTTGTTTATGACAAGGGACAGTAAGGGCTAACATATAAAAGGGGCATCTTTATCAGAGCAATTCTATCCTAATTCTCAATCAAAGATCAGCCAGCGAGATCAAACAGCTAGTCTTGCAGAAAATCCTGGCAGAAAAGACTAAAATGTTCCTTCTTTCTTGTTGTTTTCTCAATCAGAGGCGTCGAAAATCCATTATATTTATCATTTCCATTGTGATAAATATACTACAAATTCACACTCTACACTAATATTGCTTTTCTTTCTCTTTATTTTATTAAAATATATTGTAATATTACGTAATATTCTAATTGCATAATTATTACGCAAATGGGGCAATTATTAGTTGGTCACTCATACATATAAGATGTTTCCTTTTTATTATAACAAATAAAAATGTAAAAAAGAAAAATGATTACAAGTGGCGATTCTTATAACATTTGACTGTCCACTTGTTTAAAAGATCTCTCCTTGCACTATATGAATCAGTTATGCTTCTTTGTTGTATCGTAATTATTATAATCGTCCCGATATAATTCACACACTGTAAAAGATTGAAGCGCGTCGTTCTAATATTTATTAATATATAGATAAAATAATTCGTATTATATCGCATGTGATGCAAATAATGAATAATATTGTTCGTGATAGATATGTCGTTTGCATATTTAAAGCTGAATTGATTCATAATTTCATCAAGTTAACTAACTAGATAAATTTAGAGGTTAATCAGTTAGCGATTTTAAAAAATAACAACTATTATATTTCTCCAAAAAAAGTAATCGCAAACCTGCAGAAGATATTTATATCCGAAGCAAAGCCCAAGCCCTAAAATCTTTAATGGTCGCTGTAACAATTGATAAAGGAACTGCATAATCTGCAAATAATCAGAAATAAATAATAATAATACGCACAGATACACTGAGATTATTATTGTTCCTTACGTATTGCTGCGTCTCAATATCCAAAGTATGATGAGTCAGTTTAACGAGGAACATCTCGGTTTTTTTCGCCTGATGGAATTCAATACGTTTTTAAATATACGTGTTTTCGGCTGATGATATAAAAAAGTTTTTTTGGAAAGCTTTCACATATTTCAATCGAATCTTATTTCTTGTGGCACAAGTAATAGATATCAATTTACAGTTTGTAGTATGTTACAGTTTGTACATTTCTATATACCTTGTTGCGGACTTCCTCGCATATGCAATTAAAAATGATCATTTTCATGGTATTCGTTATAATCCAGATATAACTGATGAAAAGGCCGAGTGTCTTCTCGTAGATAGAACTACTGTGAATCATGTCAGTATAAATATCATTGACAAGCTGCGCCGTAAAAACGACAAATGCCATTGCCTGCATCACCATATGCACTCCAAATATCTTTGTTAATTCACGCGTTATCAAACGCAATTCGAGATGAACCTGCCTGAAAAATGCATCGAAAATATGAATTAACTTGTTCAACAAAATCCCTTTTTGTCCAGGAATAAACTGCATAAAATCTCCCGAATGCGATGCGTCTTCTTAATTAATCCTTTCTCATATAGCGTTATTCTCATCTGCGTTATTCCGATATCAAGCATCTTTCTTTTAAACATTATCAAATGATAACAAAAGAGAAATATTTCTGTATATATATTTGTAAATATCATGATGCGATTTAATATTATTCCATTGCGCACATTAAAAATCGCTATATGTATGATAACGTTTCTCGAATATTCTTACATCAAAATCGATATTATCCGTTTGGGTGTTCCGATGTGTCGGCGAACCAAAGGCGACGAGGAAGTAGCCCAAGTATTCTTTGTTTGTCGTGTATCCTGCTGCGTTAGTTTATCAATATGTTGATTGATTTGCTCAAACCGAGATCCAATATATCTATATCGTTATACTAATAAAATGACGTACAAAATAAGGCATTAAATGCATTATCTGTCTCATATTGATATTGAGAGATAACGATGTCTTATATTTCAGTAGAAATTATTCAGATCTATAAATAGCATGTATTGCGCCGTCTACAAACCTTAATAACATCAGTTGGAATATATCGCAAAATATAGTTATGTGGAGGGACTGATTTATCAAGAAGGGCAAACATATGACTAGAGCGAAGGAACGAATGCACTCAAAATACCATAATCCGTCAAATATATTCAGCAAACAAATCGAGGCAATCCATCCGATGATCAAGCATGTACTCTGCACGCGTAATTCCGCATAATTGTTTGTTATTCCGAGCTTCTCCAATGTGTCGTTCACGACGCTTAGTTTGTTCAAGCAATTCTTAAATTTCTAAAAGAGTTGCGACATAAAAGAAAAAAGAAAGAAGAGAATATATTTACAATTGTAAATTATTAACAAGATAGAGAAAGGCGACATTGGCATAAAAGTCGGCAGGAAGACATTTAAAAATATCTCGAAACGACTTGTTTGAAGATTAGCAAAAAGAGAATCAATATAGGAATCATTCCTCGATACTCACAGATGTCGTACCTTGTCATAGTGAAAACTAAAGAATGTGGTCACTATCACAAAAATTATGCTAGTTTTGATAATAAGAAAAATCTCTATGTCAAATCTCTTAAGCAATAGCCTCATTTCAATGATGATGTAAACGTAAAGCAACCATGTTATTAGGATGTAGAGAATGCTTGGATATAATCTCGGTCGGCCACGAGGATACTCAAATATCCCGAAACCGCACAAACACAACACTGTTAAGAGCGGAAACATGGCCGCTTGAACATTCCTCATGGTAGGTTTTTCGGTTAAAACTTGTTTAATAACTTGCGTCAAGGCGCTGTTCAATCTTGTAAAGACGATGCGAGATAACGAAAGTTACGCTAACGTAACTAAATTTGGAGAAGTACTCATTATTATTTATTCATTAATCAATTGCGCTATGGATGTTGCTCGATCGTAAAGATAACGCACACTAACGTAATCGAAGAGATAACGATTATCGTGGTCTACTTATTAATGCATAGCACTTACGCGGATTAAAAATATTGATTCGCTAATTAGACAAGCGAAATAATATGGGCTGGAGAACGTATGATGGAACAATAAAATATGGAGATAAAAAATAATAATCTACGCGACTTTACGGATATCATTTCATTTGTCTTGGCCTATGGAGGCAAGGAGTTTTAATTGGATAAGAAATTTTCATTAAAGCGTGTTATAGTTTATTGAAGAAATGTAGGGATACTTGAATAGCGTTACGATGTAATCGTATTAATTCTTATTCTGATATTTAACATGACGGATGTGCGATAACATCGATAATAAATGTTGTTGACAAATATCTGACGAATTAAATATTAAGTGCATGTATCAAGCGTCAAGAACATTCATAATGTAGCTATTTGTGTCATCAGTGCTTAATCGATTAATTAATTATCATTAATTGACACAATTGATTTTTCACTTTTCTCATATCTCTTTTAGTTGTCCATTATTTATCGCGTATATATAAGAAATTGTTAAACGTTTATGAATATATCAGATTTTAACTAATATTTAACATTGGAAGACTTGGTGTCCATAATAATAATAACAAAATAATATAAATACGGAATTTTCGCAATGTAATGGTATTTTCCAATCGCTTCTCTACAGTATAAAAACTGCATTATTTATTTATCCGAAAAACGTATGTAAAATTATTGGCTAGAGGAATAATCGTGAGAGGAGAATTTTAAAAAATATAAACTAAGAAATAGTCATAAATTGTAAAATAAATTAGATGATTCATTCTTTAATTTCTAACATTCATTATAAAAACTGACAAACATTAGTTTTGAAATCTATATATATTTTTCATAAAAAGATATATTTAAAAAGGAAAATCTTATTATATATAAAATCTTATCACACATTTTATATTACACAATATTACACAATATTTGCATATTACAGTACACGCATGCGCACATATTCATACATTTTTTAAATTATAATCTTTTTAGAGACAGAGAGAGAAAGATAGAGAAGATGACATGCAGCAACATTTAATTTTTCATGTGTAATTGTATTATCAGAATCAAAATGGTTGCGACGTTCTTGGCCAGCTAAAAGAACGTGATTTGAGTGTCTTTAATATGTTCACGGTCACTCAATCAATAAATAATTGCGTGGTAACATAAATATGACATACCTTATGAAGAAATTTGAAGCCGTATTGAAAAAGCCCATATCCATAAAATCTAAGCGGCATTTTAGTTATTTTCAACAACAGATGCGACATCTGTACAGTTATTACGATTGCTTAAAACGACTTATCATTAAAACGATGTATCATTTCACATGCATACTATTAATGAATTTAGCTCAATCGGTAACTTACATTCTTGTTAATTTCTTCGTCGTGAACGGAAGGCAACATCTTATTTATAAAATTTCCCATCGCGCTCGCCTGAAATCCGAATGCACGGACTAAGGTTCACCTTAAGATCGCTCGCGTTAACATAAGGTTCAACGTTCTCAATCATAAAGCATTTGATGGAAATCGATATTAAATTAATTTTACGGATACTGCGAAACAGAATAACGTTGCAGGACAGATACCTTGGCGCTGACCTTCTCACACATGCAATTGATGAGGAGAAGTCTGAAGACGTACATAGATGACCAGAGGACCGTCTTGACGAAATACAGCGTTCCCCTGTTGACGTAATTCTTGACGAGCAGTGTATTGAAGATTTCCTGCAGACCTAAAGCCACGGAACAGAAATAGCATCCCATCTTGGAAGTCATCTGCATTTCAAATACCGTATTTATCTCGTGCGATATCTCGCACAACCCCGAATGCAGGTGCCTGCATAAAAGTGCTAGTATTTTATTTCTGGCTGCGCGCAGTGTTATCGCGATCTGTTAAACTTATCTTGCTTGCCTTACATTATGATCCACGTAATCCTGGCGTTTGAGAGCTTAGACGACTCTCTTTGACCATGATTGAAACGAAACGCGGGGTTTCCTTCCCTGAGTCCTCTCGTGACGCGCGTATCATTCTCTAGGGATTGTCGAAACCATTCCTCGATCTGATCAAACTTTAAGAGTACATATCTGATAATTAATACAGAAGAATTATCATAACGACGACACGACACAGCCGCAACGAAAGACATGATCGATAGTAATCCGAATATACCAACCCCAGGAAGCTCGTGACGGTTAAGTCACCAATGAGATTAATGTAGAAGTCGTAGTTTAATATGAAGTTGATGAAGACAATTGTTGCACTATCGAGAGCGTATTCGTCCTTAAACCAGAGATACTCTCCGTATGTCATTAACACGCACGTTATAAACCATGTCGAGACGATCCATAGTACTCTGGTGCGCAAGTAATGATAATCAGTCGTTGCGCCGAGCATCTCCAGCGTGTCATCGAACATGGCGAATTTCTTCAGGCAGTCCCGCAACTTCTGAGTGAATTTTCAAGATCGAGCGCATTCGGGCGCGAATTAATAACATGAGAATTGAATTTATTAAGTGCACAAGTTGATCTCCGATTTCAAGCATCAACTTTCTCGGAAACAATGTCAATATCTCTATCTCGCTCAATCAGCTGAGTCGACAAATGGCTTGAGATCGCCGAAAATGACGGACACTATTTTCTATTGATTAAGATCTTCCTCGTATTTTTACGAGTGAATCTTGAGCTTTACGAAAGCAAGAGATTAATTTGCACATCCAATGATTAAAGTTAGAGACATACGCTAGAGATTAAAGACATATACACTAGCGAATCCTACCTGGTTCTGATATGCTTCGAACGTAATTGACAACAAAATCGCGATAACGTTCGATTGCAAACAAATATGATACATGAGAGAGTAATCGGATATGTACGGCATTATCATGTATATCAGAAGGAAATAGTAGACCGACCACAATGACGATATATATACAAGACTGAACCACGGTCTTGGCTGATCTGCTGGGAACTCGATGATTCTTAAACCGAGCACATAATTCGTCATCAAAAGCGGTGACAATACAATGCGCACGCCCTCTGTCATGACGGAAGCAATCGCGATTGTAGACTGTGCCGAACTGCGTTGCCGCTCGGCAATGCCGATATGCCGTAACAGAACGATGACAAATTATTGTAATTGCTCTCGCCGCACTCGTGCATATTGAAACAATCGATCCACTGAAACGTACAAACGCTTGCAACGTGATTATCGGAAGATAATACTCTCTACATCGGAGAACGTATGCTTGCAGCGCATCATCATAGCCTTGTTCTTTTCCCTTTTTTCTCCTTTTTTTCTCTCTTTATTTGCAACATCGCCTTTATCTCTTCTCTCGTTGCTCTGTTAATCGCACAACGATACCGAAGAAGTCGGAATGTTTATCAATCATCATACAAGACACGTAATATTTTTGTTAAATCAGTGTTCAGTCAGTACCGAATAAATGTACAAGAAAGAAGCATAAACTGGTCAGTTGATAAATTTTATATATTTGCAATATGACATTTTTACTTATTCCTATAGATCTTCTGCATCCCGTAATTGTAGCGTGACTATTATGACGGTTCCGATGTAACTCATGCACTAAAATATTAATTATGTCACTAAATTTATTTCTATTAATATTTCAAAACGTCCTTTATGTGCATATTAATATGAACGTTTTTCTAATAAATATTTTATAATATTTAGTTATTTTCTAATTTAATTATCTAAAACCCATTCTTTTAAAAGCTGAAGCGATTCATATTCAGTTCAGCGATTCAGTTCAGTTTACTATTCAGTTGATTTCATCACCTGAACGACTTGTAGTTGGAAATTTTAAAAATTAGTAATTGTGTCGTTAAAAATTGCACATCGTATAAAATTATCCGTGTCAACTATTTAATTATAATCATATCCTTTTAAAAAATAATTACAAACCTGTTGAAGAAATTTATAACCAAAATAAAGTCCAAGCCCTGAAATTCTTAATGGGCGCTGTAACAATTGAAACAAGAATTGTATGATCTGTAAATAAAAGGAATATGAAATAAATAGAAATATTCCTTTTGTGTAAGAATAGATTTGCATTACAATCGTGGCTTACGTATTCTTGTGTTTCAATATTCCAAACATCATTCGTCAATCTGTTGAGAAATACCTCGGTCTTGTTTGCCTGATATCAATATAATTTCATTAACGCGGGTATCTTTAAATAAAAGCACTCGATTTCGAAATTAATATAAGCATTTCTATTATATTTTTTTAACTTATCTTGTCGTTTGATATAAGCGATTAAAAAGTTTGTTTTAGCGTGTAATAAAGTACGTCGAAAATCATATTGAAAGGAGCTAATAAAATTTTGAGATAATTCCAAAAACAAGTCGAAAACGTAGAATAAAGTTTCTCTTATGCGAGACTTTTGAGAAAATTGGATTTGAAGATATGATTTGCTCGCTGAGCAAGTACATTATTTCTCTCCTTACAAACATTGATTTAGACGATTTTCAGCACACGTTGCATGTTTTACAGATATCAGCAACAAGAGAAAACATAGCTATCGCGTCGCATGCATTTCCGAAAATTCTGAAAGCTTCTGGGAGATACCTTGCCGTTAATTTCCTCGCATAGTAGATTAAACACAATCATTTTTACGACGTTGATTGTGATCCAAATATAAGAGCCAAAAATATTAATTACTGTTTGATACGTGGATGTAATGTTGAACTTCATAATTATATTATAAATTTCTTTAATAAGTTGCACCGTAAGAATATTAAATGCAATTGTCTGCATCACCATATGTATTCCAAACATCACCGTTAATTCATGCGTTATCAAACGCAATTCGAGATGGACATGCCTGTGAAATGTATCTAAAATGTAACGAATTGAATTAAATTCTCTGGTTGCAGAATTCTCTTTTCTTATAAACAAATTTTCCAAGGTCTCTGGAGCATCTGAAGCATCCCGCGAATCGATCTGTTGTAAGAAACGCAATTTGAAAGGAAGAGAAAAAGAAATCCGTTTCTTTTTCGGGTACATCGATTCAGAAATGATAATAAAAACAATATACATTTCTTTTTCATCGATATCTTATTAATATGTACATTTTCGCATTGTAAATTCAATTACATAGCGCACATGGATTAAGCGATAATGTTTCGATTCTTACATCAAGATCGACATGATCCGTTCGGGTGTCTCGATGGTAGTCGTGAATCGATGAACTAAAAGCAACGACGGGATTGTCCTAGTACGTTCTACTTGTTTCTTTTGTGTTAATTTGTCAATATGTTGATTAATCTGTTCAAATCGAGATCCCATATATCTATATCGATTAATTTAATAGTTAATCAAGTTTAATAGTTATGACAAGATAAAGTAATAACGAATTAAGTGCACATAAATTTCACGTGAAAACAATGTCTATTTTCTACCAGAAACTGTCTGGATTTACAGACACGTTATGCAGCATTGCTTACGAACCTCAGCAGCATCATATGGAACATGTCGGAGAGCATATTGATATAAAGCGTGTGGCTTATGATGCTGGGTAAGCATATGCTCACAACGTAAGAATCTATTGAAGGAATGTTATTAAAGAACCACAGACTGTCGATCACGTTGAGGAAAAGTACCGAGCCGATCCATCCACTGATCAGCCATCGAATCTGCACGCGTAGTGTCACATAGCTCTCAGGGGTTCCGAGCTTTTCCAGCGTGTCATTCGCGAGACTCAATCTTCTCAGACAATTTCTCAGTTTCTGGAAAAAACGCATCACAGAAAGAATACATACTTTGGCCATCAAGAGTCACGGAGAACATATGGTGATGTCGTATCGATGTCAGAAAGACATCGGAGGACTCCAGAAGACGCTGCGAGGATCATACCTTATTGTGATACAGATTAAGCAGCGTGATCGTTATCGAGAAGATTATGTTGGTTTTGGTAATCATCAGCAGGTTCATGCCATGTTCCTTGAAGTAGAGCCTTATCCTGATGACAACGTAGATATAAAGCGACCACAATACCAGAACGTAGAGAATAGTGAGGCGTAATCTGAGCCGGCCACGAGGATACTCAAACACCTCGAATCCGCATAAGGACAAGAGGACTAAAAGCGGAGATATGGCCTCCTGAATATTCCTCATGGCGGCTTCTTTGGCTTAAACTACCGATGATGTCATAGTATTATCCGATCATAAAGATGGCGTAAGATGACGAGGCTGACATCGGCGCTAACGCGATCGCAGAGATAACGACTCTCACAGTTTGCTTGTTAATAGCTCGCTAGTACTCACGCGGATTAAAAGTATCGACCTGCCAGGGGAGTTATTTTCCGCAGGTCAGACAATCGTGACGATAATAGCCCGCAAAGTATAATCAGAAGCAAATTGAAGATTCTATATGGCAACTGGATTTCATTGTCTCAATTTTATTTCTTCATAAGGGAGAGAAACAACAATTTCTCACGATTGGCTGAAGTTGTAGATAAGAAGTCAAAGTTCATTTCAGAGATTACGATTATCGCAGTAGGACTTCGATAGGATTATACAGGTACGTACGAGGAAGAGATGAATCATGTAAAGCGTTACGCATCAAAATAGAGGATCGATCGGGGATATTGGGGATACTGTAACATTTATGAAAGGCCGCAATCTATGCCAACTAAAGTTCGATGGTCTTGAAGCGAATATATAATTCACCATCAGTGTCGCCCTGTCACTTATGCTAACATGCATGACAATTTATGCGATCTCGAACCGTGTTCTTTCCGCTGATTATTGCACTGTACGGAAGCAATAACAAATCATTAATAATCGCCGCTGTTTCATATCGCATTCTGTTGAATATGCAAGTTTCATTGCTCTCAAAATTGATAAATGCTGTTAATAAATGCGTTTATCAGGACATTGAATTGTATAATGCGTAACGATCACAGAATTAATTATTTTTGACAAATTTGGAAATTTACTGGATTTTTATTTATTTTTCTTCCTTCAGCCTAATAATCGTATTGCCTTATAATTATATCGCGGAAAATTGGCGCAATGAAATGTATAACCATTTTTAATTAGTATTAAATCAAAATGTAACAGAGCAGAAATATACGATCTCTATATATCTACATCTCATCTCTCACTTATTTAAACTGCTCTTGTGCTTATTTAAACAGCTAGCTCTCTTGTAATTATTTGGTGATTATTATAATCGTTTTAATGTAATATACATAATTGTGTAAAAGATTGATATACATCATTTGATTCATATTTATCTCGATAAGATTGCTGATTGTATTTAATCGGCAGCAATCTTGTATATTACACCAGTATATTACATCATACATATATATATTATTTTTTAATTTGATGATTTAACATTGAAGTAATTTATAAATAATTTATTAACTAATCCTAACATGATTAATTCATGATTAAGATATCTTTAAAATCTGTGACTATATTAGTTAAAAAGTAATTACAAACTTGTTAAAGAAATTTATAAATTAAGATCAAATCCTGAAATCTATAGTTAATATATAGTAATCGAAATTGAGATATATTCTGTACAGAATAGTAAATAGAAATAGCAGAGTAAATTAATAAAAACAGTTGATTTAAAAAAAGAAATAAAAGAAGAGAATAAGAATATATTTATATCATAGATCAGTGATTTACGTATTGCTATATAAAATATGAGCTGCAAATTGAGAAATGCTTCAATCTGTTCTGATGTTAATAAAATTTTATTAATAACTACGTATTTTTCCTTAAATAGAAATGCAAAAAGATTCACTGCGTTTTAAAAATAATGCAAAGAATTAGAAAAATTTCAACTTGATGTTATTATCTATCTTCTAGAAATATGAAAGAATTGTTTTAGAATTATAAAAAATTATTATATATCTTCTAGAATGTAGAAAATATGTTCTATGTTCTATGCATGTAAATACATATTTGGATATGGATATGGATAATAAAGTAGATATTGTTTTATAGTTTACAGCATTCGTGTTTTTATAAATTGTTGTAGATATATGTACTTTATTGCAAATTTCCTCGCATATATCGCAATAAAAGATAATCATTTCTGATGTTGTTAATAGTAATCCAAATGATAACAAAAATATTGGATGTTATTCGCAGATGCTATACACTGTGCTAGACTCAGTGTTAAACAACGTAACGTAATTGTATCATAAAATTTAATGACCAACAATGTCACGAAAATATTAAATGCAATTGCTGCATGCCGTACGCATTTCGAATGTCATTGTTAGTTCACCTGTTATAAAATGCAATTAAAACTGAACATGATTACGAAATACATTTAAAATGTATTGGACAAACAAACTTTTTGTCGCAATATTTTTCTTTGGGAATTCTTCATGTAATACTGTTTGTCTGTTCAATCTTTCTTTATTTAAAGAGCATTTAAATTATCTCAAGTATATTCTCTTGCTCTCAATAATTCACAATAATTATAACATGAGCAATAAACATTCTTCTTCATCATGAATTTTACATTATATATTATTTCATTATTATGACGCGCGGAAAAAAACTACTATTATATATCACTATTGTATATGTATACTATGCAATAATAATTTATCATCACTTATGTTAACCTATTAAGGTCAACATAATTTGCTTACATATTTCGATGTCAATTATATATCAAGACGAACTAAAGACAACGAGAAAGTTATCCGAGTACATCTTGTTTATTGTTTCTTTTTATCCACCATTTTGTCAATATATTGGTCAATCTGCTCATTTTAAATTGAGATTATATATTACGATTAATTTATTGCAAATTTGAACAAAATGCGAGTAATGTGTATTAAATATCGATCAAATACATTAGTTTTAATATTTAAAAATAATATTTAGGAATGTTTCACAAAAATTGTCTAAAGATTTATAATTATTATCTAAAGATGCGATGTATGTGCAATCTATTATATCATTTACAAATCTTAAAATTACATGGAATAAAGATGTATGATTCATGATGAAGAATAGATGTAATTATAATGGGAATTTGTTCAAATCCCAATAAATTGTTGAGCGTATTCATGATAAAAGTAAAAAACAATTTGCAACATGCAGCCATGTAATTTAAATACGCAATTTTGCAACGTAATTCTTCGATGTGCCGAGTTCTTCCAACCATTATCGTGCCATTCGCAACGATAATTTAATTTTTTTCAACAATATTGAAAGTATTATAGAATAGCACATATTTGGACAATTATATAACAGTGAGTTATATAAAGGAATATTAGATACTGACGTGACATTAATATTGACGTCATAAAAAAAGAGGCGTTTAAAGGATTCTTGAATTCTACGGAAGTGATATATAAAAGTTACATTATTAATATACAACTTTCATATCTTATGATGATGCAAATCGAGCGATATAAATCAGAAATTAATCGAGAAATTATGCAAATGACGAAAGTAGCTACGATGTCTGATTACGTACGCGATATAATCTGGAAAAACAAGTACATGATCTTAAGGAGCAAAATAACCATGTATAAAACGTGTGTGAGACCTATAACGATTCATGCCATTGAAACAAGAGCGGAAACAACCATCACCAAATGTCTAATAGAGCGATATTTGTCTAATGCATGCGGATCAATATGGGTGCCCCGAAGTTAGAGAAAAAGATGATTCGATTTCGCAGCATAAGTTCAGGCGATACTATGGGTGAGTTTGATGCAATTGTGAGTATAAGAGCAATTACCCGATTCGTGTTCATGTCGTTTCAGATGCGCACGTTTATGAAGCACGAGTTGCTAATCAATGCAAATTTTCTAGATACTGTTCAGATTACAATAAATGCTGGAAAAGTTGTTATCAATACTTCGAAGCCTGTCCCGGAAAATAAAGAGGTTCGCGAGATGTATCATTGAGCTTAAATTGAGCTTAAATTCAGACAGAGTAAATGGTATAGGCGTGACGCGTGCTGGATGCTGGACATCGGGACGCAGCCGAGAGTTTCGACTAGTGGTGGAGAAGCACGCGAGTTATGAATTGGAGATGCTAGCCGTAGAAGGGGCGCAGTAGAATGACGTTGATATTGAAAGAATTTTTGATCTTGCCGAGACACGAGAGATTGACGGACGCGTTGCAAGGGGCTTTCAAGGATGTAGATGATCTGCGGATTGTTTCGTAGACTTTGAGTTGTCCGGCATATGAGTTGTAAGCACATGAGAGAGAAGACCACTTTTCAGTCACAAGAACGGAGGCGTTATTGGATCAAGAGTATCGGAATTCGAGTATTAGAGATAGGATTAAGAAAATAGGCGCGGATTCAGTAGGAAGCGAAAAAAAACGTTAAGTTATTGCGAAAATGACTCGAGCGAGATAGATAATCTACTAGATAACGAAGAATCGTGTGAGTTGGAGTTACAAGATAATAGTAATTGATAAATATCCGGAGCGGATATCAGTGGCCGAGTGAATGGCCAAGCGTAAAATAGAAGAAAAGGATTATCGGTGGCGGCATGTATAAAAAAGCTTATAATCGGCGAAGCCGATACATGAACGCGTCTGGATATATCGCGTCCAAAACAAAAGACAACGGCAGAAGAAATCGTTGACGCTCGCGGAATGACGTAATTTGTCCAGATTGTATGATAATATGTAGCGATTGGCCGACAACTCTGAAATGTAGCACCACATTTAGATATATAAAAGACGCCGACAGCAGAGACGAAACACAGAAAGAGAGAGAAAGAGAGAGAGAGAGTGCGAAAACAGAGCCAGAGTGACAATAGCAGTGAGAATAATCGAGTAATTGTAGAATCGTAAACGACGAAGTCTGTGAAATCAGCTAGCCTATCAAGATATCTTTGCGCTGTATCTTTGTAACGAAGAATAAAGAGTCTTCTACTTGTTTTTCCATCAATCTGAGACGTCGAAGATCCATCATATTTAACAATTACATCCGAATAGAAATATCCTATATATTTTGAGATAAACGGAGAATTTTGAGATACATTACTGGCAACATTTTGCGGGATAGAATTCATAATGAAGACATCCGCAACATTCGCGAAATTCAAAGTGTCATAAGATGCGCCAGAGTCAGGAGACAGAGAGATCATGTAAAAAGAATAGATGATAACTGATAAAAATCGCAAAAATCGCAAACCAAACATGCCCTCCAAAATGTTGCTATGAAAGTTGAACATCAATATTACGCGAGGATAGGCATGACTGGACGAAAGGACATGCTTCTATAAAAAAATAAAGAAGAAGAAGAAGGAGGGGAATTATACTATCAAAATCATCAGTATAAAAAAAATTATACTTTAGTAGTTACAAATAAATCCATGTTGGATCTATTAAGAAATATAAATATCTTGTTTCAACGGTACTACATAAAGCAACTACGATATCAGTGAAGGATGGCGAGATGTAATCACGGACGACGACCGCGAGGCATTCAAACACCTCGAAACCGCATAAACGCGACCGAGAGCGGAGATGCGGTCTTTCGAATATCGTTTATGGTCTTTCGGGTTTAAACCGGTGATCTATTCAGTGTTGGAATTTAATCCAGTATTTGATCCTGGATATAATATGAGATGATAAAGTTTATAGTGGCACCGGCATTGACACTATCACGACAAGAGGATGATGATATATGCTAATTTATTCATTAATGAATTGTACTGATACTTAAACAAATTAAAAACATCAATCTTCTGGAAAAAGAATTATTTTTCACGACTTAAGGCCGAAATGACATTCTCTAGATTATTTCGTTCTCATACATTAAGAGAAGGAGAACAATTCTCATAGAAAATGGAAATTATGAGTGAGGAATGAAAATGAATTTGAGAAAGATTGCAGAATAAAAGATTGCAAAATTCATATTTTACTGTTTATTATACTACTGTTTATTATATTAAACTAGAAGATGTATATAAGGATAGATCTATTATATTCCTATCCTAATGGAATTGTTAAGTATGATGGGTTTTCGATGCCTCAGATTGATGGAACAATAAGTAAAGAAACTCTTTATTTTTCCTCACAAGGCAAAGATATCTCGATAGACTAAGCTGATTCGGGCAGGCTTCGCCGTTCGCGACTCTACTCGACCACTGTCTATTACACTCTCTCTCATCTTTCGCATACTATCTCATATTGACTCCCATTCTCGCATACTGATTCGTCTTTTATATACCCAAAACTAATGCTACATTTTAGAATTGTTGGCTAATCGGATACATATTATCTGGCGAGCTTCGTCTCGCGAGCCTCCGGGCGTTAACAGTTTTTCCGGCGGTTGTCTTTGTCTGGACGCAACATTCATTCGTGCGCGTCGATTTCTTTGATTACATGCCTTTTATATATATTGCTACCGATAATTCCTTTCTTCTATACTACATATATATATGTATATATTATGTTTTCTCAGAAAGAGCGTCGTTTATCATCATATGTATATTATCGTATGTTTCTACAGATTTCAGCTTCACATAGTTGTGTTGTTTTCGTTATTTAGCTACTAAATTACTTCATAAAACACTTTCATCTGTATTATAATCACCAAGACGGTCATAACCGATTTACAGAACTAGAAAAGACATTCTTATGTTATATGACAAAATAGATATAATTTCCTGTACAGTATAGTATAGAAAACAGATTTTCGATATAAGATAAGAATAATGAGAAATGCGTAAATGCAACTAATAAGTATTAGTTGTTATATGAAAATTGAGAACATATATTTATAATATCATTTTGCTCTCTTCAAAAGAAAAGAGAGTTAAATATGATATATTTACTTTATATTGATTTATACTTTTACTAAGCATGAACTACTAAACACATACCTTATGAATGAAATCGTAACCGAAATAAAAGAGCCCCATGCCAGAAAATTTCACATTCTGTTGCTTTATTTGTAATATAAATTGTAGAATCTAAATCAAAGTTAACAGCGATAAATGTGAAATACGAAAATGACGTGTACATAGAAGAAACAAAATACGTATGAAATCGTGGAGTAATAATTTACTTGCTTGCGTAAGTCTTCGTCGGGATTACCGTTGAATAATTTAAAAAGAATCGTTGTTGTCTCGTGCGCCTAAAATTATAATGACAGCATAATTCGTATTTGCGTTTAAGACACGAGAAAGCGACGAAATTAGACGAGTCAGATATGATTCAACGTAAATCCGATATCTTTGTCGTTGCTATAAAAATGTGCAACGTTTCTCGCCGTTTCCATTTAATAGCATTATTAAGTCAGTAATTATTCGATTACATTACCTTATCGGAGACAATTTGACAAATCTGATTAAATTTGCAAAGTTTCACGAAGATTATAACAAAGATCATGCTGGGGATTAATTGATCCATGATGTTCTGGAAAGTCTTGTTCTTATATATATACAATGTATAAATTAGACATAGCATGTCTACGGATAACGCAAAGTAAGAAGCCATTTGCAATGTCATCTGTATGCTGAACATTTTGTTCAGCTGACGTGATATATGGCTTAGATGCAAATGAACGTGCCTACGTTTGAATCATAATCACTGTGATCAAACTAAATTGTACAAACGTACCAGAAAAATGGATAAAAAACTTTTTTCATGTAAAAAGTGATCTAAGTTTTAATTAAATTTTTTTAATCTGTATGCCTTATGCAATTGGTAGAGAAAGAGAAAGAGAGAGAGAAAGAGAGAGAGAGAGAGAGAGAGAGAGAGAGAGAGAGAGAGAGAGAAAGAGAAAGAGAAAGAATAATCTTAAGAGAAATCTTAATCTAAAGATTAAGAGAAAAGGAATTTCTAAATCTAAGAATCTGAAAAATTACATCACGATCCACATATATTTCTTGCAATCCTTAATTTCTATTTTTCGTTGATCAATCGGAATTATTTTATTCCATATATCAATACATTTTGTATCATCTTCTAACAATTCATAAATAAGCTCGTTCACTTGTTGAAATTTGGAGCCTACATACCTGGATTTAATGAAAAGTTAGAAAAAAGCAGTGTAAGAACAAATTCCACGACATCAATTTTATGAAGTATGTATCAAGCATGAAGTATGTATCTTGATTCACTGAAGATTGTAAATAATGGAAATAATTTAAAATTAATTTAATATCTTATTTATTTTGATTTCCCATATATATTATTCGTTTCGTTAATATGTTTTTAACGGTTTTAAATAAGTAATGATGCTTAAGTAAGTTTTATAAATCAAATTCGCAATGAAAATTTTGCAAGAATATTTAATGGAAATGAGAAACTTAGAATATTATGCTGTTTTCTCAAGAAAAAAGAACTCTCAAATATTTTCACTGATATGCAATTTGTAATGGTTTTATTCACTGTACGCATACTAACCCGAGGATAATCCCACACATTAATCCATTATAGATATTTACGTATATCAAGTAATTAATGAAGATCGGAAAACAGATACGAGTGATATAGAAATATTCTTGGTACATCCACAAACTATCGCACGTATTGAGAAAACAAGCCAATGTTATCCATCCAATTATCAGTCGAATTGTTCTTTTATGCAGCAGTCGGTATTCTTTTGGCTTTCCGAGTACTTCTAACGTATCATCCACGATGGAGAGTTTGTGCAAACACATCTTCATCTCCTTAAGGAATTAATAAAGAGAAGATTTATCAGAAATCGGTTTGGCATCTAAAAAGCGACATGATCTGTGCGCATCGCATATAACACGATGTTTCTTTTCGACATTCTGTTCGATTGTGATTAACACAGTTTAGTTACCGAGAGCGAAAAATATTTTTTAAAATGTATTCATTTATCTCTACGAAAAACGGTCTCCTTCAACGAGAAGGAATCTACAAGAGTTAATATAAATTTGTTAATTCATGGACCTACCTTGAAATGAAACAAGCTGTCGAACATCGATATAATCGTAGCGAGCATTATTGCTGCGATAGGCCAGGATATGATCTTCATGTTGCAAGACAAATAATAGAAGGTAAACACATAAAGACTCCATGTGATCAAGAAATACAAGCAAGAAAGACGCGGTCTGGATCGTCCAAGTGGATACTCGAAAATGGCCAAACCGCAAATTGAGCCGATGGTCAACAGCAGTGACAGCGCTGTCTGGATCGTTCTTACCATGTTCCTCGAATCATCGATCGTAAATCGGATTCCGTGAGATATTCTCTTGCGAAACTATCGAATGTATCTCGCTCGAGTTAACTCTATAGACGTAATTGTTCTCTTCTTCCTCATAAAGTTCCTTTCCATACTCTTTGGAAGGTTTTGCGACGGTTGCACTGTGAGATACAAGTTACAAGCAGCTGATGAATATCGAACGACAAGCCAGTCGGAGATAGTTAATCTAAATTAAACGGTATTTTCCTTATGAAATTGCTATATCGTGTAGTTTTATAACGTATAACGGTCATATTTTTTGCGAAATTACGTTCTTACATTGGACTGATGTGCATCTCATATGTATCTACTGATAATAACAGGATTGTTAGAATTTCGGATGATGGTTTAAGCAACGTTGTATGTACTTGAATGGCACTTAATCAATATAATCGCATGGGATAATCTTGAAACGTTGTCGCAATATTATTGTCTTGTCTGTACGATCTGTACAATAGTAGTTTCCTACACAGGCATTTAATCAACTGCATGAATACTTTAAACTGCACCATAATCATCATATATGTTGCGATCGTAACAAGGCACAACTGGAAAAGAGAAAAAACATTGATTCTCATAGTATTTAATTGAATAAGCAATCGTATTTTAACTCTAAAGCGACTCCCAAAGTTCTTGAAATGACCATGCGAGACAAAATACGAAAACAAAGTGACATAAATGGAAATACATACCTTCCAGATAAACTTGTAGCCAAAGCAGAAGAGATCTAATCCGGTGAACTTTAACGGATGATTGTTGCATCGTTTGCAGAGCGAACTGATAAATCGGTGAATAAATAAATGTGTTATTGGATCTTAATCGTGTTTTTTGTATATAGAGTACTTCTTATTTCTCTTCATACATCAACATGTCGGCTGGTAGTCATCAGTACAAATTTCTCCTTCACCAAGAATTGCAGATGCTCGTTCATTTTGTCGAATCTGTTGCCAACGTAAATATTTGCATGAAATATTTTAGAAACTACGAAATATGTAGCACATCTTTCGCCTTTAGATTCGTATTAATGAAGAATAATAACGACAAGAGAGAGAACAGCAATTAATGAATGTATAGATATTCAATTTCATTGTCTTTTTAATCAACTTATTTTATTGAAAAGATTCTAACATAACGGACGATAAAAGTAGAGAGACCAAGCTAAACAAGAATTTTTAATACGTTTGCACAAGTTTTAAGTTTATTATCATGTTCACGTAATCATGTTTTTTTAATAATATATGTTAAAATGTATAAATATTCAACTTCTTTATCCTTTTCATAAACTCATTTTATTAAAAAGATCTTAGCATAATAAGAGCAGATAATAAGATAATAAAAATAGCAAAACCAAGCTAGGCAAGAATTTTTTAATATATTTGCAGAAATTTTAAGCTTGCTATGTTTGTTAATATTGTTAATATAAATATTCAATTTCCTTATTCTTTTAATAAACTTATTTTATTAAAAAGATCTTAACGTAGAGATGGTAAAAATAGAGAAACTAAGTTGCGCAGGATTTTTAATACGTCTGCACGTATTAAATTTGTTATCGCGGTAATTACGACTTTGTTAATTGATTGTGCTTTATCAAATACTAGAAAAAATATAAACAATGGTAACATTGTAAAGTTACACGGATAAAGGAATATAATTATCAAGGGAGTTAATTAGTAAACATCGCTGTAAACATCCCTGTAAACATCGGATCACAAGAGAAAAATAAATGACAAATCCACTATCAGGTTGATGCAAATTAGATGATTTAATACGATTAACAGGATTAATGCCAAAAAGATATTCTGAGTGCCATATTGTTGTTTATACATGTTGTAAGTAATACAGATAAGAAGACACACAAATCCTCCAATTATCACTCGTTTCAAGCACTTACGCAGTTTTCGATGGACTTTTGGAATGCCAAACTCCTTCAAAGTATCATCCACGGCATCAAATTTAGCCATATATGTCGTTAATTTCTAAAACAACACCATGCGGTAATTCCCAAAACTTTTCTATTATTGCCCACATCTTTGATATATAAAACATAACTGCGTGATATAGTCGCATAAAGCAAATCAACAATATCTCAATCCAAATATACTACGATATTATATAACTGTACCTTTTTAGAATTAGAATAGAAATTCAAGGCAATATATACAATCGTGTTTGAAACGTTCATCGTCACAAACAAACAAACAAACAAACTGATTGAATGAGAGAAATCCATTCCGTATCGACCAACTAATTGCGAAGTAAATGTATTTCATGTATCTTATCTTTGGTTTTGGAACATTCTGAAGCAAGCAAGCTTATCTCGAATATGCACTCCAAAGACAATGTATTGAGCTGTAATTCTTGCCGAAAAGAAGGTCGTGATCGTTCGGTTATATTAAGCATCGAAATATTGTCAGGCGAGCAGCCAGTAATGATTGCATGCTCGCTACCGAGTTAGCGCGAGTATTCCGATATTGTAACTGTTAAATAATTTAACGATTAAAAGACTGTTTGTTCTCTAATGACTCTCATCTCATACTGATCTCTCGGATCGGCAACAAATAAAAATATAGACGGTGTTGCGCGAAACATCGAAAGCACGTTAACATTGATCCTTCAAGTTGGATCGCGGATATTCGAGGGTATCAGTACGTTTGTGATGAAACGGACAGTTAAAAATAAAAAAATCATTTCGGGTGCTATGGCTAACAAGTGCACGTTGCAAGGATTACCACGAGCTGAATCAGCAGCTGCGCTCGTGCCACTATCGTTCTCTCTTTCTCGAACTCGGACTTCACGTGAGGATCATACGCTACGGTACAGGAGCTACGGCTCCTGGGAAAACTTTCAATTCCCAGAGCTTGGTGAAGTATAATTCCGAATTCACGAAAAGGACACTCTGCGTCGTCGATCCGTATCGCGACGCCTTCTCGCTGTGTTGCATACACACAATAGAAAGTGTAACGCCGCTGCCTCGTGTATCGCGTTAAAATCCGCCTTCCGCGTGCAATTCCGAGCTGCCGTGCTCGATGTAGCTGTCGATATAGTCCAACATTTCTTGCATCCCATGTTGATCATGCGTGTCGCGGCGCTTCCGTGCGATGTACACAGGAGTCTGCCAGTTTAGCTGTGATTCACTATCCAGTTCTAGGACGATTCAAGTTACGTATGACGATCATGTCTGAAGATCTGCGTAAGTTTCTCAGCGATCAGATCGTTGCAATCAGTCTGATCAAGCGAGTCATCATTAATTACAAGAAACTTCCAAAGGCAAGTGTCATTCTTCGCAAAACGAGAGGAAATCTATCTGATTTAAAGGCGCTTTTGGAGAAGGCTCAACGGCGGAAAACGCTACTTCCTCCAGCGAATTTTTCGCTGCCGAGGATGCCAACAACAATGCTGCGGATCTTTTTCATGACGCGATAAGCAACTTTATAAAACCGGATAGTCCTGCATGCGACGGTAGTACTGACTCTCCATTTCGCGACGCGACGAAATCGTCCTCGTTATATTGCGAATTTCGAAGTTTTCCGGTAATTTTTCCGACTGGGAAAATTTCTGTTATTCGAGTTTCTTGTTGATTCCAATGAAGACGTTAAAGTTTTACTATTTAAAATCGAGCATTACCGGCTGCAATCTTGATCAATAACTTACAAATTTGTAATTAACTTACAATTCTGACGATAATTACATTTCTGCGTGGAAGATATTGATGGAGGAATATGACGATAAAAGGGCGTTAATACATACGCACATTCATTCATTCACTAGTCTGCGGACAATGAAATCCGAAAGTGTTACCAAGTTGAAGAAATTGCGAGGCACGGTGTCAGCTGCGCTCGTCGTATTGTCAAATTTCAGTTGTTCCGTTGGTCAATAGATCTTTTCGTGTATATTATCTCGCAAAAATTTAGCCCGAAATCGCGTTAACAAAATAATATAATACATATAAAAACACCAAACTGTCAGATACGCGAATACGCGTATCTTAGACGTGAAATCCACCGAGTCCTTAGTTTTGGTTGCAGACATAGATATTTATACCGATAATGAAATACACCAGAAGGAAGAAACGCAAGACTCCTCGTATAATGTCGGCCATGATTATCAGCACAATAAACAGCACTGAGTACGTAAACGGCGCGCAATTTTTTTTAACAGATCACGCGATGATGATGGTTTTCTGTAATGTTGCGGCACTTCTGTATATTAAAATTCGATCGATCCACCGCAGAGGGAAAGAGATGATTCATTATCAAATCGTGCATATTGCAAACCATCGATGTAAGGCTGCTAATTTATTTCTCGTTTGCACAAAGCCGACACATTTAATAACGTTCTTATCTGAGTTACATTATGTACACGCGCTTTCCATTTTACAACATCTGCGATATGCGATAATATTACGGTATGTAACAATGTTCTATATATGTATAAATATTTCTTCAATTTATTATTTGTTATACACACTCACACGTACACTCATGCGCGCATATATAAAGCGTCAGACAATAATCTATCCAACGTAAAAAAAGATTCCTGTATGGTAAATGATGTAAAAAGACTATATTATCAAAGAATACAAAATATTTGTGCAATCCACCGAATTCCTTGGCTTTGGTTGCTTTATCGCGATAAACATTTATATTAAAAAAGGAACATGTAATAAAAAATGCGAGAGTTGTTGCATAATGTTCGCCATACCTGTCATGGAGTATATAAATTATAATATTTGTCTTCCGTTAAAACAAATCTATCCGTTTAACTTATTACATACGATTACAGCGATTATCTGAAAACAAATGCTTCCAATTGCGAAATATATCGTAACACTTGTGCACATTAAAATGATCGATAATCTGCAAGAGAGAAAGAGAAAGAGAAAAGAAAAAAATTTTAGTGTCAAATTTTGTATACTGTGAACAATTGAATGCCAATTCATGTTTTGCGTGTATATATGAAGGACAAATGCATTTGATATTGTTTGTATCAGTATAAATATATACAGGCATAGATTTTATTGTTAATATTTTATATGTATAGATCGCATTGTTAATATATATATATATATATATATATAAAACAATGCGATATTTTAATATAATAGTGTTAGTTTGATTTAGATAATTGTATATATAATTATATATAACTGAGCTCTAATGAATATTGTTGCCGGATATTCTTTAATAGCCTCTATATGATAATAATAATACTTGTGTTTCTTTATGCGATAATAATAAAAACTTTGTGATATGTTACATCTAATTTCGAGACAAAATGATAGGCTGTATAGCAAAACGTTTAAACTCATCATTGCTTAAAATGATCAAACTGGATATGGGTATGTGAATATGTGGATATGTGAGTATGTGGGTATGTGGAACTATATCAACATCATTACATTGTAATTGTGATATAAAACTATAAAGGATATATTAATTTTCTTGCTTGTTTGTTTGTCTTCAAGTAGCAATATAAGATAAATTAGAAACTAGAAATTATCATACGATTTACATCGAATAGGAAAGACAATTTATTAAAGAGAGATACGATCCTCATAGCGGTTTCCTAAAATTTTTCAGGCAGTGACGCGAAACGTAATGTAAAATTAAAATAAGAGAGATGTAAATACGGACACGCATCTTCCAAAAGAATTTGTGGCCGAAAAGAAAACCATTCTAGTGAAGGTTAGCGAAGCATTATTTGAAGAGAAACCTGATTGATAATATATACTCTTACAATAAGTAAAAAGGCCCAAAGAAAAACAAAGAACAAAGTCGATAACAATTCACTCTTGAAATATCTCTTTATTGTCAGAATATGTGTCGTACTAAAAAATTGTTAACTGTATAAAATATGATATTATTTTCAGAGTTATTTGCATTCCGAACAATGAACTCGCGGACAATATGATGTAATTCTAAATAAATATGCCTGCCAAAATATGTATTTTTTTGGTAAAGAACATCGGAAAATCAGGAAATCATAACTATATATAACTATATATCTCGTGACGTGATCAATTATAATTTGGATATTTATTTATTTTATGTTATTATCATAAATCAATGAGGAATCTATATTCCACAAGAATATATTAACATGACCATAATATGATAATATATCACAATACATCGAAATCCATATTTGTTTATAATTATTAATTAATCTATGAATGGCGACAGATTTATGATTCTTAATTTCCTTTTTATTAAGAAGCATTATATATGCTCATTTAATATGTCGAATCTATTGCCAACATATTTATACAGCATAAAATATTTTAGAAATATTTTAGACTGATCGGCATCGTCGTGCGTGCACATGCATTTGATAAATTTTATAAATGTTCGTATTTATTATTTTCTATTTATTTAATTTGTTACTTATATGATAAAAAAAGATTTGATTATCAGAAGCATCTAAATATTTATTTAGAATTCCAAAATAGATGAAATCAAGGTGAAGAACTTTGTCAAAATTGAAAATATTGCTCCAAACATTTTATGTACTTGTTATATGTATAATTATAAAATTGCGAAAGCACTCGGTAATTATGTTTTGTTAATAATAATTAAAACATAGTTAGAATACGTTAACTAGTTTTAATTGCTGCGAATATATATATGCATAAAAAAATAATTAATAAGAAATCCTTTAATACGTGACTATGTATACTACGATTAAATATAACAATACGGTTATTGCCCAAAAAATACCAAGTCTAGGAGCAAAATGCCGCGTATTGCAGCTATCAATGACAACAATATACACGAGCAATATAATCATTATCTAGATCGTCTAGATCACGTATGTATCGTCTTACATGATTTCTGAATGCTCAATTCTTTTAAAATATCGTCTACAGCATCAAGTTTAGATATGCACGTCATAAATCTCTAGAATAATATTATGTATCGAAAACTTCCTTCTATTCTTTTCTATTATCTTTTATTCATGTTTTTACCATGTAAAATATTATTTTTATATAAAATATTATTTCATATTTAGTTGCCATCCCAAAAATTTCAGAACATTAATTTGATTGTCTTGTTATTGGTCGGTTCTCCAATATCATTGTCAATATCAACTTATAATTTCGCATAAAATGATTTTAACTAAACAGCCCATGTAATTAGATGTAAACATATAATGCTTGTTGTGCAGCTAATATAAGTAATAATAAATTATCAAATGATGATTGATATATTTAAGAAAATATTGTATACAGAAAAACTTGACGGGAAATTCAAGCATTCATATAATTCTCCCTTGTTTTTACTCTTGCATGGGAAATAGGATAAGACTTCGATCAATGTAAATAAAAGTTTTATAACATTTATTGGGAAAACTGCTCCATCACATTTCTCACAGCTTGGATCTTTGCTACGTCTTTTTTTCTCTTATCTATTTGAACAGTAAACTGAAGGCATAAAGCTATCCTGGCAATTTATTTTACATTTGCAAACACATGTCTTACGTTATCATAATATATTGATAAAATATATGTATATATGTATATGTATATGAATATATGTGTGTGTATATGTGTGTGCGTGCGTGCATGCGTTCGTGCGTTCGTGCGTACGTGCGTACGTGCGTGCATACGTATACATATATAAATGTAGGATCCGGATACGGATGGAATGGAAATTATAATGGAAATGATGAGGTTTCAATCCTTTAGATTGAAAAACAAGAAAGAAAAAAGAACACTTTATTCTTTTCTACTAGGATACAATGCTCTTACAAGACTAGTTCTATAATCTCACTAACTCATCTCGCTGATTCGCAACTCGCAGCTCACAGTCCTCCACTCGCAGTCTTCACAGTTCGCTCGTCTTGATGCGATTCACGCGCCCTTCAATCCTTCTCTTTCAACAAATACTCTCCCGTGTATGTCGTGCTTAAGTTCAAGATTTTTCACGTTATTGCATGGAAACAACTCCCGGTTATACATTTGTATTGGTCAATTGCTACATATTTCTATCTAATCCGGATTAACTACGTCATCCTATAAGTTCTTGAGCGTTGACGGTTTTTTCTTTCGCAGCTGTCCTTTTTTTCTCGACGCGACGCATCCATATACACATAACGTTTAGACTGACTTATAAACTTTTGATGCGCATCGATATAATCTCAAGGTTTTTTTCCTTTATTCTACATGTATATATATATACACTTCAAGGATCGCTGTATCTCCTGATTACAAAAATTCATGATGATGAGCGTAATTGTAACAATCATATTACTAGTTGAAAAAAGAAAATTAATGAAGACACCGATAATCTGTTTAATGTAAACAAAACCGTCGCGTAGCAAATAACAGTAATAAAAACAAACTAAATCGTCAAGGAATACAAAATACTTAAATACACGATCCACCGGACACCTGATTTTGTTTGCTTCATGGGATAAAGTTTATACCAGAAACGAAATACACAGGTAAAAGAAAACACAAAGGTTGACTGTATTATGAAGGTTGGAAATATTTCTCATGATTATCATTGTAAACGGAATGTTTGTTGGAGTTTGTATGCAATTGTATGCAAATCAACGTTGATTCCTATATTTGCTATATATGTTACGACACTTATGTATATTAAAACGCATGTTAAATTAGTATTATGAATGTGCTAATGAAATAATGAGAGAGAGAAAAGGAGTGATAATGGAGACAATTCGTTATCATATTGTTCGTACTACAAGCTAACGGAGTGAGGTTATTCCTTTTGCATGATTCTAATGAAGCAAACGCATATCGTCTTGCCAATATTAATATGTATATAATGTACAGGTTTCATTATTCTAGCGTTTATATATTATATTATTGTATGCGCAAGAAAATTAGCAACGAAATGATAAATAAAAGTAATGCTCTCTTTTCATATTGATATCGCCTTGATTCCAAGTCGAAAATAATTGATGAACATATTGGAGTTGGAGAACATTTAATGAACATAATTATGAAAAGTAACGTTAACATCTACTTGTGATGTTTCTTGTTCTCGGAAAATCTTGCAGCTCTATAATAAAGTGTTTAAACCTCGAAATTGGTAGGCACTTCTGTCTAAATCATAATTATCATAAATGTCGTAATGATAACGTATAATTGAGGAGTCAATGTATTTCTTTATTCTCTGCAGAAGCATATATACCTAGGCCTAATATAGCGAAATAAGATAAAAGCTATGAATTATTACATGACATATAAAGTGAAAATATAAGCAATAACGAATCTGATAATGAGGATTCTGCAAAATAAGGAATTTTTCAAAACAACTTTCTAAAGTTTGAACATCATATCGAATATGATGCAAAAGTTAAATAACAAGAATGAATGCAGATATGAGTTCTTTCAAAAGAACTTTTGGTTAAAGCGAAGCAGATCCATCGCAATGAATTTCAAGGAATGACGCATTGCCAGCGTCAGATAAACTAATAAATCTGTAAATGATCGAATCTCGGTCTTACGGAGTTTCAATTAATTTACTTCGCTTGCTCTATACTGTGTTAAAATGTTTTTTACACAGATCAGCGTATCGAATCATACTTTTATTAGCTGATGAATCATTTCGCCGTATCGTTAGCCTGAAACTCATAATTAATTATTATCGGAGCTCATATTTTATTGAAAACCACTTAAACTTTTATCTTATGTGTCACGCTTTCGATACAATTTATAATAACGTAAGAGAAGAAACCTAAAAACAAGCTATGAACCAATCAAACAACAATATACTATTTGAGCATCCGTTACTACGGAATATGCATTACTGAGGAATATGTGATATAAAATGCCATTAGATGTATACAAGATATGATACAAGATTTGTAAAGTTATCTGCATTCCGAATATCAAATTCAATTCGCAAGCGATGCAATGTAATTTTAAATGAAGGTATCTGGAAAAATAATATCTTTTCTCACTAAATAAAATTATTTACAATAGAGGTTGTAGGAAAGAGAATTCGTAAAAATGACTTTCATTATTTTTTGTTTATCACTTAATTGTTATATTAACAAGAAATTATTGATCTATATTAACATATCTTTAGCGTTTTATATTGTGAACTAAAATACCTGTTTATAATTGCTAGTCGATTCGTGAGCAGATCTATTCTATGCACATCTCATTGCATTCCTTTTGGTCCAATAAGCGCTTTATGCTCGTGTATCTTGTCGAATCTATTGCCGACATACCATCACATAAAACACAGAGATTATGTAAAACGAAGCAAAATATTTAACTTTATTTTAAATTATATTAAATTATATTATTGTTAATTATATCTTAACAATAAATTACGTAACAACAAAATGACATTTGATAAATTCATAAATTCATAATTTCATTTTCCTTCAATTTGATTTCATTTAATTTTTATAAGACAGTTTTCGCATAAACAATGAGAGAAAATATAGTGTGATTAAGAAATAATAACAATAAGGAATGAATATTAATCAAGAGTTGCGTCAATTAGAAGAAGATCCATTTTAAACTTTATTGAATGTTTTTTCATAAATGCTAAACTTATTATTTCAATAATTGCGTTTTAGTCGAATTAGTAATTGTACTTCACCAATTAATCAATATGTTTTGTAACTATAACATATCTTGTAACTATAATATATTATTTAATGGAATGAAAATATAAATATATGTAATATAAACGGAAGAGAACCGTTAGTGACAGCATGTGTATGGGGTGTGTTCTGGCATATATCCGAGGTATGTGCGGTATCAAGTACAGTTATGGTTTATGGAAGATGCCAATACGTGCGGGCATGCGTTTAGAAAGTTGCGTCTAGGACAAAGGGCAATTGTGGAAAAACCCTTGACGCGTAAGACGACGTGATTCGTCCGGACCGAATAATCCATATGTGACGATCGGCCGATGACCCTGAAGTGAGACGTCGCTTTTTAATATATAAAGAACGAGAGACAGGGCACGACAGACAGATGAACGACGGACAGACGACAGATGAGGAACAGACGAATAGAAGGTGCGAATCAACGGTGCGTACCAAAGAGTGGTAAGAGTCTCGAACGGCGAAGCTACAGGTCAATCGGCCTATCGATAAGAGTTGTATCGGTGAAGCAGAATAAAGAATCTCGTTACTTCTTGTTCCATCAACCTGGCATTGAAAACCCATTCATTTAACATTCAACATCACGTGAGGAATATATAAATCCCGCTGTATTCCCTACATATTTGGGGATTTCTCTGGGATCACTTATATTGTTCCTACATATACTTTACAATGGAGGAAATTTTGTATGCATAATTACAATATAATCATGCATATAGAAGAATATCTCAAATTACAAAGTATGAAAATAGCATTATGCTATGTGCACTTCAATTAATTTAATGTATCTTAAATACCTGCTTCATATGTATCACAATAAAATAATAAATAATAAATCCATTAATATGTTGGTGTGATTACTATTATGTAGCATACTTGACAGAATTAATGGCCAGAAAATGCTCTGATTTTGTATGTATATGCGAGATATTAATGATAAGAATAAAGAATAATCATCCAATTATCATTCGCTTTATCCATACCTTTTTATGTATTTTTGAAGTACCGAGTTGTTCGAAAATGTCCGGAGCATCAAGTTTAATACTTCCGAATCTGTAAAATAATATTAGACAATTATGTAAAACATATTGATCATTCTACCATGTTTCCGCAATATATAATCGAGCATCGATGTCTAAATTTATGACTCCACTTTAGCTATCTTAATTTTATTTGATTAAGTATTAATTAGTGAAATTGTACTAACTGCGATCTGACATCAAAAGATTATACCCGTAGAATATTTACAAATATAAAAATCGACATGATATATAAACATAGCATATATATATATATATATACTAAATTAACATTATGTATATACATTACGTATTAACATTACGTATATACAACACATAATATTGCATACGTACACGCACATATACGCACTCATACATATATACATGTAATATTAATGTTAATATCAGAAATGTAGGTTTGCCTTTCGATAATAGGAACTGAATAATAGAACCGTGAAACTGGTGAACCATGAAGCCACGTAATCATGACGGAGATATTAATTATCATAACAATAAAATTAATAATCGAGAAAAATATTTCTTGCAATACAAAGGTAGTTATCGCCCGGTAAATGACGTATGCATAAAAAAATCAGGTTGTCAAGGAATATAGTAGGTGCACAACTCATTGAATTCTTAGCTTCGGCTGTTTTTTATGGGATAAAACCGAAACTAGATGAAACCGATAATGAAGCACATAAGAAAGAAAAGACGCAACACTTTTTGCACGGTCACCGACACATTCATCATCATTATGAATCAATTCTGATTATTTGCTTGAGACTTATTCGCCGGCTATTTCACGATTGCATCGATCGCGCGATGATGGTGAATCCTTGTATCAGCAATATATTGTAAGCATTTCCGTAATTAAAACGTAAATTAAAATGATTGATCTGTTCTGACAAGCGAAAGTGAAGAGTGAGAATTCATGATGAAATTGTATACCGTGAACTATTGAGATAATGTTATTAATACGTCTATAGTTTGTTTCCCTGTAAGAAGTAAACATATTTTTGTATGTATTAATATTGTTATGTAGTTTTATGTTGTCATGTGTAATATTTCATGCGATCATGTGCGTGTAAAAAAATCAACAAGGAATCGCATAATACATGGCAGAAGAATGTATAATTTTTCATGAATAATATTTATCGATATTAATTTTATTTTAATCGATAATGTTAAAAATTTTCAAGGAAAGAAGAATATAATTTTGAGAGATAAAGCAGAAAGAAGATAAAGAAATGAAAAAATGAACGTTTTTTTAAGGGAAAGGGAAGTATACAAAGATACACACAAAGTTTAATAAAATAATTTACTCTTTATTATTTTTAATATACACAATGTTTCATAGATATACATAATATTTTATTAATGCAAGAAGCATAATTCATATACTATATATATATATGAAGAATAAAATGAATACTATAAGAATGTGTTCTCGTTTGCGGCAAATATTCAGATTTATGACATTTGTATTATAATGATAACGAACGTTGCGATCGTCATGCAGAACTGTAAGACATATATTAATTAATTTTAAACATTTAAATATAATATTTTGCAGAAATATAATATTTTACGTGCATATGAATACATAATACTATCAAAGTTGATACAATACATATCCTGCATATAATAAAAGAGGATAATGTAACAATAAGCTCTTATAATAACCTAATGATTTGTCTCTAAACTTTAATAATTGATAATACAAAAAAGTAAAATGAGAAAAATGAAGAAAGACGAACCTTTCGTAAAAGTCGATTGCCAAAATGGAAGAGACCTATTCCATCAAATATGAGCGGACGATGCATCAGTTGCAAAGTAAATTGATAAATCTACGAGAAATTTATTTTAATTTAATTTCCAATAATTTCTTTTTCATTTATTTATTTCTCTAGTATTCTTTACTACTTTGCTATTTCTTACTTCTTTCGAAACGTCAGCGTATCGCGGAGTACTTGCCAATTGATGAATTATTTCGTCAATTTCATTCGCCTAGAAATATACAATTCATTTCTGTCAAATGTATAAATATACCGGTACATTTCTATCATAAACATCTTACTTTAATACTGGCGTTTTCGCAGGTATAATTTGTAGCATATAGCCTTGATACAAATACAAAAGTCCACAAACTAGTGAGAAACCAAGACAGTTCTTTTTGCTCTTGATACTTTTGCATTAAACTTTTGTATAAAATAGAACACAAGCTCACTAGAAATTGCAGATAGAATCCCATCTGTAAGGTCATCTGTATTCCGAATATGAGATTCAATTCTCGAGCGATACGACATAATTCCAAATGAAGATGTCTGTCGGAAATATATAAATAATTTTGTAGAAATTATGAGCACTTGTGGGAATATTAATATTACTATTAATAACATATCATGCTAATTATTCCTTCATTAGATTAATGCCAAAATAATAATTTATGCCCAAATGTATACGCAATGATTTACATTGAGGTCCACAACATTCGCTTGTAGTTATCAATTGATCGATGAACGATAATTACAGATATATTCCATTCACATCTGCGCTCTTCTTTTACCAACAAATATCGCATATGCTGATTTACCTTGTCAAACATGGTGCCGACGTACCTATCGTGTATGATAATTAGAGATAATTAAAGATTATACAAGAATGTAATCTTAATTTGAAACTTTCTTTAATGATAATATTGCTTAATGATAATATATTATCATTCAACTTCTTTATGAAAGAGAAATTTATTATTATTGGAAAAAACCATTATGTTATTATCTTCTCTGGAAAGTTTAATTATTTTGAACAGACATTTTAATGTAATAAGAAACGTTTTAATAACTGTTATTATTCAATGAAATAAGACATTTGCATGTAACACATGTATAGAAATTAATTGAAAATAATCACGAATATAGCAAATTCACACATAGACCTGCGTATATATGACACATATGATGTATATAGTCATAAACAAATAAATAAAATACAAACCACAAGATAATAATAAATAGTAAATCCATAAGCATATTAACATGGAGGCAATAATTGAACAGATGCGAAAAAAGAAAGATAAGAAATCCCCATGAAGCAATTTCCTTCTTGTTCAGCCACCATATCAGGTCGGAAAAATTCAAGATCAGACTGCATATGATCCACCCGATCACCATCCCTTTCGACAATATATGCATCTTGCAATGCATTGTTGTAGTGCCTAACTCTTCTAAAGTATTATTCACAGCATCAAGTTTCTGCATGCACATTTCAAATCTCTAAAAGAATATTAAGCAATAACTTTAAAACGCGTTTCATGACATAAAACATGTCGCGGAAGCTAAATATATGCAGGAGAGAGAGAGAAGCACTTGGAGAGTGTATATTGCACATGACACGCTTGTGCGAGTATATCTTTAGCTTGATATTTGATATTTACCTTGTCATGATATATATTAACGATCACAGATGTAATTGTAATAGGGATGTTGACTAACATCGTATATAACATATCGTACGGAAGTAACGATATTAGAGAAAAAAAAATCATTACATAATACAAAATGTACCCGTAAACGAACCATACTGTCAAACAATACAGAAGACTTAAGTATTCGCTCCAGCCGATTCTTGATCTTGACCCGTTAAAAGGATAAACGTTTAAACCCACGATGAAACACGTGACAGAAAGAGGTCGCAAGGCCTGTTGGATCGTTGGCATACTTGTCATCACCATGCGTAAACACATAATATCCGATGAAATTGTTGGCCCATAATATCGTTCACCACGATAGTATTTTTTATATAATCACAATACGCATTGCGTGGCACTTAAGCATATTAAAAGAATCGATTCGCATCAATAGATAACGAAGATAATCTATTAAATTTTGTATATTACTAATCATAAAAAGCGACATCATCAATTCATTTCTCCTGTACGAAGTAAAGACACTTAATATTGTTGTTGTAAAGAATTTTTTTTATGTAAAACAATTTTTATGTGACACGATCAGACTTACAATCGGCGAAAGGACGAATAAGACATGATTATATTTTCAATCAATAATTTCAATCAATTTGAGATAATAACGCGATGACCTGATTATTAAAGACAAAGAAAAAGAAAGGATTAGAAAAAAAAGAAGAAATATTTGCATAGTACACAAAGATAATATAACGATAAATATATATAGTAAATATTTAAAATATTGTAATTTATACAACTTCTTTTCTTTCTTTCTAACGTCATGAATAATAATATTTCATTGATGTAAAGTATAAATTATATATATATAGAGAAAATGATCTTAATTTTTTAAAAATATCTTTAAAAATTATACTTGTAATATATTTGTTACATATAAAAATTACATATATTACGTCATATAAGTCAAATATTTGCATCACTATAATGCATCACTGATGGTTTTTTGAAATATCGTGAAATTATATAATTTAATTATGATTATATAGAAACAAAATTGTTTGAGAATATATTTCCTACTTGCTCAAATTTTCCCAAGTATTTCCTAAACAATTCTCCAAACCGATAAAAAAATTAATAAAATAAGATACAAATAAGAAACAAATTGATAGCTAAGAAATATATATTTATTTATAATCTTTTTCTATAAAATGTATATATTTGTAAACATATGTAGAATATTTCTATCCTGATAGAATTGTTAAAATGTGATAGGTCTTCGACGCTTCAGATTGATGGAAAAACAAGAAAAAGACTTTATTCTTCTTTACAAAGATGCAACACAAAGATATCTCGATAGGCTAGCTGATTCCATAAGTTTCGCCGTTCATGACTCTTACTCGACTACTATCACTCTGTTTTCACACTCTCTATCCATTACTCTCTTATTCTGCTCTCGCATCCTCTGCCGTCGTCCTTTTTATACCCAAAAGTGGTGCTACATTTCAGAATTGTCAGTTTGTCAATCGCTACATATTATCATTCGATCTGCACGAATCACGTTCCACGAGTGTCAACAGCTTCTTCCGCGGTTGTCCTTTGTTCCTGAGGCGATGTGTCTACACATGCACGTGCGCACCGGCTTCTCCAATTACAAGCTTTTGATATACGCCGCCACCGATAATTCTTTTCTTCTATCCTACACATATACACTTTTATATATATTATAGATATTATATGCAAATTTATTTTATAAATAACAATTTTTGTATAATGTTATTTTTATTATTACCAAAGTATTAATAAAATATTTTATCAGTCATCAAAAGATATTTTAATCATTTCATTCAAAACAAAAAGTTAAAACTTAGGCATCTGCATCATGAGAATTACGAACGTTGTTATTGTCACGAAAAACTGAAAAAAGAAAAAAAATGGAAATTTAAGTTCCGCCTTGAGTTTCAGAATAGCGAAGAACTTATTCTGGAAGGGTATTTCTACTAATTTACAATTAACGTATTACTTATATCTACACATGTAAAGGATTTTTCTTATGTTCTCTCACATGCAGGCGCGAATACGTAGTAATAAAAGAATAATTTATAATATTTGATCACAGAAAATACAATGGTCTGCGATTTATAGCAATAAGAGATATCAAGAACGCGCATAGGAAATGTAAAAACGTAGAAAGAAACCAACTTTCCATAGGAAAGTGTTGCCAAAATAGAACAGGCCCATTCCAGTGAATTTTAAGGGATGCTGTATTATTTGCAATACAAACTGATAAATCTGTGTACAAAATGAGTTATTTAGAGTTAGATGATTCATATTGACAATTGTTTCCATTATTATTAAGAATTCATTTTATACTTCGTTACGGATATCGGCATATCGGAGCACATTTGTTAACTGATGGATTATCTTATCGATTTTATTAGCCTGCAAATATTGCGATAAAATAACATTAATGTAATAATAACATTAAATACATAATAAATGTATGTGAGGAGTATCGTAGCGAACTTACCTTAGCGCAGACGCTTTCACAAATATAATTTAAACTGAAAAGTCTAATCACATATATGGTCGTCCGTATGTAGATATAAAACCCCTCGACTGTCCAGAAATCAAATATGTGTAAATATATCAGATAAAAGTAACATAATTGTGTCAGATATAGAAGATAAACTGCCATTTCCAATGTCATTTGTATAGTAAACATTGAGTTCAATTCACGAGCGATTTGACATAATTCCAAATGAAGATGCCTGTGAGAAAATAAAAATCTTATCTAATGAATATATAAATAAGTATATTTCCCCATTTCATCATTTCAAGCTTTCTTCTATTATTCGAACAAATCGAATCTTTAGCCGAATTTCAGAAGCGAATTTCAAGTCCATTTCGAATTATGATCTATTCGAGCACATTCGTGCAGCGATTTACATTGAGGTCCATAATACGCGTTTGTAGTTATCAGGATACATGATATATCGACGATCGTTCAGCATTCTTTTTCTTGTATATGGTAATTCATGCTCCTGCTTCAGTAGATATTTTATATGTTCGTATACCTCGTCAAATCTGGTACCGACGTACCTGCACTCGTAAAAAATAAAAAGATCGCCAGAATATTAATATAAATCGGTTATCTTCCCTGTCTCTAATTTAACATTGTCAAGATAGTGTATAGATACTTGTAATCGAATTGCTTTACAAATATAAATTATACGTGAAATATATATATGATGAAAAGAAGAAAACATATATCTTTTTTTGAAGATGATATGAAAAAAAAGATACATATCTTCTTCTCTTTCTCGGTAGAGCTTTATATAAAACATTAAAAATGTTTAGTGGTATTTTAGTGGTATAATCCCATTTTAATTGGGTATATCGATAAAGAAACATGGAATTATCATTCAATTCAATTATCATACAAGAATTCTCATAGCGCGGGAAAATTGAATTTTTATATTGTAATATACCAGTTAATATACAAACCATACAAGAGTTGTAAATATTAAATCCACAAACATGCTCACATGTTCATGGTAATTTATAACAAAGGATATGATCCCGGCTCGACGATCGTTTATCAAGAGTAGCCACCATCTCATATCATTTATATCCGCTATTAAGCTAGACACAATCCATCCAGTTAATGTCCATTTTGAAAACGCATGCAACTTTCCATATGCTTTTGTAGTGCCTAGCTCTACCAGCGTGCTGTCCACGGTAGCAATTCTTTTCAGGAGTGCCCGAAATTTCTAAATAATATCAGATCAACGATTCACGAAAACGTATTTATTCTTCTTCAACTTCTTCTGAATGCGTTCAAACGTGAAAGAATTGTTTAAGGATTTTTTTAGTTGCTCGTCAATAGGGATTGATTCGAAAGGTGGGATATACCTTGGCTTGATACGAGCACATGATAACGGACACTGCACTGATGATAACACTCAGCAAAGTGATTATGTAAGTCATACTTGAGAAAAACTTTTCAACTTCAAACGTGATTACTACATAATAATAAAGATTACAATAAGAGATCCATATTGTCAGGTTGTACAGTACATTCAAGTGAAATTTCTTCGCGGAGTAGACACCTAAACCAATGACGGAAAAGGTCAGAAGCAAGGGTTGCATTGCTTGCTTTACGGTTTCTACAGTCATCACTGTCGTGTTTTCTGCCGCAAAGTGACATCGTGTATCCATTGTCCAGATTACTCATTGAAAGTATTTTCCTAATTCATCAGAGCGATAGAATAATATTTAGGCCATCACATTAACGTCACGTATTATTTAATTGCTTCGTAAACATACAATGACATAGCCGGCCGGACTATTATTATTGTAACGACTGACATATGATGTTTAGCTTACAGATTAGCTGACAGCTGTCAACTGATACGAGTATTTGATGATGAGTAGCGATAAAGATGACGTATTTCTAATATCAATTGTATGGAATCTGCTGGCCAAATAAAAAATGAATTTTTTATTACGCATTATGCGTTTATCAATTAACTTACTTTGTAGATGTTGAGAGAACTTTTATTATATATATTTTATTATATATTATATTATTATATATATTTATATTTATGGTACAATAAAAAAGTTTGTGATTGGAATTTGTGATATCAGAAAACGATTTTTACGAATAAGTTACATAACTACATATATTCACCATACGTTTGTATATTAGGCGATATATGTCAAAATGATATTATACAATATATTATTAATTTGTAATGGAAATAAATAATGCTAACTACAAATAAAATAAAACAACATTCTATTTTGATATTCAAGTTGATATATATATTAATTAAAAAGGCAGAGGAGAAAAATAAAATACATAAAAAAGCAAATATATATAATAGCTTAAAGAACGAGCAAAATTATTTCTCAGGAATATATGTACTGCAGTTTACAAAAGATGTATCTTTTAAAAATATATTTTCCATAAAATTATTCCTGTTTAATTAGTTACATCTAAATAAATATTAAATTAATATAATTTTAATATAATTGATCATGAATTAATTATCATAATATTCCTTTATAGAATAATTAAAACTACTAATTTGATTTAGAAAGATCGCAGCGATTTATATCGACGACTGTTTCATATTTTCTTTCTACTAATTGCCTGTTGTGTTATCTCTATTCGTTGTGTTATCTCTATAAGAATTTGAATTCTTATGCGAAGATTGTAGCATTTGCACTAGGAAAATTGAAGCAGTGATTATCCAGAAGAAGAACTGAAAGTAAATGATTAACATAATAAATCAATATTATCATAATCGAATATCTCTTTTTTTTCTTAATTTTCGTTTAGTTATTATTCATACAGAAAGCGGTTGATAGATAAGATCCAACCTTACGAATAAACCTGTGGCCAAAATAAAATAAGCCCATTCCGTCGAACTGCAACGGACGGAGTGATATTTGTAGAAGAAACTGATGTATCTAGATTATAACACAATTATCTAAAAACTTAAGAACAATGAGCCTGACAGCTATTAGAACTTGTCTTACCTCTTCACGCATCTCGGTGAAACGAATAAGATTTGTCAATTTGTGAGTTACAGCTCTAGTTTTCCGCGCCTTAAACGATATAAGATTAATCATATTGCTTATGATTTTAATATTTATTACGACATTGCTTTATATGATTTATATAATCCTCTAATTTTGAAAAAACTATTGTATATACATATATATATTATATGTTTTCTGTTAAATGCTAAGAAATCTGCATTAAAATAGCTTCCTTCGATTCCATTATTATTCTTTCTCTTTATAAATATGGGAATAATATTTCAGCCTTATTTTTTAAATATTACATATTACACTATAATTCCTGTCTATCGAGATGCATAAGGAATGGTAATAAATTTTCTTACAAAAGTCGATAGCCGATTTACCTTAGTACTAACGCTCTCGCAGACATGGTTCAATAATACGAGCCTTATGACGTAAACAAGAAGCCACGTTCCGGCGTAAAACAGAATATACGAAAGCATAAGCGGATTATTCTTATGTTCCATGAATATCGTACGATATTGAAAATATATCGACGACATTATAATAACAAAATAGGACATCATTTCTAAAATTATCTGTATTTCGAATAATTTGTTTATGTCACGAGCTATTCGACAAAGCTCCGAATGCAAATGCCTAGAAAAACATCAGAGCGATATTCAACATACTTTATTAAGTTGGTATTATCAACTGCATAGATTATTTAAAATAACTAGAACGATATTTCTCTCATTTAATATGCAGAACCTGTTCTGAATTCTTTTCTGAAATGATCTTTAATTGCCGTCTAATAGTAATATATATCGATTTACATTATTATCCATAATATACGCTTGCGATATTCTGCATTTTCGACATAATAGTGAGCAAACGGCCTTCTCGATGTCCAGCTCAGTCCATTTTGTTCAGTTTCAGATAATCGTTTAATATGATCATTTATTTCATCAAATTTAATACCAATGTATCTGTAACTTGAAGAGTTAAGTAAAGAAAGCTGTCAGAAAGAACAAAGAACATTAAATTTTTGAAATTAATTTTATAGAATATATTTCTATCTTTAATATAGCAGATTTAATTAATGGATTTAAAAGAAAAAGAAAGAGAGAGAGAGAGAGAGAGAGAGAGAGAGAGAGAGAAACAGGGAGAGAGAAGAAAAAGAAATAATACAGCAAAATATATGTACTGTAGTAGTGCATAAATGTTGATGAATAATATTAGTAATGTAAAATTTACCGTAAAAGAAGTACAAACATTATATCTGCAAGACTATTAATGTAGAGAAGATAATTTTCCAAGGCAGGTATAAATAACATTCTTCTGTCTTCATGCTTCATTAGGACCCATGAGGAATCGAGAATTGTTGTTATACACAGCATTATAAACCACATAATCAATATCCATTTTACCGAATTTTGCATTTTGTAATATTTCTTTGATGTTTCAAGTGTTTGCAATGTATCATCCACAAGATTAAGTTTTTTTATACACGTACGGAATTTCTGGGAATAAGAAGTGCAAGTAATGTCTAAAATATGAAGCTTTTATTAAGAGGGGAATAAATTGTAATAATGCAATTAAACCATGAGTTGTGAGAGATACTGTGATTTCTTATCATTACTTGATCAATATATTCAAAATAGTATTTTTCCTCAAAAATCGAAAGAAACTTTACTTCGAAAAACAATAAGCTTACATTTCTCCTTTTACATACTTTATAAAAAGATTTACATAAAATATTTAAGAAACTAATACTAAAAGAAACTAATCTTTCATTGCTGCATATGTATGCATATATTGTTACTTATGCACCATTAGAATAGTGAAACTATACCTTACGATCGCAAATATTGATAACGGATATCATTCCTATAAGTGTATTTATTATCATAAGAAACCAATGCCAAACGTTAGATATTACGTTCTTCAGCGTATAAAGATTCACCATATAATAAAAGACATAGACATAGCCACTCCACAAAAATAATGTATAGCAGATGCTAATGAGAGGTCTCGGGTTGTACAAGGGATGTCTAAAAATTCCAAAACCAAAAAAGAAAGTTATTACCGAAAGAGGATATATTACTCTTTCTATATGCACCATGATTGCGCGACTCTTGCGATTTCATACTAATATTCTGAGCTAAAACCTATATAACGTACAAGGATCACATTCATCACGATAAAATGACATTTGATTAGACTATTACATTAACATCATCAGACGACAAGTGAAAGAATGATAGAAATCAATTTTTACGCAACATGTTATCAACTATGTACACCTATATATATCAACTATATATCAACATATATATTCTCTTTTTATTACGCATGACGTTGGTCTATAAAGAATAACCATGATAAAAAAAGGTGCCTATTAATATCAAATTTACATCACAATTATTTTATTAATGTTTAATTTAATTAAAATTCATAAACGTCGATATTATTGATGCTTTGACAAAATCTCATTTACAAGATCTGCTGTTTCTGACATCTTGAAATCATATTTTTTATTATATGAATATACTGAGTCGATAAAAAGCCAAAATATTTATAAGCGATATTTAGGTAATAAATAATATAACAGTAATACATTAATTTTAATTAATTATTACAATTTTAATATTTGTGCAAGAAACTGCACAAATAATTAATATATTAATAAAATGCTTCAGATTATTATCATCTTAATATCATATCGCGGAATAGCAAAATAACAAGGAAATGTACAATTTTATTTCTACTATCGCATCACGTAACATGTTGGTCAAGAATTATTGTTGGAAACGTAGAAGAGGTATCCATTTCATTTAAAAAAATAAGAGCAATGAGTGAGAGAAAGGAAGAACTAAAAATAGATATTATATGTAAATTGATATATTGCGATCTAACATATATCTGTTTGTCAAATTTCTACAATTATATTTATGTGTTTTTACGGTTATGTGAAGATGAATGATATTAACTTATGGATAAATCTATGAACAGAATAAAGCAGCTCTGTTTCATTAAGCTGTAACGGTCGAAGCAGTATTTATAGAAGAAACTGGTAAATTTGCGGCATTTCATTAAAATACGATTAATCATAATGTCATGATACTTGATATAAAATCCGATGATCATTGAAGAATCTTAGTTTCTCACTGAAACGAAGCGTCTAGATTCGTCGGCTTATGAATCATCGTTTCATTTGAAAGGATATAAAGCTGATTATATTGTAACATTTATAACATAAATTTATAATTACGTTACTTTGTACGATTCATGTAACTTTGTAATTTTATAGGAAACTGAATTTCTAAATTTTGTATTGCATTAAACTGAAGTAAAAGCTTTTTACATTTTTAGTAAAATTTTTTTATCACAAGTCTACTATTTTTCCATTAGAATAATTCCAGACTTATTCCTTTAATAAACTAAAGATCGTGGATTGTCATAACTTTTGAGAAACAAATTTTCTTTATAAATATCGCAGGTCGATTTACCTGACATTGTCGCAAGAATGGTTCAGAAATATGATTCTTGTTATAAATAAATAGCAATCTATACGAAACACAATGGGAAACATAATTTTTATCATAGTTGTTCTGTTCTCGTGTTATTTAAACCATATTAAAGAATATTGAAAATAAATCATCGAGATTGTAACAACGTGAATATTATCATCTGTAACGTCATCTTGAAACAGGCTTGAAACAGACCATTTATATCACGGGTCATTCGATGAAGTTGAGAATGAAAATACCGAAGAAAGATATGAAAAATAGGAATCAAAAATTCATTTTCCAAGCACATTTTATGATTCAATAAAGATTCGGCAGATTTTAACCAACATTGACACACGTACACGGAAATATCGTGAACAAGATTAAAACAGCAATAAACAGTGTTATAGTTTTTATTTATTTCATTGATGAATTGATTCTCTCTTTTTAGAGAATCTCTTTCAGTTACGCTTACTATAATGTATAAAATAATTTGCCGTAATATGGCTTCTATAGTTTTGCGCCTTTATTATAACGGCGAGTATCAATAAAAGACTTGTTTCATTTGCATCTTGGTCGATATTTCTCAGTCTCGGACAATTGTTCTTTATGATAATTTATTTTATCAAATCTATCAATATATCTATAATTTAAAGAATATTCTTTAAAAAACGTTTTAGAAAGGGAATTATACTTTTAAGATTAATTTTAAGAAATATATTTTTGCTCTTAACATAGCAATTTTAGTCTAACGATTTAAAAATTTAATCTGCAGATTATTTATATTTATGTAATGAATAACTATTAATTTTAGTGAAATAAGATTTAAGATTTAGAAGAAATGCAAATGTTATATCTATGAAAGTATTTTAACGCGAATAATCTATCAGGAAAGAAATAAATATTGCTCTTATGTCTTTGAATTTTTCTAGATAGCATAAAATATCAGTAATTATCATCAGATATATCTAAATGTATCATCAGAAACTATATAATCAACATCCATCTTATCAAGATTTGCATTTCATATTTCTTGCATTTTTCAAGCTGTTTTATCCACAAAATTGAATTTTCTTTTAATGTACGTGCAGAATTTCTAGGAATATAATGAGGACAGACTTTGCATTAATTGTTTAATTCATTTCTCATTAATTATTTTTTTAATTGATGCAAAATTTTCTCATCTTTTTCTTCGTAGAAAAAAAAGATTCAGATATTCTGCGTAGATTTTTCTATTTACCTTTCTACCAAGAAGGCAATTTTTTGATGTCAGTAATATTGCTATTCAAGCCACATACTTGCAATCTTCTGCAACATTATTCTCCCAACGTAATGTCAACAAATGTCAACGAGAGGCTTCCTCCACGTGCGTCTCAGTTTATTTCTCAGTTTCAGACAATAGTCCAATATGCTCGTTTATTTTATTGAACATAGTAGCGATGAATCTATGATCTGGGAAATATGAAAAGACTCGCTTTAAAAGAAGAAAGTTTGAATGTGTTTGAATTCATTTTGAAAACGGTACTTTTAATATAGCTTACAGTGTTTGTAATTTAATAAACATATATTTTGGTAACACAGGGATATCAAATGTGAATAAGAAAATAAATGTGATAATGATATTTATAATTATTATCATTCACAAGCATAGGATATAGTTTCCTCATAATTTCCCGATAATTTTTATTGATAAGTTTTATTAATATATTTTATTTTTCTTACATGAGTAATAGTATAAGAAATTTTAATAATATCTTCTACAAACCGTGGTTTGCAATTACTAGACATATTTCCCAGGGAAATCTTTTTTATGGATTTTTCTTTCGCAATTATTCTAGAATTTTCGTCTACGTGTAGGAAAATCAGATTCCATGAACGACACATTAGAAGAACATGAAGAAATATCGTAAAAACGCGAAATTCGATAAAACGAATGCCGATTATACGGCTTACAGAGCTTACAGAAATGTTTAAAAACGGAAGAGAGTGATGGTTACCTCTTTTATTATGGATTATTCCCTCTACATCGATACATATCAGTAGATATAATATTTGTACTTCTTTTCCAAGATTCTCGAAAATAATTGGAAATATCGAGAAGAGAGAATATTGAATTAATTATTGTTACATTGTTATTTATCTTACTTTCAAAACATCGCTTGCACTCGCATTTTTGCACTCGCCAATAATGATCATTATAGATATCATTGTCGCAAACAAACTGATTATTATTGTAGAAGAATTTGGAAAATTAGATGTAGTGTAGATCAGTGTAGATCGAAAGGAGTTCACTACGTGAAAGATATATGCATAAGTACTCTATAATGCGCATAACATAAAAAGAAGAAGCGAGTTTGATCGAAGCTATGTAAGAGATATCCGAAAATTTCGAAACTAAGTCCTTTTTATGATATCTATTATAATCGTAACTCTTGCAGTTAAATATATTATTATTAAATAGCATCTGAAGTTCTGAAAGTAATGTGACGTACAAATTGCACATTGTTCATTAAGGTGATGGGATGACATTTGATTCGATCGCATTAACATCCTATAGAAAAAACGCCAGTTGATATAATCGATTTTACGTACAATGTATCTATCAACAATTATGTTTAAACTAATTAATTTAATTTGCATATTTTCTATTACACATGATATGTTAAATTATATTTATTTAAATATATTCGCATATAATAATATATGAAAAGAATTTATTATAGAAAAAAAAAATATAAACTTTGAAAATATATTTTTTCAATAATATTTGGACATCCATTTTATATATACATATATTTTATTCCATATTAACTTCTTTATAATTTTTATATTACATGAATGTATCATAACAATTAAAATACGAAATATATGGAAGAGAAATATGAATACATTATTATTATTATAGTTTTATAACATTGCAATTTAGTTAATCGATATTTCTAGTAAGAAAATCGACTTTATAAAAAAACACAAAGCTAAAAAATCCTTGGCTAATTTTATGATGTTAGCTTTTTAATCGACTTGACGATGCACATTCTAATAACGCACTTAGAAAATCTTAATTAATTACAAAATCTATGGGGAAGAAATTTAATAAACTTTTATTAAACTTTTAGATTTTCTTTAGCTAAAGCAGAATCAACAGATATCGTTTATCATCATTATGTATTTGAATCATCTACGCTGGTGTGTTCATTTGTATTAAAATAACCACGTATGTTGTGACCGTAGCAAAAAACTGAAAGAAAATCGCAATATAATTTGAATTATATATAATTAATTATATATAAATCGAATGAATTGAGCAAGTAACGCAAACCTTGCCAGTTAAAGAATTATCGATCGTAAAGAAACCAGCAGCAGTAAATTTTAACGAATTAAGCACTATTTGCTGGGTAAATTGATGAATCTGAAAAATGTACTTATTTAATCTCTTAACGTAACAAGACGTAACAAATCGATTAATACTGCTGGAACTTACCTCTTTCCTTAGATCATCATCAAGACTAGATCCATCAAAGGATTGTACGATTTCGCCAGTTTTATATGCCTAAAATAGAATACTTGCAATAACATATTCCATACGCGAAATTACAAGCAAACTATAACTCGCAATAACTGCAATATTATATACGATACACGAGATACTAAAATATATATTCCGAATGTGTATAAAATATGCAGCAACGATATATAATTTGAAATATGTAACATGTCTAACACAATTGAATATTAATCGTATAATCTATCCAAGTCCTAACTTGCGTTGCGTAACTTATTTCAAATAGATGAAATACCTCATTCGATACTGTCGTGCAAAGATTATTCATTAATATAATCTTGAACGAATAGATGCATGCCCAGACGAGCATGGCAATAATTTTCTCGCTGGTGGGTGCCATTCTTACGTTGTGGCCGCAAAACGAGCAATATAGACAATAAAAAGATACAGTCACTATCGTAAAGTGAACGGCTAGTTCGAGTAGGAGCTGCATACAGTAAGTGCTGTTCACTTGCCACGCTATTCTCGTGATCTCCAAGTGCAAGTGTCTAGCAAGAGGGAAACATCGATGTTTAATGAAGAGGAAAGAGATTGTTACACCGATCAGCTTACCTCAATGTCTGCATGAGATGCATTATCCTGTCTTTGCGGTCTGCATACCGTGTTCTGATAAACACATCGGATACGTCGTCATGCTCGTCAGGGATTTTGAAGATATTCGATTTGCTTGCACACTGCACCACGTTGTTAAGCAGGATATTTGTACGCCGGAATTTTACTTGGATACACCTACGCTACGTGATCTCACGTCAGTACTCGGATGCGTAGATCGATATGATCGATATCGTAAATGATTCTTAAATAAATGCCTCCCTGCCAGACTCATAGATGCATCACAATCTCGATACTCGGTGAACGAGTATCTGTCAACGCATGTCCTTCAATTGTTACCTCTCTGCGAATATTTTACTTACGTGACAAACGCGCAGAAAGTGACGTCCACTACGGAATTGATCATTATTGGAATAAAGAGGAAAGTGGTAAAATAAAAGATTTGCAAGCTGCTCTTGATATTGGGATACATCCACAGTAGGTACATGCTGCTCAACAATATCATCCCCATCGTCCAGAGAATGACGAAGATTATTGTACGATGAGAGATTTTCTGGTACTCTCTTTTTAAACCCAACATGTCTAAAGTGATGTCCGCCATGCTGCTTCTCTTAATTATGTTGGGCATATTCTTGAAACATTGAAATTTATTATCATATTAAATCTTTTTTAGATTAATAACGATGGATGAAAGAGATTGATAAATAAAAAAAAGCTGTCATGGGAAATATTGAAATCCGCATGTTTATAGCGTGAAATCAGATTCTTGGCGATACGCAATAAGTCAATGCTATCTCAAATGGCGGCTTATGTTTTTAGCAAGCGATAATTTGGATTTTTCATTTGATTCTGATGGACTCGAGGAAAATGATAATTGCGCGATCACTGATTCGTTGTTGTCATTTCCTCATTAGGTACATAATATTCATAATTATTCGCAAAGATCTATATGCAAAATCTTCGATGTAATTCTCACAAGAATTTTCGTTATTCGATATAGAGTATACTGTAAGAATATGTGAGCAAACCTCGCATTTTTTCCAGAACAGAATTATCGCCAAAGTGGCGACCATAATGTTGATCGTCACGACAAAATAAAATATGATATAATCGCTGCCGAAGTTTTCTTGAAAGATTATTATTCCCTGATAAACTATAAAGAAGTAACCAGTCAACATCAAGACGACGTAGACAATACTGAAAAAAGGCCGCGGACGATTCACGGGTATCTCGAATACTCCCATGCAGAATATGTAATTGAGCCAGAGGATAGGCCTGATTGCTTCCTTCAAGGTTTTTATTTCGTGTACCATTCTGGACCTGAATAAAATCGATCGGCCGATCAATCGTGACAAACAGTCACGGCAAGGTATGATAAGATATTTTACAAGCAAGCTACTCACGGTCAGAAGTGATACTGTAGTCCCTTATGGCCGAAATGGTAATATCACAAGGTAATATCGAGGAGCATAGACGTAATGTGTTCTCACGATTACGAGAGTGATCGAAATGTCGCAAGGTAGGAACGAAAGAAAGCGTTGAACATATGTCCGGTGTCTGTAGGGATTAAATTTAAGCACGTCGGTTCTCGGCACATGTTATCATTAATGAAGAGTCGAGACGAGCAACTAATAGCCGAAGATCTCGCGTGTGATAGTCCGCCTATGTCATGCAATTTCATTTATTACACGCCTTTCATGCTGACAGCATACATTGTATAATGTTTTCGATCTGTTTAACAGCGACTGCTCGGCTGACCTTTTCTCGTTAACGAGAAGTATAAAGATTTATATCGCTAGCGATAATAAGATAAATGCGATGTGCAATGGCCATGGTCTTGATCCGCACTTGACATTGCATCTGATTCGATGAATGCCGGCGATTTTGTGAGCATTTCTAGGACTTGATCGCCTTGATTAATGGAATACGAATTCAACGTCGATTGTTTCTTCGATTGTATTTATGTAATTTACTGTCGACCGCATGCGCGTGATCCGCGATACATAGATGATGATACAATTAATTATTATCGTTGAAAAGCGCTAGACATTAATTCTATTTCCCAAAAAATAACCGCTATTATACAAAAGCATCGTACAAAAATATTGTATATATGTATAAATGTATATATTTCTCTGCCTTTAACCAATTAAATATCACAATCGAGCATCGTAAAGCTAGAAAAAATTGTTCCAGAATGTAACTTTAGATCTCTCGAATAGCGTGAGAGCTTTTAATGGACTCCTATTACACGGATAAACAAGCTATGTTTGCCTTTTATCGTGACATTATCTGACATGCTATAGTTAAGACTCTCGTTTTAATTGACGATTCACTTTGACGTCACGCCATGCATGCGTTGCGTACGATGCAGTGACAGTGCAAGTGATATCGTCGACGGGAGTCTTACGTTACATAAAATCCATTAGAAAAATGCATTTTTTACATTATAATACGTAACTTTTAACAACGTGTTGATTATAATATTGTCATATCGAATAAAAACGACATGTATGTACATGTTCGCAATATTACGGATTTCTGATTACATATCAGCAGAAATGTCTCTTTTATACTAGAAACTATGGATCAGTACCAATTCTTAAACCGCTCCACTGCGCGTCTCCATTGATTGAACGAGCGAGATAATCGCGACCGTTCGTTCGGTTTATACACTCTGTCCACTCGACGAAGTTCCGACACTTCCTCTCTGCTCTCCCATAATCCTGAAATTAAATGACACTTTAAGAATTATTTTTCGCTAATTATTTAATAAAGTATGAGTCGATAGGACAGCCTCTCACGTACCGCATTGCAAGCCAGCCAGGAAAGCTACCCCATAAATAGACATTTCGACAGATACTGGACGTTCTACTTCCAATCCCGTCGAGTCAGCTAACGATTGCATGATGAAATCGTTATTGGAAACTCCGCCGTCGACTCTAAATATTCACGTATAATTATCGCGTCACATTATGTGTACCGTTAAATAGACGTTTCATAGACGATTCTACCGAGCAAATCTATATCTAAGAGGACGTTTAAGATACATTTAAATTAAATTAAATTAAATATTGAATCAAGTATAAAACGTGTAAGAAATAAAACTGGAATAAACGAGTATTCTCTTCAATATTCTCTTTGTGAAGATATCAAGTTTTTTTCCTTTTCCATTTGCCTCACTCGGTTCTTTAACATGTAATCATGTCTCATTATCTTTACTATCTGCACAGATCAAAGAACTCCTGCCGTTTCTCTTTTTAGCATATATACACGTACATGTAATTGTTATCTAATTTCTGATACACGAGATATCATAATCTTCTGTTAAGATTAAAATGAATAGTGGATTTTTTTCACCAACTTTCTTTCATGATAAATTCTGTGCCAATATAATAGCTATCAAAAGTTTAATTAAAAAGTTCATAGAAAGCAGCAGAAGTCGAATTATAGAAATCGATAATGTACAGCGGAATAAGATATTCCTTCTATCTTTCTTTTATCTTTCTTCTATCTCTCTTTGTCGTTAACTTTGTATTACTACTAACAATTACAAAAATCATGAATTAATACTTAATGTAATTAATGTAATTATTGCAATTATTATACTGCAACATACGATAGAATATATAATTAGATATGATTTCGCTTAAAGATTTAACTTAAAAGACGAATTAGTAAATTGCGATTTCGGATATGCGAATACGCGAATTCAGCCGCTCGCTGAGATTAAGTCCGTCATCATCAAAACTTTCATTGCAATCACTTTTGTCATTCATTAAGGAAGAAAGTAGAATCGAAATGTTTTATGTCTTAAAACTTATTCTTCGTCACGTATCATGCATCGAAAACCGCATTATTCAAGATTTTAATTTATCAATTCATTCTTTATGCCGGGAAAGCATCAGCTAATATTTACTTTATTTTCCGATACGTGAAGGAAGTTTCTTTGCATAAGCATTCGTAAAGCAGCTGTATCCTGAAAACGAGACTTTCCAGTAGAGATCGAACGATATGCTCCTTTCGTGTAGTAGGCTTCACTCCTAAGAAACCAGTTGCAGCAGTATAATCATTAATAGGCGCCTAAAATAAACGATATATCTCGATATAATTTTTTATATATGTTTTGCTGTTGTCGTTCTTGATATTCCTTATTTTAATTACAAATAACTGTAACACGATATCTTTCTCATTTTATCAATTATAAAAAAGAAAATTATGTAATAAAAAGGGAGCATTGATATCTGTTTAATCTTAATTTAAACTGGAAAGTAATAGTTTTTGTCTTCCATTACTGTTGCTTAAAATAAATAGCATACAATTTTATTCCACATGCGTTATTCAATTTTCCTGAGAGATAAGTAGATAAAACGAAAAGATAAATAAGTAAAAATTATTTTCCTCATGTCACAACTATCTTCTTGCATCATGAAAAAGTGTGATGAGTTCGTCATGTTTTGATTAGCGTTAATATCAAAAGAAATCTCGAAAAGTCGCGGCAATAAACCATGTGTACCTGCAGTCCGCTGAATGCCGGAACAAAATACACTCCATCAGTGTCTTTAACCGAGTTTGCCATGTTTGCTGTTTCTGACGGGTTATTCACAATTCCTGTAACAATAGTTTAACCGAGATTAGCGAACAATAATGCATGCATACATCCCTCTGGCGGATCAGAGATGACACAACATCAATTTGATCTCCGTTCGGCAAGCGAGTTTAAGAATTTAATGATATAATAGTCACATACATTCTTCGCGATAGTTTAAAAGTTCGTAAATTACCTAGCGACTTGGCCCACTCAATTAGTATACCAGTGTCGCTTGAAGATCCTTCTACAACGTATGTTAATTCTTTCCCGATTCGCCATCCGACAACTGGATAAAGTCCTGTAAAGAATTTCTCATCTTTATCTCTTTTGTGCTCATGTATTTTCTTCATTTTACGACGCTATTTTATGGCATTATTTACGATATATTCAAAACGCGACAGGAGATGCTAAATAAAACAATTCACAACGAACGCACAATATAAGTTTATGAAATTACCAGTAATGGACGCATGTGGCTCTTGGCCCGTATTAACGTTCACAAAAGTGCCTGTACCCATGGTAATCTTGAGATCGCCAGGCTTGAAGCATCCGGAACCGAACAAAGATGCTGCTTGGTCGGCCATCTAATTTTAAAGAAGGCAGTTTGTTATTAAAAACACAGAGATTTCAAATCATTAGGTATTTCTCGAAAATCGCCATATTGTACAACTGCAATTGCAGTCTCTATATCATAAATTATCAGAAATTAAACATAGATATCTATTCTTATGAAGATATTAGTATTGGCGCGATACTTACTGAGCAACAAATAGGAACTTCGGCTCCGAACACATCTTTAGGCGTGACTCCGAAGTTGCCCGCTGTGTCTACTACTTCTGGGAAAATACTGCGTGGCAGATTCAGAATTTTTAAGAACCAATCGATCCATTGCATCGTAAACGGATCGTACATACCAGTGGCTGAGGCACACGAAGCGTCCATTACATGCTTTCCTGCAATAAATAGTTAATTGCTAATTATATTGTGAAATGCAATCACAACGAATGCAAACAATAACACGAATTATTACTGTTATTGCAAGATACATGAAATAATTTTTATCTTCATATATGACAGATATCATTTAATACCGCTACCAATATCTATTTTAAGAATAAGAGATAAAACACGAATCTCTGCACCTGTTAATCTGTACAAAAGCCAACAATCCACGCCGCCAAATGCTACTTCTCCATTAGACGCCGCTTCTCGCAGACCTGGTACGTGCTCAAAGGCCCACACTAATTTCAAGTTTACCTGCGAGCGAAATCGGAATCATGTAAGCTCTCAAGAAGGGGAGCGAGAAAGGAAAGAAAAAACCGAACATAGTTTTCCGTTTTTCGGAAAGTTTACAGTGATATAGACCAAGTGCAAACCAGTTCACGCTGGCCGAATAGAACGATAAAAGATTTCACCTGCATATTCATGAACTTCATCACGCTGCCGACCAAGAATCGCTTGTTCCTCGTAAGGACATACAAAAGATGTGAGCCCATCCGCAATCCCTTCATCGTTATCGAGTGATTCCATTCCTCGACCAGATTGGTCGCTCGTTGATCCTTCCACGTTATGAACCTGAAACGACAATCACTCGTAATGATTTCGCATGAATTCTCGTCCTAATCGGGACATTGCCATCGACATTGCGTGCATCATCGCGGTTCCTCGTGAATGAGATATTGTTCTCACTTGTGATAAGGCTCCCCGGTCTTCAAGTTCCACGTAATAAAGCTGGCGCGCTGCGACGAAATCCCAAGGCAGACGATGGATTTTGGATCAATCCCGCTACCTGCAGTCATAAACGAAACGGATTGATCTAATCTTAGCTGCAAATAACAGGCATAACTGCGACAACATAAAAAACGATAAAGAATAAATGAATGAACAAAGATGAATATGATGTCGGATCAGCGGAACTCGAAGCTAAAAAGCATCTATGTTTTCGCTCTTCTTTACGTTTCGTTTTATGCTCTTTCTTTGCGAACGAACGTAACGAGCAAGAAATGATTCTCCCAATAGATATTTGCAAAATATTTATGAGAAAAAAAGATGTATGAGAGAAAGCGAGAACGAGAGCGAGCGAGAGCGAGAGCGAGCGAAAGAGAAAGAGAGAGAGAGAGAGAGAGAGAGAGAGAGAGAGAGAGAGAAAGAGAAAGAGAGAGAGAGAGAGAGAGAGAGAGAGAGAGAGAGAGAGAGAGAGAGAGAGAGAGAGAGAGAGAGAAGTGCTGCGTTACTCATGAAGCCATAAGAAAGATGATATAAAAATGATGCTAGATATCGTGTTTCTTTTTTCTCTTCAGACAACAAAAACAACAGATCCATGAGTTTTAATTAGAAATACGACATGATACTAAGAAAAAGCATTAAATTGCACAGTGTGATGAGCGTTTGCAAGCAGAATGATGTGATTTCTTACTTTCGATGCGTCCGATTGGTGTCACCTCGGTTTACGGTGAACATTTCTAGAACAGATTGAAATACAGAAATGAGGTTTAGCACACATTCGATAGGTAGCCGAAGGCCCAATTCAAGCCAACGCTCATCTAGTTTATTCAGACTTGCTTAAACAGACTGGTTAAAAGAGGAGTACGGCATATACACATATATGTAAGTGCATATGCTCTGAAAAGTGTCTGCTGTCTAGCTGAGCTCGAGCGCCACTCGAATTGAAGCTTCAAGTGTCTATTGTAAATGCGTGAAACCAATATTTTCTGCGTCCATCCGTTCCAGATTGCGGATAGTAGAATCCGAAGAGATCGGCGATCGGTTTTCAGTCTTGATATTTGCTACCATGCCTTTCGGTCATTACCGAATGACACTGCAAATATCGTAAAATAAAAAAAAAATAAAAAAAGGTATCCGCGTGACGTTGACAATTTTTGCCTGTCCATTAAGATTATCGAGAAATATCTTTCGCGATATCTAAAATAGCAAACAAGTGACATCAATAGCTTACTGTTCAACGTATTCTTGATTACTTTCACTATGATCTGCCACAAGTGGTCGGGATCTATCTCTACGAAACCAGGCTGCGGGTAGATTAACTCTACCTAAATTGAAGGAAATAAACGGTTTATTATCTCGCTCGTGCATCGAATGTCGCGACTGTTAAATTATTTCTGAATCGCGGCAGCTTCTGCAGCTTTCGGCTGATAAAGCATCGTCATACTGTACAAAGTTTTCGGAAAGCCGATAGAACGAAGAATGAGTCTGACGATTTCAGACTACGCTCTGACTCACGCTTTGACAAATATCGCAAAACCGACTGTTTATAGATCACTATTATCCGCGAGTTTTTTATTTACGATAAATAATGTATATAACGAGTGATTTTATAATGAATCGTCGAACTTAGAACGCGACGAATGGAATATGGATTTCGTTTAGGATATATCGATGACAAATGAGTAGTTTTGTTCCCATTGCTGTTATATAATTACGAGTATAATCTAAGACAGAGTTTAAAGCAGTTTAAGGTATAGGAACTTACGTTATAGCGATGTAACGTGGAAAAAAGAGCTGTTTAATCAATACATTCGCATGGAAAGACGCGCGAGAGAAAAAGTGTTTCATTGGCGATGACTTTTCAGTGTCGCACTTAAATCGATTCGCTTATTGTAAGAGTATTCGAAACATATAGATTATCGCAAACTACAGACATTGTTATTTCTTGTTCTCATTGATCCGCGAATAGCAAGTAAACATCTCGCCGTGCGATCTATTTGATCATCTTGACTTGGGAATATTTTATAAGCCGTTCTCCGATTCACTATTTCTTGCGTTCATTATGATATTAGTATTCGTTATGATGTTGCAAGTTTTACACTTCGAGAGAGAGAGAGAGAGAGAGAGAGAGAGAGAGAGAGAGAGAGAGAGAGAGAGAGAGAGAGAGAGAGAGAGTTAATGATTAGTTTGCAAAGAAAATCTGTTTTGAAAATCCGTACTAAAAATTATCTTATATTCAATAACTGCTTCAAATTTTCTGTAAATTATTAATTTTTCTATTTCAAAATGATCAGTTCCATGAACTGATGTCAAATAAATAACTAATATATAAATAATGATATTGACACTTCCAGTGTCAATATCATTATTTATATAAATAATGATATTTGACACTGGAAGTGTCAAATAAATAACTAATATATAAATAAAATATAAATAATTAATAGAAATTTATATATATATTCAATACACAATTAATAATTTGGTAAGTACTCAATAATCATTAATAATTAAAATCATTAATAACGAGCATCGTGCAATTTCATATCGAAAAAAATGTTAATATGAGCTACTTTTACGTCACTCATAGGTAATCGTATAACTAATCATCAAATGTGCGTCGAATCGCATGTACATATTACTCCTCTTACCGCTTTAAATACAAAGTTCATCTCTATAAATTAATAAGAAATATCGTGATATTAATATTCATAATGAAATCATGTATGGTTTTCATATAATAACTGCACAGAAAGTCAAACTTTATGTTTCTTTATGATAAAACAATACTTTTTCTTCTCGTGTTTTTAGAATAAAAGCAGAATACATACTACAAGAATGAAACAGAAAAACATGTAACAATAAATAAAACATAAATACGTTTTCGAGAGGAACAAAAACTACTGCTGCAAAGTGTTATATCTAACAGAAGAAATGCAAAGATCGCGATTCTAAGAATCCTCTTCTGTATTTATTTCTGCGCGAAGAATGCGCGAAGAATAATAATCTCTTTGAGAATTAATTAACAGGGAACGGAGAAAGAAAAAAGAATCGATCATTCCTGTAATTTCGTAACAAACTGCTGTAGCGTTATCCGCATACTCGTCAATTTTCCAACAATATCCGACGCTCATCACGTGAGAGAGAATTGATTCCTTTTCGCAATTGAATAATCAGCGCGCGATCGATTGCGATAGGCGATCCCGCCGCGATCGATGCAAGATTTAAGAATCTTAGCCTCACTATTCGATAACGACGAACCTTCTCCATCGAGGATGCCACAGTGATCGCCTTCTCGTCCAAAATGTAAAAACGCACCGTAGTGGTACCCACATCGAGCGCCGCAACGTGTCTCATGATGATGAACGCGTGCGTCCGTTTGAAAATTCTGCGCCCGCGCCGTGGTCGATCGATCGATCGATGCGATTCGTGTCACGTAGGATCGCAAGAGCGCGTAGCCAGCGCCGTCGACACCGTCACGGTCCGTCCGTTATGTTTGACGTGAAGCGAATTGAGGGAGCAACGAGACTGCACTGACGGCGGATGAGGGAACACTCGCGCACTTGCGACCGCAAACGAGACAGTAAGAAATCGGCCGGGCGACTGGACACGACCGATCCGATGCAAATTGCACGCCGTTCAAGTACGTTCGGTCTATCGCTCGGCTGCCCTCGACTGCCTTCCGAAGCCGGCATTGCACGCGCGTGCAATCCTCGAGATTTTATCGGGACTAACAAGCGCGCGTCGCGCGATCAACTCCAGGGAGCAACGCGCTCCCCGCCAGACGTGCCCGCACGAGTGCTGCACGCACGGATTAATGGATGGACGGATGGATGCGAAAATACGAAAGGGCTACGTCGGCCTACATGTGTCGCTGATTATGGCTGAAACACACGTCGCGCAATGTCGGCTCGTAGATACCAACGGTCGTTTATCACTTTTTCCCACCCTTCTTCTTTCTTCTTCTTCCACGGGCAAAACACTATCAGTTTATGCTCACGGACACATGGACCCCTCAGTCTCTTTCTTTCTCTCTTTTATGGCCCCGCCCGTCGTATCGCACTTCGAGAGCGTTCTTCGTATTTTTGTTGATCTCTTATCGAGATCTGCTCGAGAAGCAGGTAAACGAGCGTTCAGTGGAACGTTCCAGACACATGAAACAAACAGAAAGGGAAAATTCTTTAGACTGTATCCGCAACTGCAGATAATGAAGCTTTACGAATGGACCAATTCAGACTATTACTGTGAGAGATTAAATGCTATATCCAATCATTCGCGAACTTTCTTTTCATTTTTTCACCCAAAAATTCATCATGATAATCATTAATTCTCACCTAGCGATTATGGCAGAACCAATATGATGCAATTTCTTGGAACGATCGCGGACCAGCGACTGTTACTTGAGTTGATCGCAAGCGACGAAAATTTGCATTCAATAAGATATTGTACTTAATAGATAAATTTTAATCCGACTGATAGCGTGAACCGACCATTAGACTAAGTCAAATATTACTTTCCGCATGAGCTTCCTCACTCAAAAGTGATTTTAATAACTCAAGTAAGAATGATTCTATTTGCATGACTTTATAAAGATATTGATTAGAATATATCTATTAATCTATATCTATATCTAATATATATTATGTAACGGATGTTAACGGATGATAACGTAAGAAACGAGATCAATATTATCTCGAATTCACACTCGAAATAGTTTGGTAGCCCGTTTAATAATCAGGTTTTAACTTCATGGCGCCATATCGTAATCTCTATGTGTGTGGGGTGTGTGTGTGTGTGTGTGTGTGTGTGTGTGTGTGTGTGTGTGTGTACTCATCGTAATTATCGCTCTTATTTCTCTTGCAAATATATTATTATTACCATTATGATGCTTACAATTATTATCGAAATTATTATTGATTGCAAGAATGGAAATTGAGAGCTGCCATTGATTATTGATTGATTTAATAATTAATATTTAATAAGCAATACACATTGCAATTCACAAATTTAAAAATTCAGAGAGATTAAAAAAATCCGAGAATGGGAATATATATTTAATAACGCATGCCGTACGTTAACCCAGACATTAGACAACGGAACAGACGGAGAGACGGGCAAAATATTAGAGAACCCTTGTTTCTAATTACTGCGAGCGCAAGAGGCCTGAGGAAAATGACTGGTAACTTATGGGCAATTAACCGCGCAATAATTTACGCAAAGCAGGACAGAAATTACTACTATTTCTCAATGCTATATATATATATATATATAATTAATGCCGAGTCCACGATGTCTATAACCTTGACGGCTTATAGACGGATTCATAGATCGATCAATCAATAGATCAAATTTGCAACTGAAATCCGATTAGAAAGAACTGGGAGGTTCTGTCGGAAAATCGAGGCCTTTATCACCTGTTCCCCCTTACCCCCCCCTCCTCCTTTGCGCGACAACGCCATATCGCGGTCTGCGATTAACTTATGCCCGTAAAGGCACTGCCGTTATTTACCATATTGGATCGCTGAATTTTGGATTATCGTTGCGATCGCTCGCGCGACATGATCTAACACGTTATATCACGCGCGTTCCGCGTTAACTCTAATTGCAATGAGACACGTCACAATGTATGCAACGTGGATTGCTGTTGATGTGACATTTAGAATGTCACACATTGCCGGAGAAACTTTGAACGTCTCAGCCACGATAGCGTATCGCGTTAAAATTTAATGCATTGGCTCGATTAATCGATATCATCTGCGCGTCACGAGCCGAGCGAGATGTTTTTGAATACGCGCTCGTAATTGGTCGCATAATTTCTATGTTAATTGCGAATGCCACGTAACGTCACGTAATGGCACGTGTAGCATAATGCATCGAAGTGGAAGTATTCTGTTTTATAATAATGTTGTCATGACCTTCGCATACGCATTGACTTTGATGTCTCAGCACAATATATTTCTTCGTTACGTATTAATGTATTTATCAATTCGCTTACAGGGCATAAGTTTAAATATAGAAGCAAGATCATAATCGAATATATTCATTGCTCGTTACGTTATCAAATTACACGCGCTTTTGTTAGTAATTCGATTGACAGAGAACAACACAAACTGTAGGAAGAATTTTCTGCAATTTAACTATGTATGATCGATCAAGAGAGAGATACTTTATTCGCGAGAAACAATATCTCTTCTCGAATGTTGCGCCGCATTCGGCGATAATGTAATGACATGCCTTTGAAATATCGAGAGGAAACGGAGAAAGGAAAGGAGAGAACACATGACTTACATATCTGTATTTATAAAAGAAAACAAATATAAATAGGCGAAGCTATATTTTTCAAAGTGATCTAATTCATAAATCGAGAACTCGGCGCGAGTCGATGAGATTCACTGCGAGTGATATGGCATGTGTATTGATTGCTTCCACTTCTTATCAGGATTTAATCGCTACCAGCAGGCAGATGCAATCTGCATGGCCGCATAATAAATAAACATATTATCATCGTTATCATCATCATCCGATAACCTCGGCCTTGATTCTCTCGTTTGATTCTATTTGATTCTTTGGTTCGGATGCTATTTGTACCGGAAATACGATTATCTGCGGGTTGCTCCTTGGCGAAAGGAAATTCGTGATCATTTCTCTCACGAAAGCATTCGCGTTAACGACGGGAGATAGAAACATCTTCAGCGCCTTCGATTTCGCAGCGAGCAGCTTCTTCAACAGATCGATCGCGCCGTTTATGTTCTTAGCTGAATTCAACGCCTCTTCATCCATGTTCTCCGCGGCGTTAGCTGCGCCTTCATGTTCGATGTTGCCTGCAGCCAAACTCGCTTGTCCATCACCAATATCTACCACATTACCGGTTGGCTGCTCCGCGATATTTGCAGCGATCAGGCGAGTTAGCAACGTATCCTCCTCGAGATCCGGCACAGGTTGGGCGTTCACTGCGCATGCAGCAACCTGTATCATTATAAAACGACAGATTCTTCTTCTTTACTGATTACTTCTACATCGGTAGAGACGCAATGTTTTATTGCGTTCTAGTTTATTAATCTTAGTTTCAAGATTGTCTGATATGTCAGATACAATATCAAAATATGCGTATTAGACATTTTTTATTTAGCAGTGTCCTTTTAAATCGTTAGATTTTATATTATTTATATCTAACGTACCATACGTTAGAGATAAGATAAGAAAACAGCCAGAAATATGCTAACAGGATGGAGAAACATCCTAACATACTCACGAAAAACCTCATGAGAAGCGTCAAGACTACGCAGACTAAAAAGAAGACTTCCACAAGACCTAAGCGCCTGATCGATGCAATAGGACATATGCCAATGGGCATATACTCTTCAAGACTTTATAACATCTAAATGCCACATGTATTACTAAATGTCACGTTAATGACAACTTGTAATAAATTTCTAAGATGATAAAAAAAATGTATATCTATATATTTTATTTGTTGCACTTTCGAATTTAGTTATCTCGCTTTCAAATTTATCAATCGTAATGTAGACTATCCATAGAGATATATTATTAAACTAAATGCCAATCAAGTCGGTGACAATCGGTCGGACTTTTTGCAATTAACAACAATATCAATGATAATGTATTTGCAAGGAATAACAGCGACGTAGCGTTGAGCTAATTAAAATATTTTCGATTACAAGAACTTACGACAATGAGAAGAAGTCCAGTCCGCATATTTCCTCTCGAGAAAGATCTCGGATCCAACGAACTATGGAGTATACGATCAAATGTTCCGGTCATTGCTTTATATATCATCGATCTCCAAATGCCTCGATTTCTTATCTACGATTTTAGATACCTCCGGGCAATACTTATAAATCAGAAAATTTCTTCGAAATATCTATATCTATGTTTTTTATTTTCATATTCGTTGCTTCCAAATTCGTGCTCGCGATATGATATATATATCATGATGCATTAGCGGGCATGCAAGAACACGTTCTTGTGCGCATTCTTTTCTTGATATTTTATCATTGTTACGATATATAATATCATTGTTATTTCTACTTATAGTTGTTTATTGTCTGATCGAATTTCAAAAAAATTCGAAGTGGTTATGTCTATAGGAATCTAATTCCATGTTTGACGAATGCAATATTTGTTAGGATAAAATAATTTGAATAGTGTTAATTTTGTCTTTCTCTCTCTCTCTCTCTCTCTCTCTCTCTCTCTCTCTTTTTCTTTCTCTTTAAGATTCGACGATTATAACGTGAGAATTTTTGTTTTCATTATCGTCGAGCAGCGCAGCAGGCGAGTATTTCTGTTGCACTTTACCGTGATATATATCGTCAAATATGAAGATTATGGTCATGTATATTAAAATGTCGGCAAAGATAATCCACATAATCAGTTCTAGTGTGATCTGTAAAGAGACAATTAATTCTAGATTACAACGGCAATTACGTGTGTATTTTAAAAATGTCAAATATTCGCTGTTTTACCTCAATGATTATTTTGAACAATACTTTTATGTAATCTCTCTCAGAGATCCATTTCCAAATCACGAACGGCAGCAACAGAAGAGACAATAATAAGTCGAGTATGTGTATAACGACGAACGAAAAGATTTCGTTTATCTCAAATGTGCTCCATATTTTTTTCAGGAAGCTGTCGCATTATGGAATCACATTGCAGAATGTAAGTATAATAAGCATAGATAATATTATAAATTACTTGCTTTCCATAAATCCGTAAGAATAAATGTTTATTTCGGATCGGAATATGTCTACATCTCGGAACAATAGATTGTACTTTCATTTTACGCGGATTTTACACAAATGCGGAGGATGCAGGAAAGTAATTTCTTGTATGATTAATCAGAGGCCGAAGCTAAAGATGAACAAGAGACGTCACACTTACGCGATCGTTGGATTCTTAAAGTACATATTTGATATGAATTATTCTCGGCTGCGAATTTTTATGCTCAATACTTTCTTAGAATCATGATATTGTATTTTACAGCATATTGTGATATGGGATCCTAGCCTTTACTGTCAATTGATATTAGACGAGAAATTAGATACGATTACGCGACTTAAAACATGTGATAGCGCTTCTGTATTTTTTTTTCCCTATCAGAAATATATCGGTGAACTATCGCGGTTTGCAAATGAATCAGTAAGTTTGCTCGTGATAAATTGGCAAAGGAATTCCATTTCAGATAGAAATTACAATGCCGCGATTTATCATTTGTTATAAAATGATTTATTGTTCATTGTGAAGCTGTCGAATAATTTAGCTTAAACTAGCCGAGATTTTTCAGAATTTATAACTTCCCGCGAAATATTACTCTTGAAAACTAATAGATTTTCTCAAAGAAGTACGATCTTATCTTCATTCTATTTAAATCATATACTTATCTGCCAATTTAAATTTAAATCATATACTTATCTGCCAATTTAAATTTAAATCATATACTTATCTGCCAATTTAAATTTAAATCATATACTTATCTGCCAATTATTACATTAAAAAAATATTTAGATATGTAGAAATTAATCAACGTCTACAGCATCAAGAGTTTATTTAATAATATGCTAGCAATAATATGCGGAAACATGTTCAAGTATATATTCGCAGTTTTATCCGCAGAGTAAAAAAAGAAAAGAAAATAATCTGATAAATCAGAATTCTATGCGTCTAAGATTAATACTATTGTTTTTATAATACTTTTTGGTATGTTGGCGCATAAAGAAGCAAAGTGGTTCTGATCTAATGCGGATATGCAAAACTGCAAAGTCGCAAAACCATGCGCAACAGAAGATTTCAATATTCATATAATTTAACTATAATTCTAGCAATTCTCAGTGTGCATATTGATCTATAAATTATGATACTGATATTGATATTTTATGATATTAATACTTTTTTGTTGCGTGCGATTAGATATAAAATTACTCGAGAGAATAATCAAAGATGCAAAACTCGACAAAATATATGAATTTATAAACATATCTTTTTTCAATGAGAAAATTACAGACTGACATGGCCCTTGATATTTATACATCAATGTATGGATATCGAGATATGTCATAATTATCTCAATTTTTCAAAAATAGGACTTTCATCACAAGAACTTTCATCGCTATCGCTTTATCTAGCTGACATATCGTGCTCAAATGTAACATGTAAAAAGAAAAAAAGTGGCCATGTACAATATAAATAAATATTTCCGATCGTTCCGGTATGAGTTCAAGCACAGCTTTGCATTCTTTTGATCAAATCATTCCACGTTCTACAATTAATCGATGGATCATTTGGCACTTTGAGAAAAATATTCAAACAACGTACAACGAAGAACGCGCAAGATCATCTTAGGAAATAAGAAATAAGGAAACCGATCGTCCTTCGGATATCGCCACGATGTTTGTGCTATCCACGGAATCTAACAAGCGTCTAGAGCCTAGCTTCTACGAGATGACGGTTACATGTCGATATCCTTGCGCGTTCTATTCGATAAGATCAATAGTGTCCGTGATAGCAAGGTTGATGGGTCGCATGGCGATGATTTCTGTACGCCGTATTTCTTCTGGCGTGGTTCCTCCTTTCTATTTGCTGCCTGTACACGAAGAGCGGCCTGAAGACTTTCGTGTCTTGTGCGATCATGTCCTCCGCCTCACCCGGATTCTCGTTTTTGATTTCGTTCTTAGATCCCTGGCGAACGGATCTTCTTGCTCTGGTGTCCTCGTTCCGCGAGTCCGGCTTTCCACGTTGGCCATCTGGCAACCTCGACGAGGGCAGCCTCTCGATAAAACCGTTGCTACTTGTGTCATCCTTTGGCATCCCGTAAGCCTCCACCTGTTCCAGAACAATAACAACAAGTATAACAAACCTAGATAGTAAAACATAATAAGATCCAAAAATGCTTCGTGAAACCACCGGTGAAATTGAAGAACAAATGGAGTGAAAAAAAATTTCCACCTGTAATGAAAATTATTGATCGATGATCGATTGATGATTACTTTCAAGCTCCCGTTAGTATGTTAAACGGGACGCGATGAAACGAGCGATTGTTAGAATTTGCTTTTAACGTGCTCCATCGCATTGTAATCGGGAAATCGTCCATCGCAGACGATCTTATACTGTTTTAATTCTGATGTGAACTTCAAAGAAAAGTCGGCACCACGTATGCGTGACATTGGTCGATGCACGATGGCGATCGAATCAGTAAAGTGAAAAATTTAGATTGCGCAATGTACACTCGAATCTCTTGTACTAATTGATAATAATATTTACCAGTCGCCTACTTCGTGAAGCATCATCGACGCGATCTCTCTGCACGAGAACTCTCTCGATGGCACCGTTATCGGCTAAATGCTTTTTCGGCAGACCGTACGCACGAATGCCCGGTTTATCCTCTTCAGAGTCGCGGTTCAAGTGGATCCTTTGCACTCTACCATCTAATCCAGCCTGATTGCGTATCTGTACCCGCTTGATATATTTCTCGTTATCCGGCAATTTGTACGATCGCGCAAAATCAGCTTCATCGATTATCCGAATGGTAGAGCTCGATACGATGTTTTTTGCCGGAAGTTGCGCGGCACTCAGGCTCAGCGAAACGACCGCAAGAAGTAACTGTAAAATAAGCGCCAATATATCAATGTCGAAGTAATCGATAGCAAGCAGAATTGTTTATGGAAACTGTATTACGTTGCTTTTAATCTTCAGATTATAGAACGAGCTGCCCTTTGAAGCTACTCTTTGAATAAAAATATCTTCATTTCTCGAACGAGAGAATCTACAAGAGAATAGGCGGGAAAGATTATTGTTACGATGAATTGTCACGATCAACGTATTAAAATTTTCATTATTTTTAAATTCTTCAAAAGCAAAGTCTCTTGCCTCTTGACTATCCCGAAGTAAGCGATATCTTCCTTTCGCAGTCTGCCGCGGTAACTTTAATAGTGCCTTGATAAAAACGCGAAAAATTTCACATTTTCGCTTCAATGTCAGCTACTTAAATGAGAAGAAAGAAACTTGTTTTCGCGATTTCACGCGAAAAAGCCGTTCAACGATATCCAATGATAATCTTTTTTTCGCTCGATGTTTTATAGCAATCGAGACGATAAAGTGGTACATTACACAACTCTAACGTTTAAGGTTTAACGATGATTGGTGATTTCTTGGTAACGATATTTTTATAATCTAGGAAATCGTTCAACAAGAGAAAAGAAATTGTTGATGTCAAGCATCAAGTTAGCACATAATATAGGGGAATATAGGGAAAATATCGCTAAAAGATGTGAAAAAGCGACATGATAACAAAACGAGAGCATATGATTAAGCAAAATTATTAATATCAAAGTTGTTGATATCAGACATTAGCCTTCCGAATTTAATTCATAGATTGTTACATCCAGTTCAAAAAAAGATAATTGCATAAATCTATCATATTTTTAAAACCAAAGTTAAATAGCAGTAATTTGAAAGCGATTTTGCAATAATAGTTGGCTTTGTTCTTTCGCAAATGAATCACATACTGATCTTTGCTAAGCCAGGTTGAATTAATTGCGAGAAATTAAATAAAGATTACTACCAGTAGTAATTGGCAATATCGATCGGTAGTTTAGGCGTATAGAAATATATATGTTTTATAAACAACTTTATATACAACGTTTTTTAAACAACGAGATCCAATCTAGGAGATGAAAGGTAGCGAGGATTGAGAAACACCTCTTTGACGAGATGTATAACAAAAGAGAAAAAAGATTAGTTGGATTAGCGCATCAGTGCGTATTGTACCGTTCTTACTGTCAATAGCGATCTCATTGTGGAACTTTCTTCTCTCTCTCTCTCTCTCTCTCTCTCTTTCTCTCTTTTTCTGTTGCGGATTGATTCTGCCTGCGCTCGCTCCTCAGCTTCCGCTCGGACTCTTAAGAAACGTTTGAGGGAAAAGGTTGGCCGCGCATCGGTTATATACGTAAGCCGGCTACGATCCTGAGGAACGCAATTAAAACTGCTCTCACATGGCAGTTTGCGATATATGCAAATTCGTTGTAGAGCGAGAGCGGTCTTCTTCTCGGTAAAGACCCGCCGCCGGATCGTCGTGAGTCATCTTCGCAAACGGATCGTCAACGAAAAAAGACTAAAAAAATCGCCCTTCTCCTTTCGAGCGAGCTAAGCTGAATTCAGCTGAAGGCAGTTAACGGGAAAAAGGGTACCGCCGATAACGCATTTTCAGCGGTACCCTCATTCGTTGGAAGACTGCGCTCCAAGAAAGATGGCGGCCATTCCATCACGTCGCCGCGCAATGTGATACTAATAAGATTATATCTCGATGCTTCAAGAAGAATTTTAATTAGTTAGTACTCGATACTCGGTATATCGTAATTCTATATAATTCTGCTGTCAATAATCGCGAGCTAGAAAAGTAAGAAAATGAGGATGGCCAGTTATTTGTTTATTATTTGCTTCCTCAACGATTATTTCTTTTCAATTTACTCCTTAAAATGTTAATATACCGATATATAGTCCTTCAAGAGCTTTTATAATCTTGTGATCTGGTTTTCCTTTATGATTTTATTTTAAAAATTCTTGCACTCAGTCTTTGCAGTTTTGTTATCTCGATTATTATGTTTTGTTATCTCGAATCGTACATCGGTTTGCGAATTAAGCAAATTCTTGATTAAAATCGAGTTCTAGAAAATGCCGCAATTATCTCTGACCTTAACATACAAACCAGGAATAATTAACGTTCTTGCTCTTGCACTTGGTTGGTGATGAATTGTGTAGGTGCTAAACACCTATTCATTGATCGCTAAACATTTACATGCACGACTCACACGTGTCGCACATGCGAGCGATTTTCTAACTCTACCAACGTCGCCGCTGATTTGCGGCAATGCCTCTCATTTAGCGATCAGAAACCAGCAAGATTTATCGCTCTTCGTATTCCTGAGAATGAAGAATTCAACCTGTCCGAAAATTTGTTCGCCGAAGGCACATGAGACAACGTCTCTCTCTTTCTCTCTTTCACTTTTTGCTTGAGACAAGAATATCATCGAATCTCTTCAATAATCTAGGTTTCTCTGAAGCCTGTATTTTCCGCTCCGCCTATATTCTTCCGAAGAGAAAATTCTTTTTCGCTTTAATTTGATTGCTTGGCAATCAACAATCGCAACATCTCTCTTTTTTTGCTCCGAGAATTCTGTTTTCTTCTTTTTCTTTTTTTTCGGACTCTGATCTAGATACCGCGTGTCGAATTGTTGACGCGTTCATTGCACACAAATCGGCGGAATAACGTAAAAGTTGATAACCGCTGTTCATACATTGATAACCTTACATGAATGAATCGATGGAAGAGCCGATGACTAACTATTCTCTTTGCAGGCATTAACGAGATGACACGTTTACTACGGATTGCACGTAATTCCTACCGTTCCTGGTAAGCACGCTCCGAGATGATTGTTCAACGAGCTATTCTTAAAAAGAGCGAGTGGGGGATTCTGTCATTCAACAATCGGGAAGCTACCGATGCGCTTTATACGGATATCCTTGGATATCCTTGTTGCACATTTGTTCACACCTTCCGGCTGGCGTTTAGCGCTTGTGTCAGAGTTCGAGGAAGGTTACTTAGAGACAGGCTTGGCAGAATTATCGCGATCAATGCTATCGTGAATATCATCGCACAAGATTTACGTCTTGCTCTTACGCGAATAATCCATGATTGTGCTCGATTTTACGAGATATGATTCACGCGCGATCGAAAAAAGGAAGAAGAGGTTTTCGGGAGGGGGGTTAATACGAATCGATAAACGATCGATGATAGATTTGGCCCATTACCATTTTTATTCGCCGACAGTAACCAGATTCGGGAATCAACAATGTGTATATCGCGCTGCTTCCGAAAGTGTCACGGCCGATTCCGTTTATTCAGCGGACGCTGAGGAGATATATTATACATTAATGCATTCGTGAATTTACGCGCTTTCGAAAACGGTTGAACATATCCTGTGCAGACGAATAGATTCCTTTTACATTCCGCTTTTTGCTTAAGTGCTTCTGCGTCACGATAAACGATCTTCGGGCGATTTCGAGATACAATCCAACAAAGATTGTATCAATTCCGAGTATCCCACCACTTCTAGATCCGTCATTTCACGTGTGCGTACTTTCTACTGCCAAGCAATCTACGATGATAACATTTTTGGCGGGCTAAGAATCTAATATTCCTCGGTGAGCTAACTTTAACTTCGACGTAGGAGCGAGTTGTCAGGCAATTAAGATAATGACAGACATGCGTCGAATCAAAACATCTCGATATTGCGTCATTTATCGCAGAAACGATTAAAAGAACGAAGAACAAGATGGAAAAACACAGTGTAAACGTTTGCTATTGACACAAATAATCTCTGAAGCATTCTTTCATGTATTTTGATTAAAGCATTTAATCATTTAATTTTTACTTGAAAAATTACATGATGTATATATATGTATACCTTTTTATACTAACGTGCTATTAATAGTTTAAATAACAATAAAACGGGATTTTTCCCTCGAATCTCGTGCACTTTGTAAAATTAAATTAAAGATATCGAAATCGATATAAATATAATAATATCATGTACGTTTGTCGCTTCGTTATTAATACCGAAAAAGTAGAAGGCTCAATTCCAAGGAATAATAGATAACATATAAATGGAATTTTTCTTGCCAATTACGAACAACATCGCTCGAATAGCAATTCCGCTCTAATAATAATAATCGCTCGAATACCGCGGCTTGTAATAATTACGATTTGAATAAGAACCGTAAGAATAACGTCTTCGATAGTCTGGTCTTCTATAAGATCTTCGCTGCGCCTCCTGTCGGTACCTGAAGAGCGGCCTAAAGACAATGTCCGCGGCGACGTCCATATCATGATTTTTCGGATAATTATCGTCTATATCTGCCATCCAAAAGAGCGGTGTCGCAACATCGATACGCGTCGAGTCTTCGGAATTAACGTCGTCCATGCGCTGGATCAACGAAGACGACGCTCGTATCTGCAAGAATGGCAAAGTAAGTCTCGCGGAATCGCTATTCTTATTTACTCGGTAAAGCGTCCTCAAACTACGATTTCAAATTTTTGTACCCAAACTGTTCAGTCGTATCGCGATGAAAGGTTTATGGAATCCACAAACATTGACAACATTTCCTATCGGCAATATCGCGACATGCTACGTTGAATTTTTAATTTTACTTTTACACGCGGTGTATTAACGTAATTGTTGTTGTGGCAAATGACAATGCCTCTCGACAATGCATTCACATATACATGAGTCTACGATTAATCGACATCGCTGCCACTCGAGCTGAACCGAGAATCGTTAGATCTCTACATTCATATGTTTACCATTGTTCCCTCATCAATCAAGCGTCGTTTTTGAGATTTTCAATCTAGAAAAACAAAAAGTATCTTGTAGAGAGGAGATTTGGGGAGACACGAGCAATCGCTCGATTTACCTGCGAAGGGGACCAAGCGCTACCGAGACCCGCGCTCTGTGATCTTTCGTCATTCTGAATGTCATATTGATTCTCCAAGTGGTCCCTTGCGATATCGGCTCGCCCTGGCAGTATCGCCGCGATCGGAATATCAATCTTGTCGCTGGAGATCTTCGCAGGATCGAGGAACGCGATGATCGGTACCGTTATCGACGTCGGAAACATTTCCTTGTCTTTCCGATTCGGATCTGGAACACGGGGAATATCAAGGACTTCCTGCCGCGTGTTATCGACGGAAACTGTCGGTGGTTTTCTCGGAGTCTCGTCTAGCACTCCATACAAGTCCTCATGCTGCGGCGGCTCAGTTCCTTCGTATTCATTTTCATCGGTCAAGGATCGCACTTCCACCAGGCTGCCCACGTCTTCCTCCGTAGCGGTCTCCGTGATATTCCTCCGCACATCTTCCAAATGCGTCATTGGAACGACGAGCACTTGCTTGCGTTGTGACACTACCTTGAAAAGAGAATAATGTTGTGAAGGAAAGGACGTAGTCGAATCTCCTTTGGAAAGACTCACAACAGTATGCAAGATGACTGTGTGGTTTTTTTATTCTTCAATTGACGTTTCCGAAGAGCTGCGTGTGCTAGCGATCGAATAATCGAATGAAGCAATACGAACAAACGTCAAGGATCTTAATCAACCAGCTGATCGTTTGATCAGCAAACATTCTCTCGCGTCTTTCAGCATCTTCTTCTTTAATGAGAAGGACTTCGGAAACGTCGGAAACATCGTCGGATTAATAGACACGATTGAACAGACGTGAGAGATATGCGAGAGATATCTGCAAACCTTGGTGGGTTCAGTGGCTGGCATAACGAGAACTTTCTTTCTCACCACCAAGCCCTGCAGCGATCCGTTGCCCACCGCGTTCTGCACCGCGTCTTGCACCACTGGATCTTGCACGATGGCAGCCAGCGTATCGTTCGTGGTCTGCGGTTCTGTTGGCAACAGGTTCTCCACATCGTCGTAATCTATAGGCTTTGCCTGCAGCGTTCCCGCAAACAGCAGAAAGATCACGGGTAAGGTAATCCTTGACTGTGGGATACAGTCGGCTTTGATTCTCTAGACATAGACAATTCAGATGATATCGATGTATGGAATGATATATCTTCAGATAATTCGGAGCTACTCGACATGAAATTGAGTTTCATCGAGATTTACGATGCATAGGCTTTCATCGTTATAAGATAAAGTGAACTTTCGATCGTAGAGATCGTAAAGATACATAATTGATTGCCAGAATGATCGATCGATTGGTCAATATTTTACTCTTTTGAGAACTTCGTGATGCAATCATCATCGTCCATAATTATCCAAACAGATGTAATATAATTATATAATCGAGTAACGTGATTTAATGAATAAAATAATTAAATAATAAAACGTGTAACATTAATTTATCCTTAAAAACGAAGTCATTCATTATACATATATAATTAATGTTTCTTGCGTGTCAATTTAAAACTGTCGTCAAGCTATTTTGATCGATCTCGCTTTTACATTTCTTGATTTCGCATCTCTCCACGAATCATCTTTTTGAAATGAAAACTCACCTTGATTACCCGCAAAGCGTAATATATATTTATACCTTGTGTTAATTGCTATTATGTTAATTTTTTAAACTCTGCGATATTGATAAGGACATACCGGTAAGTCAATTTTCATAGCGATGACAAAGCTGCGCGATGCTTCTCCAGTCGTCTTCAACGAGACTGCCTTGCCGGAAATTTTCCAGCTCTGTATAACGGACGTACAGACTTTATACGACGTACCGATGAAATTATCGTTGCTTTGCTAATAAACGCGAGTATCAACCTTGCGGTAAACTGATACACTTTAGCTTCGTCGCGATATGCGAAGAGCTGTCTGATTGCCGATCATGTACCGAACGGTTCTAAAACTGGATTGCAATTTTAGATTTTTACGAGTTTCCTTTGTGAAATATGCTTCCAGAATTTTAATTGTAACTGGCTTATATCTCAATGGAAACATGTTTCAAATTAAATTACATGAAAATAAATTTTATTCATTTCATCTCCAAATATGATCTCCGTACTTTGATGTATTCTTAAAGTATAATAATAAAAAAAAATATAAAACGTCAAATCATGAATTTCAATTATGTATCTGCTCATTATTATATTTAGATCCTTCAAAATGAAAACAACAACAATAATATTAATTATTATATATTAATTATATAATAATTGTTGTGCATAAAAGAGATACATGTCATTATTAAAGATAAAATTCATTATTAAAGACTCAAACACTTTTAAAAAGAAAATTCAATCCATTATCTTGAGTAAAAATAAAAAGAGTATTAATTATTATCGATTCAATAAAAAATGCTCCATACGATAACTGATCGTACGTAACAGTCAATGTAAATGCAATACATAATTTTATGCCTTATGTCACTCATGTAATAAATCATTTCTCGTAACGTTATAGTTCCGTTTCTGAAGAATCGTCACGACATCGTCCGTGTCGCAAATTACATTCTCCGTAGAATATCGAAACGCATTGCGGTTGCCGTTTGGCCGAGTACAGAGAAATATTTTACTTATCATTAGCGTGCACCTAAATACGGCTATCGAGGCTCGAGTAATGTTTAGCGTGCGGCTTAGCGATGCACCGAACTGCGAGCTATAAAAGATTCGCTGCGACTTCCTGAACTGCTAGTCGATATCCGGAAATGCCCGCTGCTCGCGTAATACGAAAGATGAAAGGCCTCGGCGATCTCTTCAGCCTCTGCGTGTTCGCGATCCTGGTGGGCTCGATACTCTCGGATTCAACGAAAATGGACTCTTCGGCGCGCGAAGGTCATCGTGCGAGTCCATTGAAGTTGAAGAATGTGAGGAGCAATCCCGAGTGCTCTCTGAGTGAGAGGCATACGAAAGGGACTGAATCGGAGATTGGAGAACGCATCGCGGAGGATCCCAAGCGGTCTAGCGAGGCGGCCTCGTTCATCGATTGTATCGAGGACTCTCGCGGAGAGGACGACCCTCGACCGGGACATCAACGGCAAACAGCTATGGATACATCGTCGCACGATATCCTGCTGGATCCTGGTTTAATTCCGGCCCGGCTAGTTCGCCGGGCTGCAAGGAGCGACACGAATTATCCCCCGCGTGAGGACACTTCCGGCGATGCCGGCGATATCGATTCGTTGCTGCAGGGCTCAGACTTCGGCCAGGATGATCTCCAAGTGGCCGAAGATAGACGGCCCCAGTATCCTTATTGGTACCGAGGACAGTCCGAAAATCAAAAGTATCGAGCGAACGACAAGAGAGAGCATTATCGCAACTACTTGAGATATCCCGTGTTCCCCGGAAGGTAACTCTCAAGAATTCGATGTCTCCATTTTCTGAAGGCTCGATTCTCTCATGCCGGAACTCGCATCATCGGATGAGAAGATAAGAATTTCTGCTGGATAATTGTATGAACTCGAGAAATATGAATAAATGATTCTGGAATCTGAACTTGAAACGACGCTGCTTGAGAGATCGCTCTGCCCGAATTCAATTCTATCCTTTTTCTTTTTAAATCAGTTTGCCTTGTAATCAGAAAAAGAAATTTTCTGCTGATACTCGTAACAACGATGTTCCGCGAATGACTTTTTTTCGAAAAGTTAGATAATCCTATCATCGTATAGACTTATCGATTTTCATTTGTAATTGTCTGTTTTTCATCTGTAATCCAACTATGGATCTGCATCGATAACAGGCGAAATGTTAAGAAGAAATAAGCGATCGTAGAAAATTAATGTGACTTTAAAACATCAGTATCAATCTTCGTATCGATTGCAATGTTTAGGTCGATTATAAGATGAGTAAGAAAAGAAAGTAAGCAATTAATGTTTAATTAATGTTTCATATTTATTGAATGATTTATAAAATCTCGTATTCGCACATGCATCCATTTCGTTAAAAATATCATGATATCCTCATTTATATTATACGTTCGCGCAGCACGTATAATTAATCCGAAATTGCATGTGTAATTTTGTAACACAGTTTTGGCAGTTCTCGTTAGCTTAATATTAACTTAATAATCTATACACAAATAATTTATACACAATTAAAGGATAACTTATCGCTGATTATTCTAAAGATCAATTATACACTGCGTGTTTTCAAGAAGACCCATTCTTACTGCATCAAGGCTTTGTTTCTTAGTTAAAATTTGTAGTTTATAGAAGATGTTAAAATAGCGTGATCTCATGATAACTAAGCACTCCCCTTATTGTTCATCGTTGAAAAAAAGAACTCTCGCTGAGTCAGCGAGTTTAGTCCGCGCCTGTTAATTCGCGCCATTAATATCCGCCGAAATAACGAGCCTCGCAACCTTTTAGCGTAATTTACTAACGCGTTCAGCATTCCACCGTTATCCCGAAGTTCATTCGCTTTTCGCCACGGAGGCTTCTTTCTGCCCCGCTGCTCTTTCTCTTTCCCTTAATACATGTATATTTTTTTTTTTTTTTTTTTTTTTTTTTCACTTTTTGCGTGCGCGTTAAAGCCGTCGTCGAGAGAACGGCCTTATTTGCAGCTGAAATTCTCGCTCCGCGGCGAATCTTCCGTCGTAAGCCGACCATCCGTAAACCTGAATTTCCATTCTACCAGATTCGAAAAGCAAATTGCAACGAGTTCTGGAATCAATAATTAAAAGCGGAAACAAAAAGCGGTGACGGAAAAGATTTCGGCGAGGCTTGTCATCGGGCGGTCTCTCGTTGATCATAATTATCGGATTATCAGAGGACGATTTGACACGCGGTTGTCGAGGAAACTGTTTGGAAATCATCAATGTCTCTTCTGGTCATCTTCATGTCTCGTGTCGTTGGCTTGTTTCATCGAACCGATCTTCATTTCCCTTTGATATCGTGTATCTGTTTTCTGATCTCTGTTTGTCCTCATTAAATTTTACAGGAGCCAATTTGCCATTAGGGCCCAACTCCTCTTCAATCCCGCGGGATTTCGAAGAGCTTCTGGGCTTTGCGTCGAGGCCTCCGGACATCTCGAATGTATTATCTTCCCGATAATACCGAAATGAGATGATCACCGCAATTCGCCTGATTGCTACGAGTTCTCCAATCAAGAAACTTCTTTCCTCCGTCTATATCCGTCTGCCACGTCGATTCGCCTCTTTGACCCGTTGTCGATATGCGACCTGTTGGCGATAGACGAACAGCGGTCGCAGAACATTGGTACCAGCCGCAGTTTCCAGGTCGTCGTCGTTCGCCTCTTCGGCGCTGCGTTTCTCGACATCGGAAGAAGAATCTGTGTTCCCATCCATCGCCCTATCGGAATCCTTGTTCAAAGCGTACACCGGCTCCTGGTCGATATGAGGCTCCTCAAGTTCCTGCAGTAGAATCGGCGAGTCGTATACGCTCGCCACTCTGAGTGGCGACGCGAAGGAACAGACGATGAAGAGCAACGCGAAAGCGATGAATCTGGCAGCCATCTAGGAAAGAGCAAAAGACCGCTTATGCCTTAATACTAAGACTTCAAGGATCAGAGGGTATTTCATACTCGAAGAGTATGATCGCGTGCATTGTAACGTAATCGGAACTTGGATACTCTCAAGCTGGTCGAACTTTCTTTTATACGAAACGTATTCAAGCGATGTAAATACGAAATGAACGCGCGATTCCTTCAAATTCCTTAATCAAATAGCACGAAAGATTATTGAAAACTGGAACTTACATTCAGGCAACAAATTACACGGCTATTCGATTTGAAGTCGCGTACTTACCATTTTATAGATATAAATGTTGGATTGAGGTCGGAACGATCCTCAAAGGAAATAATCACTTCTTCGCGCACGAAGCTTTACAGCGATTGCTCGAATTTCGACGTGAAGTGTCTTTCAAGATGCGATACTATGGCACAGCAGAGAGGCGGCTCTCGCGGGTTCATGGTGGCCGGGATCGGAGCATTCATATTTATACGAAACAATGACGTCAAAGCAGAGCACGCTAATTAAACAGTGACGTGCGATCCGGGTGATAACTGACCTGACAAACCAACGTGATACATGCCGATTTAGTCCGTCCTACGTTACTTCTTATTTTACGTCGATCTTGCAGGTGTTAACTCAGCTGCAAGAGGACACGCGTCTCCTTCGATGTTCGTATCGACGTCTGAGTAATCATAATTTCATATATATGTGTGTCGTACGCGCGCAGTATTTTGAAAATTGCTGCAGACTAATACCAAACAAATAGGGAGATCTAAGCGATTTTTCTCGTAATCTTCACACTTCCTCACGGAAGTGAAAATAGTTTCGTATTCTCTTAGATCAGGTAGCTGATAAACATAAACATGTAGCTTCTCAAGAGCTGAGATCACACGCAAATACGTTTGGATTTCATCGATGTGGCCCAATCTCACTTTGTCTTGCTTTAAGAGCATTAGAGTTGCATTGAATATCGCATATTTAATTTTTCAACACGTCGTTATGAGATATAATCTCGAGAAATATTTTAACGATCAGGAAGAACAACACTAAAGAGCAATTCGTCCGCTTAGTTTTAATCTCGCGCTCTGTCGGTCGATACTCGTTCGAAATAACACACCAAAGAATCTTATAAATTATTTATTTATAATAATCTACAGGATATGTTGCAACCTTTTGCGAAATGTCTCATTATCCAAGTTGTTAGAGTTTCACGTGGTGCATGACATAAGAGAGAACTGTTTTTAGAGCGCCGCGACGTTACACATTGTTACATCACTAGGCAAAACAATATCGTTTCTTTCATGCTATTTTACAATAATTTATTTCACGAAAAAAGATGCAATTTCTCGAATACATGTTGATCAATTTGGTCCCCCGATGGAATGATCGTAAAGGAAGGGAGATATCTAAATTTCGACGGTTTTCGGTTTTCGGTAAATCGACATCACGATCAAGCATCAGATCCGTTTAAAAAATATAAATTTGGATATTTGACGAATATATTTTTCGTCCAAATTTCATGCTCTGCAATCTTTTCAAGTTCCTTTCTCGCGGCGCGTATTTGTACATACTTAAATATGTAGACGAAACAAGCGTGTAAAATTACACTCTCAAGTGTACACTCTACAATCAAGAAATTAAAAAGCAGGAGGAAACGGATTATCGTCAACTGAAGATTTATGCTCCTCTTCGTTTCCAAAGAACCTTCCGGTCCGGAAAACCGCCAGGAACGTTGGATCGGGGAAGGATGAGAATCGTGAAGGTGTCGTCGCCCCGTCGATTTAATCTGGAAATCGAGAAATCGCGAAAGCGGATACACCGTAGGTCATTTCTTTAACTTAATCGCTACTGCGATTTATTCCTCTTCGTCGATTGGTCTCATTCCGACGAGATGGGCTGCTTCGTGCCCGTTCTGCTTCCAAATCTGACAAGGCACAAAATGGAGTATTTTTTATTGCGGATGATGATTACGCGGCGATTCTTTCGGTTACTTTATTCTTTTCTTTCTTTCTTTCTTTTTTTTATTTCATTTCTTTCGATCTAGAACGTAGACTCGGCTTCCTCGTGCACAGATTCGTCGCTTTCGGTAGTTTCGCTTTTTGATCTGAAAGAAATCATCAGATAAGGATCTTTCCGTGCTCCTTGGCTGGATGAAAAAGATTAAGTATGATGTAAAGCTGAAATTATGCTAAATGGCGATATTGATGCACAAAGAGAAAGAGAGAGAGAGAGAAAAAGAGAGAGAGAGAGAGAGAGAGAGAGAGAGAGAGAGAGAGAGAGAGAGAGAGAGAGAGAGAGAGAGAGAAAGGGAGAGAGGGTACGATTCGTACGATTCGTATTATCCGTAAACGTGTCTTTAGGCTACGTTTGCGCAATTCTTCATCCAAAACAGGATCGAGATCGCGAATTGAGTAGTTTATTTAAAAAATCGTGCGGAATGCGATTTTTCTTTCAGTGAAATTATCGTAGTATCATTACGATTACATAATTCTCGAAATAAATAACCCAATTGAGATAAAGAGTGTTCCAGCACGCGTTCTCAATCACTAGTGTATTCTCGTGCATTCTCGAGAAAGAAACTTGCGACGAATTTTCAGAGCGGTCGTATTTAAGATATTCGATTACATCGATACTCTTTTTAGCATAAATCGTCGCGATAATAGCAGAAAAGAAACAGAGTCTCTGTTCAATTTTGTAGAAATAAAAATTTAATGCGAATAAAGATCCGAATATGAAATATTAAAACGTAGACGCGACACGACGAACATATTCTCATTCTCGTCGATGAACGATTCTGAGATATTCGTTGAATCTTTTCCAGATTAATCACGAGAGCCAGAATGAAAAGCTATCGAACGGATCACAATCTTAACGAGCGATTAATTAATCTACCGCGCTGATCTTCATCGAATGACTCACCTCTCTTTCTCTCTTTTTACGTGGGAATATAAAAAAATTAAGAGCATATCAGGTTAATTAATTTGGAATGGCTTTTCGTGAGGATCACCTAGGATCCACTACAATCGATGCTTCGTAAAAAACGTCTGTATTACCTGAATCCACAGTACATGAATCCGAACTCCGCAGAAATGTGTTTTTGCAAAAATAAGTTCACGGTGAGAGGTGTGCACAATCGTGTGAGAATCGCGTTAGCACGGCTTGTGAATCGAAATTAGAATATAAAATCTACCAAAATGCGATTGGGTTCCACTCTCGCGGTTTACTGTTTCCGGCCATGTGGAATGTGCGCAGCAAGTACATGACTACGACGAGAGCATTCTTCGCAGGGAGTTGGGGGACCATTTCGAACGAATTGGCCTGATACACGTGCGTACATTCGCGATGCTTGCCAGTGTCCTCGCCGCAACATTTGACACCGCGTGTTCTTCGTGCCATGCTCTTTATACTGCCTATGCAACTCGTCGTTTCTCGAGAAAGCCGGACGAAGGAGCGAAACGGCGATAAAGAGCGTTACTTGACGCGAAGAAGATCAGCTGATCACGCTCGCTGGATGCGCTTATATCATCGTGCAAAAGATTTTGATACTCGATTCCAACTCCTCGATTCCAACTTGGATGATCCGCTTTCGATCCTTGCGCGTTTCGCTCCTTCCTCCCCTCCTTCCTCCCAACATCTTCGTCTTCTGCTGGTCTCTTTCACGCACGCTTCCACAATTCCCGTTTTCCTTCCGCATCCAGCTTTCTATACATTAAAATACCATTCAACGCTATAATCCTACGATATAAATGTAATTAACTATAGCTCGAGTCGCGGCACGCGGAATGGGCCGAAGAGGGTTTTCCATTATTTAGTATTATTGTTCTCGGCTGTGAACGCCGCGCGATTCATCGACGATTGTTTCCTCTGAAACATTTTTCCTTTCAGACGTATGTACACGAGTGGGAAGTCGTCCCTCTCGCACGACGGATCGCGACCGTTTCGCAGTTTCAGAGTTGCACGAGACCCCGAAATATTTGACCTCTTGCCTGTAATATCTCCCTCTGACCTTTCGCAAAACGGAGTCTTGCGAGCGATCTTTCCTTAATTTCGATTTCGATTAACCGTCGATCAAGCGCACGGCTTTTTCAACTTTTACCCTCTGCTCTCTTTCTCGATCCTTTGAAGCGCGCTCGTATGCAATTATCTGTTTCTCGAGTAAATTTGCTCGCGCATAATCATCGATACAAAAAGGTCTCGTTGTTTATAAAATCGCTGTACGTAGCATGTGGATTAAAAGAATCCATGTAATTTGCGTACAAAGTGTAATGCTCCGGTTGATGCGCTCTCGAGGATCAAGAATGAATTAAGTTTTTGACTGAGGTTCTGAGCTACCCCTCTCTGTCCCGCCATTCTCACATCCGCTTAATACGTTACACTCGATCTCTACTATTATCGTTAATCCGATTGCCAAGCGCATCGATCGAATCGCAGCATTTCGTATCGCCGTGATCTACCGTGTGTATTGCTTCAGATTGGAGACAAGAACCCCCCCTCTCTCTTTCTCTCTCTCTCTCTCTCTCTCTCTCTCTCTCTCTCTCTCTTTCTGTTTCTTCCGCGGCTATCAGGCAAGATTTCCTCGTGAGACGAAGAGATCACGAGATCGGTTCGAGACGATAACAAGTTCAAAGAGTCATCCGCATTCGTATTGTTAGCTCGACGCACGCTCGGCAATTCGGAGACTAATGATAGATTGAAATCTGAAACGGCCTTTCTCGATATGCTTCAAGAGTGCACTGCGTCTAATTTAGCGGAACGCGCGACAGTCAGTCCATGACGAAAGATATTCTCGAAATTGAAATTGTTCCGTATCAACGAAGGACGTGCCCTGCCAATCTCGCGATCAGGAAGCAAGTCCACCGTAAAAAGAGAGAGATCAATTTCTAATTACAGCGCGTACGCGTTCTCGCCGGATCATTCGCAGATGCTTCGTATACAAAGAGATAAATAAAAGAAGAAAAACAAAAAAAAAGAAAAGAGAGAGACCGCGACGCGGATGAGGATTAAACTAAGCGAGACGGGAAAGTGATCGTATCGTTTAACGTCAAACACGGGAGCCATCTCCGAAAGTACCATTTCGAGTAAATCAATCCGATCGATTCACTAGACAATTATCTACTTGTATATTGTCGGATAATATAAGAACGGCTCGCTTTCACGGTGATTGCGCTCTTCCAAAAAGGGGAGAGATCACATGCTATTGACCGATCGCTATGATTTCATCCCTTGCCCCTTATTTGTACGAGTAGGCACTTGGCTATGTTTCTGTTTGCGTTCGCTTGTTATAATGTTATCGTATAATGTCTATTGTACGCATACGACGAGTATAAAAGTATTTGCTGTATTTGCTGTATTCGCCGGCTCTGCTCTTTCTCGCTCGCCTCGCCGATACCGATCGCGCGCGTCAAGCTCGTTGGTGCCTTTTCACGATCATCATGAAGGGATTATCGTTTCCTCTTAGACGGCAAGAGAGAACGAACGATCATGGAAAATCGTGTCAAGCGCAAAATGATTCTACGACGAAGTCGTCGGACGAAGTTAATCGCCGCGTGTGTGTTAATGTAAATTGTCGCGTGTGATCAACATCAGTGATCGTTTCGTGCTCCTCAGCATTCGTTCCGATTCCCGTACATGCATCTTCTGTCCGTATACGCACGCACGTCTGTCCGTATACACGCACATGTATACCCCATACACACATACATATACACAAAAACGCGTATATGCGCATCGAAGCACATGTTGTATTTTGCAACTTGGAATTAGCACCGTATATGTTCTGCCAACGCTTGCGATGTATCACTTTCGGGAGCTTCGTGCGATCGCCGGCAAGAGAAACGAGCGTCTACGATTGTCCGGCTGTTTCTTGTCCGTATGTTATAAAACGGCGGTATTTGAGAGCTGTGAATTTCGGTACCGTGCGAACGCGCCATCCTCGAAATTACATGTCGACGTCGAATTGAAGAGGCGCGGTGCGACTGGGAAGCGGTTTCCAGCGTCCGCCATGTCCATCAAATCATGGTCAGACTCAGCCGCATCGTTTTCTCTTTATCTCTCTCTTCGGTCGAGTCGTCGCACAATGCGATCTGATATTTACATAAATAATATCTCGATAAAAATTAGATAACAATAGTATATTAGTGCGCAAAGTTAAAACGTGTTGCTGACAATAGAATACTGCATGTCCCCCTCGGAAATTTGACATCGTGTTCCGCAAGTAAGAGCTGGCCCTGGCTTTCCGCCTCGTTCCAAATTTCCCATCTTTTTCTCGCCTCTCTCTCTCTCTCTCTCTCTCTTTGCTCGGTTTCTCTCGCCGCAGATGAGAACCATGCCGACGATACGAGATATCCCATCGAGAGAGAAACCGTGCTTTAACACGGCGATAATATACAAAAGTAAAAAATGGCGCTTCAATGACGACGCACATCTCTCTAAGGCGTCGCCGTGATATGCCGGCTGCACGCAGAGTTTTCTCTCTTCGCATTTCGTCTTTGGATTGGAACACGGCCTGACAAGTCTTTCTCTCGAGATGACTTATATAAAAGCTCGACTACTAAGAATATGCGGGCTTAATTCTCGGCTTGTTTCCTCGCCGCTTGTTATTTGCTCGCCTCCCGCTTCTCTAGGAGTCATTAGATTACTCAGTCTTTATTCAACGCCCGATGCAACAGTGCTTTGTGACGCTTATTGGGCGATGAGCTGGAATTCACATCTTTTTTTTTTCTTTTCTTTTTCTTTCTTTTTTCTAAACTTCCAACTTTCTCCCTCTCTCGTTCTCTCTAACAGCTAAGATGATTCCGAATTACCGAACTTTCGGAGTTTCTTTTTTTTTTCTTTTCTTTTAAAAAACGTTAAAGCAGAATATGTGTGCTACTCTGATTTTGGGAAAGATTAAAAGCAAGAGTATAATGTAGGAATCATCATATCGCAACATCTCTCGAAGCTAACACACTGCTGTGCAAGAGCTTGTTTGCGTTTGTTCATATGCTATTACCGATTTAACATCAAATCGAAAGATCAATTGTTCCTTGCATCCGTCTAATAATAATGCAATAATAGAAGATAAGTAAATATTCAATGCGTGATAGCGAGAAATCTTTCAGGCATGATATTGATTTTCTAGCATCTAAGAATCTCTCAGGATTCAAAGTAATATTATCTCGAGATATAAGAAATTTCTAGTTAATATTCACGTACACCATGCAGGAATGTATCGCAGAATAAAGTAACAGATTGTACAGTCTATTGCCATATAAATTAACAGGATAAATAATAGTAAACCCAAGCACGAATTTGTCAAAGTAGCTGCATCGTGTGCACACGATATGTCTCAAGCAATTTCTTCATGAAGTAAAGAACGGTTTGTCGTAACGAGAAACATGAAAGGATCATAAAATAGATAAAAAGATACATCTTACTCGTCGTTCAATAATTTAAGAAATTCAAGCGAGATGGATTATAGTAAATGCAAAAACATCATTGAGATACAAAAATACAATGTGTCAATATGTATAATACGTGATATCTCTTTTTTTTCTTTTTACGAAAATGCGTTTCTCTGTGCGAAGTGGCAGAATCTGATTGGTCAATAATTGAAAAACTTATGTACACGCACGAACTAGAATAAAATTTTTTGATAACGCTCCTCTAAACATGTTGAAAATATATCTTTAATAAATTAAAAAATTATAAGATTACAATAGTTGTAGCTATTACAGCTTACTGTCAATACGTTAAAATCTGCATTTAAAGGAGAATTAAGAGTTCACATACTATTCATGTGTGTATTTGGTTTCAATTCATTCTCAATTTTTGTCTAATTTGTCAAAGCTAACATAACATAATCTCGGTACTATGAAATTCATGTAGAAATTGTTTGTCAAAGCAGCAGCGTTCTTCTCTCTTATCGTACGTAGCTAACTCACAATATCAGATGATTCAATGAAATAGTTCAGGTATTAATCTACCTGCTGAAAAAGTGAAGTTATTTTGATGATTCAAGCTTCATAGCTTTCAAATCCGATCGTAATCGTGCTGTTTTGTCATAACTGGTTTCTGGAATAGATATATCAAAACATACGTTCCGGCGATCCTCGTAAAATCGCAAAAATCGAATGCCTCTCATATCATTCAGCTATTACGACATTACCATGACGGCGCATATCTCAAACAAACTGTTCACTTTGCGATCTCGAACATAGCGAAAAAATCATCGTGGAAGGAAAACATGTATTCTAAACATTCTAGATATTCGTCAAGTAAATCACAATATAAAAATACAAATCGAAATCCATTTCCTATTCTCGTCTTCGTCAGTCTCCGATTTTTCGGCTGTTTTACTGTTCGAACGCACAGTAATTTAATCTGACAACGTATCACACGTTGATTCTTTTTCTTTTCTTAGCCATCTTTTTCTTATCTTTCTTTTCAACCGCGTCGTTCTTAAGCATTCCTTGCTTATTATTTCAGTACGGATAAAAGAAACGTCGTTTGCGATAATATCGTCGATGATATCGATTATACGAACGATACGGATTGTATCGTCGATCCGTATGAAACGCTCTTTTGCGATTAACTCTCTCGAGGATGCTTCGATCAAACTGAACACTAGTCGTCGTTAGGTTTTTCCATTAACAGGAATAACCTTTTTCTCGATACGTTACTGACAATCGGAGAATTCGACATCGAACTAAACGCGATACGGTAGATCTAACTACGCATGTATAAATAGGCACAGAGCACGATACCCGCACCGATTCCAATGCCTATGCCTATTGTAAGGGGCTTAAATAATGACCTCTTGAGCTTCTGCCATTCTTCCGTTTCCTGCTGTCGGCGTTTCATCTCGCGTACCTGCGATGCAAGTCGTTCCTTTTTCTCCCGATTGCGTCGGCGTAATTCCCCTTTCCTGTTTCCGGAAAAGAAAAAAGTATATTCGTGAGTCTCACAATGAATGTCGGATGATTCATGTTTATGTTGACAGAGAGACTTATGTTGACTTGTTAACAGAAAGAGAAGAATGGAGGGACGTTACTCACGCGTCTGAATTGGACGATGACACGTTTATCTGATGAGAGTTTTCGACATCATCACTTGCGATTTCGTCAGGTATCGCGATATCATCAGCGATCTGTTCATGTGTGTTATTTAGGATAGAATTTGCGAGACTCGCTGACGATTCTGTGTGATTCGTTGGCGGTTCCTGAGGTAGCGGCTTATCGGGCGGTTCGCCGAACTCGTCTGCAATCAAAAGATCATTCTCTTTTTATAATCGTACGACAAGAGGCCGTAACGTTGGAAAAATACCGTTTTCTGCCGACGTCTCTGGACTTAAATCTGCCATCATACTACGAGTTAAGGAATCTCCTCTTGGTGGCGGTAAAGGAGGAGGTTCGTCATCCTTTTCCGACGATGGTTTACTCGTGTTATTCATCTCATCGTAATGACTCGTTATCGTCTCGTCATTGATATTCTGCAAGGCAGGATATGAGCGTAGATAGAAAATTGATACTCAAACAAATTACTTCAACCGTTACTATTACTACTACCACTACTACGAGATAATTACCGCACTGTTGAGCGGCAATTGTTTCGCTCCCTCAATGATGGCGGCATATGAGAAACGTAGCTGCTCAGGTGTCTGTATCAGACCCATGCGTGATCGCCTCATTTCCAGCAGTATTTCCCGTATGTTTAGCGTGTTCAATCCCTTTTCCTCAATCTGCAATTAAACGAAAAACGATCGTTAAAGACGGCTTCGTCCCAGACGAATCGACATAGCAGCGTCACTCACGTTACACTTACCACTATTAAGCACGTGTCAACTAAGCAAAACGTGCCTGATCTGCCTATGCCCGCGGAACAATGGACTATGGGTGGACCGACATTTTGATCTAATGCTCCTGATTGCCTGACGTCTGCCAAGAAACGTAAAAAGGCCGTTGGACATTGTGGTACTCCAAAGTCTGGCCAAGTGGTATAATGATAATGTAAGATTTCTTTACTATCGTTACTTTCCAAGTCCGTTATACTGTAGATAGAAGTCAAAAACATTGGAAACATTAACGATCACGATGTTTATACAGAGATCAAGGACGATTGCCAAATTGCCTAAAGGCTTAAGGTGAATATAGATGCGATAGAAATGCATGTGCATATTTCTTTACCGTAACGTCCTGGTGGTATAGTCAGACAATTCTGTTTTACTGACATACTCCACTTTTATATTAACATCTTCGAATATCATAGTAGGTTCGTGCGAATCATCCAGGGGCCAGTACTGATGGCATTTCACTTGATTTTTCTCGACTACCTTATTCAACATCAGCACAGCTCTGCTATTCTGCTCCCAAACCATTAACCAAAAGTGACTGACAGTATTCGGTAAAGGTCCTTGCGTCAGGATGTATTGCCTATTGGCGCGATCCACCTAATCAAGCGACAAATGATATGTTTATCAGTAATTGAGTGCACAAGTCATTTATCGCATGATATATTTACCCGTATGAGATTGGCGTGTATGTAATCACATACGCCTCGTTTGAGTATAATCCTAGTGTGATCGTATGGCGCCACGTCCCTATAGCGATTCAGGTTTTTGTTTTGTGGCTTTTTTGATTCATTACACGTGTACTCGTAACTCCCAGACACATTGCGTATATACTGCAAAACAGAATGAAGCGTTAAAGCCTACGGATTCATCTGCCATCGTTCTCTTTGACTTGGGAACACGTGGAAATGTTTTCCAAGTAGTTGGCAAAGTAGATATATCGTCGCAATGCATTGATGCTGTCTGAACACGATCAATGCAGCGACGAATCGATGCAAGGCTACAGCGAATATAGCAAGGCTTCGGCGGGACTTCCGAAGTACGCGCGTGGGAGCATAACAAGCGCGTTGCCATGTTTCTCGCGCATCGGAGAGATTGCACAATTGCTAAATATATCGAAACCAATACAGTTGCGAGTCGACCTTGGCGAGCGCAGTCGCGTAATGTCACACACGCGAGCACGCAGCTGTCAATCGCGCTGTCAGGCGAAGTAGCTTTCTTTTCCGGACGAATCGATCCGCTCTATAAATCCTGGCGAGCCCATGCGATACGATGCGACGCGACAGAACCGGCGCAATAATACAGCGGAAGCCGTATCGCATTCGGCGAACTCGTCGTTGTATTGAATAACGTCTGGAACCGCGTAATGGAACATTTAAATATTTAAAAGACAAGGACAGTTCATTTAAATGCGTCATCGAAGCGTGCGTCTATGACACGTGGATACACTCGTATCCTGATTTTGTTGTTCTCGAACGGTCGTTCCGTTTCCATCAATGCAGATAGATCCTAGCCGGCGTCTCGCCGTGTTTCTACGAGGCTCCCGGAGCGCGATGTAATATCTTGCGCGGCGGCCTTAATTCGTGTTCCTTCGGTTACATCCACGATCGCCGCCAACAGTCGGCCACGCAGCGACCGCACACGAATATGCCGCGGGAACAGCCGAGTATGCGACAACAGTAGCCGTAGGAGGCTCTCGGGAAGATAATAAACGGAGGAACGAGAACGTGGACGCCACAGCGAAAGATTGATGGAGAGAGAGAGAGAGAGAGAGAGAGAGAGAGAGAGAGAGAGAGAAAGAGAGAGTAGCCGGCACGCGGCAGTCGTGCGGTTCCGCCGCTTACGGAAATGGCAGCGGAAGAGCGAACAGCTTCTCCCTTTCTCTCTTTCTCTCTCTCTTTTCCTTTCTTCCTCCTTCCTCTTCCGGCGCCTTTTCTTACCTGATAGATCATCGGCCAGGCGCACTTTGAGTTGATTTCATGGTATTCCGATTCAACGTTGCGGATTGTCTCCTCGCGCGTTTGCTCGCTTGTCTCCTCGCCGCTGCTGGTCATCCTGCCGCGGTCTGGCCTACACTTTGGCAGATGATGAAACAGAGACTGCACGCACGCACCGTGAGGCTGGACCACGGACGCGTGTCCACACAACGAAGCAAAAGACCACGCACCGTTCCTCTCACCGCCTGGTTCCCGTCGCGAATCAACGTGTCATGCGTTGGCAAACAGCAGCCGAGCCGCGAGAATGCACAAGGAAGGAACTCGACGCTGCAACGTAAGTAACGATTCTGCGCGGGGAAGGGAAGAATATGTACTCATGCACGTAACCTATAGTTCATGGTTCGCTGTGATGCACGCAACTGCGCGAACTTGCGACGACAGCCGCGCGCGGCGCGCCTAGTCGCCTGCATCCTGCTGTTGTGACTGCTGCTTAAAATTCCCTAAAACGAATAAACGGTTAACTGTCGCGGTAGTATCCAATTTATTGGTCGCTTTTGGTATAGGTGTATATATATGGTGTGTGTGTGTGTATGTGTATATATGTATTATGTTAATACGTATAGCCGGATAATGACGATGAATATTTTATGGAAAATTGCAGCCGGATATAATCGATCTTTGCTTCTTAATGAATGTAAATTATTACATATATTTATGAGCCAAGTTATCAAATTATCAAGATGTTTGATACATGACTGTTATTTTAAACATGGAATGTTTTATTAAAAACAAAAAAAGAAACTTATTTCATTAGTATACAATTATTAGAAAGATACATTATGTAATGAGATACAATTAGTTAAGAGATAGTTGGTTTTCCCTGAGCTTTGTGATAATTGTGCCATCATATTAACAACAACGTATATACAAATTTATGTTTTCGATTTAGCTGAAATAATAAAAGAAAATAAATTATAAATATTTATACACATTTAATCCTTTCTCTTAGAATTCGAGTGCACACATGTTATGTTATCTGCGCAAATCTTAATTTTGTTTTCGAATCTTTAAGGTTTTCATCTCATCTTCCTTTTCATCTATATTTGTGTCTTTATTAATAGCGTTTTTCCTTTTGTTTGAACCAGCTGAGCCTTTTTGCAGCCACGAAGCCATGAAGGATGTCTGACTGTTCTTCTTTTCTTCTCTATATAATCAATAATAACATATATTCGTGTAAAGTACTAGAATTACCTCATTTTCTACTTACATTGGTTTCATCTCTTTTCTACAATCAACAGTTTTATGGTGTACATTATTAACAGTCGTAGATACTGGATGCCACTTTAAAGCTCCTTCCTGTAATGTCATGTTATTCAATATTTTAATAGCAGCATCCGTTGGTAAATTGTCGTTCAACCATGCCTAATAAAGAAAAATACAAGAAAAGCATAAAGTATATACATAATTAGTGTAAATTCATGTAAATTAATTTCTACAAATATCATACATAAAATACATAAAATATATAAAATACTTACTTGACATTCCTCTTCGTTATTCAAGCATACTGGCATACGATGGTGCAACCACGATAGATTTTTATCGCTCTCTCTTGTGATAATTGTGCAGCTATGAATAATATTTCCCTAAAATAAGGCTCAATTGAAATTGTTGCTAGTAAACATTAATTATTTCCCATCGCACAATGGAATAAATTATGGAAATCAAACAATGAGTTACCTCTTCAGTTTTGTACGTTCCATATATGCCAGCCAATTTCAATACTTTGAAGCCCTTCCATCCATCTGTTTCGGAAAATTCATCCGGCCATGTTATAGGATTGTCTGCTCTCACACCTTCGTTTTGAGCTGCGTATATGTAATACGGTTGCTTCGACAACTTGTTACTTACACCAGCTTTCCACTCATAGAAGCCTTCGCAGACCACGATACATCTTTGTCGTTTCTGCAGCGATTGAGAATACAGCTTTGAAGTTTGAATGCTCTCCAAACGGCCATTATGTGTGGAAAACTTATTTGATCTTTTCTTATAATCTCCCTGTACAAGAATTGTTCTCAAATTATCTACATAGACTAAAAATGTTTTATAAATATGATTATTTATACATATTATTATTTATACAATTAATTTGAATCATTTAAGGGATATCGCGTAATAAAGTAATACAGAATAGTTGTTACATATTATCTTTCTGATATTTTAATTCACCTGATGCCAAGATGGAATCATTCCCCATATCATTGCGCATAGAACTCTTCCATCTTGTTTTTCAAAATGCGAACCAGATACCACGCAAGGTAAAACATCTTGTGGTCCCATATTATACGATGGTTTATATTTCAGTTCAGTATTTGTCCATATTGGTCTGCATTGTTTACCGTTGGCATCTTTGTAACTACATGCGCAGCACAGACTGTCTGGATCCAGTGAGCTATATAAATTACAGTCTCTTGTACGAATATATTTTACACGAATCATATCTTTCTTATCTTGAAAATAAATTGTAATAATTTTTAAGATTTACGTGATAAATTACAATTGATATTAAAACAATATCTTCTTCTTCTTGACCAGTATTGCTTCATGCATCATTTTTTTATTTTATACATATAACCTGAGATTTTGAATGTTTTTACACATAAGTGAATATATCAAATATATTGAAACACGTACGTGATGATGATTATTATTATTATCGACTTTTAACAATTTTGAGAGTAAATCTATTAAAAATTTATAATACGATATACGAAAAATACTTCTTTTCGATACTCTTCTCATTGTGATGCGTTTTAATGTTAATTGTTTATCAAAAATTAGGGCATTCAGATGAAATTGTACAAATCTATAATAAAAATGCTTTTAATTCGGACAATGAATTTGAACTTAAATTTCTATAACGTGTTATTAACATTGCCAGTCTTATGTATCAATTAAAAGGAGATTATTATTTGAACATAATAGTTTGTAATAATGTTCCCTGCTTCGATTTCTTTATTGAATCATATGCATTATATAAAATTATTATGATTAATGATAAAATAATGATAAAACAATTCACCAACAAGCCCGTCCACACATTTTCGATTGGATTTCTGCGCCATCATGTGTTTCAATATTGCCAACTGCATAATATTAGCCAATTACTATTCGTTCATAAAAAAGTTATTATTACATAATTTATCAACTACTAAGTTAATAAATAAGAAATTCCATTTTCTAATATTTCTTTAGATTTGCAATTTGTTTATAATTTACTAAACTTTAACTTTGATTCAAATGAAATCCATTTGCTATTAAAAATCGTGTAACATATAAATGATTAATATACACAATATAAATGAATTATACACCGTATATATATAATATTGCATTATTATTATGTTACTATATATTATATTACATTAAATATATTATATTACATTGATCATTTATGCATGAGAGAATTGTTATCATTTATATCATACTTATGAGAGATTAATACACATTAATCTATATCGTTTATATATCATTGTTATTATTTATTATTAACATATTATAATTTTGATACAATGCAATATAGTGCATTTGTTACATAAATGCAAGGTATTTAATAATAAAAAAATTATTTTTCTAGGAATAGCGATTCGTTTTTAATAAAAAAATTGCAAACAGATTTCATAAGTAAATTGTAATTTTTGTCGTGGATTTTGCCCATTCTATTTTCTAACTAACATCAAGGATAATACCAGAGAAGTCTTTCTCCTTGTTACTTATTAGCGTGTAAAATTATCGTCTACAGCTAAATGAGTGGCATAGCACAAGATAAAAGCATAACAAAACGCATCCGGAATGCGATGTTACATGCAATGCGATGTAATTATCGAAAAAAATATTAGTTTTAATTATTAAGGGAAATACATTTTGATTTTATTATAGACAATTAACGATTTATTAATTGTGTGTTGTAACTTCCCTTCATGACTGAGAATTGAATATCTTCGCTGATTATCAATAATAATAATAATTTATTAATAATTATATATATGCATACTGATAATTACATTATTTTACTTGATCGGGAAAGTGTAATAAATTATGTGAAATTTATTATTTCGTAATTGTATAAAAATATAAAATACGAACAATGTTTGCGTAATCAATTAAAATATGACTTGAGGGAAGACTGGCCGATCGCGATCCTTTTGTATTTTTCATCCAAATAATTTCGAAAGACTGGTTTGGTATCATTCTCAGGTATTCACGTCAGACCTATTCTCCCCTTCGAAGAACTGACAAAATTGAAAGAACAGAAGGAACAACTGAAATCCGCTATATAAGGATCGCAGGAATAAGTATAACTCTCCATACATTCGTATGAATTTTTCGGAAATTCTTCATTAACTTGATTAATTTGATTATCCTGAGATCGAAACTGAGATCGAGTAGCTAACAGAAAATACTTTTACAATGTATCGAAAGAATTTGAAGAATCAGTCGTTTTATTATCTCAAGGAGAACCACACGAGAGAGATATATTGATATTAGAAATAGTAAAAAATCAAAATTCATTACATGATCTTAATTTATTTCATTAATCAAGCATTATACTTTATCGTTATTAACAAATCTCGCGGTATAAGAAAAAAATCATGTTTCCTCGTTAGAATGAAACAATGTAAAGTCAACATCTAATCCTAAATAATCTTAGGTATCGGAAGAAAACCCAACAATTAATCCAATTATCTTACCTCATCATGTAATACGAAACTAATAATTAATGCGATCTAATGATTTTCAAGCAATCTGAAACGATTTGCATATGCGTAATTGTTACCGAATCGATGTAAGTATGTACCGACGTATTTGAAGGGTAAGACAAAGACAAAATTAGTTTTCTCTCTAAAGAAGTATCGTCGAATTCTCATCGCGTCTGCTCGACTATGATCTTTCCTCGAATCGCTTGGAATGCGTCAGAGACCAGTCCACAATCCTCAGATATGATTATTCAGGCGAGGGACAAAAGTTCTTTTGCATACCCTTGTGCGTCCAAGTAAGCTTTGTTCGTTCCATCTCTCGCGCCCGTTCTAGAGAGCTCGTTGAACCGGAATCGCTAATTCATTACGCTAATGAGCCGCGTGAGAGAGATGCTCGTTTACATCGGCGAGCCCAATACGGTATGCCACAATACGGCATTGAAAAAAACCACATCGCCACGCATTACGTGCTTCTCGACGCCAAGTTTCGTTATTATTCACTCCATGTCGCAACGAGTCAAACAAACCGGGAAGAGCAATATAACATGTAAATTTAATTAAAATCTTGATTGATGCCGTGATGGATGCGCGTCTCAGATGAGAACTGACAGAATGTGATCCGCGTTCGTTGAACGACCGATGAAATGATATTACTTGCATCTGACATGTGTATATGACATATATACGTGACTAACATTGAATTATCTAAGAGAGGAGGCGAAAGATGAAGGAAAACATATGAAAGCGAAACCCAGAAATCCTATATAATCCTGCTTCAGCGTTATCGTTGAGACCACTGAAGATATGAAGCCACGAACTAGAGGATCACGCGAAAGCTGGGAAAGGGGGAAAAGGACAAGAGGCAAGACAGAATGATGGAGAACCGCTCAAGGTAGACAGGAACCAGTGGGTAGAACCCCTTCTTCTTGTCCCTTTTATTACTTCCCATAAGTTCTTTTATCGGGCCTGAATTGCCCGACGATGTGAAAGTACAACGACAGTGGTGCTCAGTTGTGGAAAGAAAGCAAGTCTTGATCTAGCATCCCACCGATCGATAATAGATACCAGCGATAACAGAAAGCGTCGAAACGCTTCTTACGTATTCCTTAAACCGATTCGAATTACGAGCTCGGAGCTCTCCATCATCTTGAATTGATTGCACTTATGCACTATTGCTCACGTATTTGGAAGAGAACTGTATGATGAACTCAGCTCTCAGAGGAGAACATCTAGCGTTAACGCAGGTAGGATGTAAAAAAAAAATGAAAAAATAAAATAGGAAGGACAGTTAGAAAAAGAATTAACGCTCAATGCGTGACGAGTCCGTTCTTTCCCGCCAAATTCGCTTTTCCTCGCGAACACGGAGACGCGCGTGCACACATTTCGTCATTTCCCATCGCATCTTTCCATCTCGATTTCCATCTCGTGTGTCGAGGAACGCACGCATGGCATCCACGCGCAACGCCGGCTACCGCGATTATTCTCAGCCGGCGATCGGTCGGCCGTTCTCACCTGCCGGTGGGATTCCCCCTCCCAATCGGAGGCGCTCTGGCACACCTGGTGCTCCTGGCCTCGTCTCGGACACGCTCTGGTGGGGCCTCTTCGGCCTCGCCTTGCCTCGCGTTATGCGCGTGGGTCCTCAGTTGTCACCGCGACATCGATGGGGCCATATCGCGCGCTCCGTCGTGCTGCGTTGCTCGAGACCGGCAAAACGCTCGGATTATTGTCGCCGCGAGCACCGTGTAAGCGGGGCTATCTGTGTCGCGGTGTGAAAATACATGGAAGAGGACGTCTTTTGTAGCCAAAAACCGGCCCGCATCGAAGACCCAGGGAGCTAATTTCGGTCTGTCGCTCGACCGACTCCGTTTGATCAACTCGATAGATGCGCATGTATGTAATTGATTGATCGATTTACATGAAACGCCTGGAAATCGGGCCAATTCTCTCGTTCTCTCTTCCTCGCTCGCATTTCCATCATAATTTCCGAAGTTCCGTCTAGGAAGAAACTTGCCTGGAATCAAGATTTCGCGGAAATCAAGCATCAGCGCTTAACATCGGGAATCATTCCGAATCCACATCGACGAGATGCTTCTTATGAGTGAACTACAGACCGTAGCGACGCTTCATTCTATGCTTAGAAATGCGTAGAAACATTTGTATCAATCGAGAAATCTCGAGATATCTCGATTCAAGAGACGTAACGTTCGAGGATATGCAGAGATTTAAGTCGATTCATATTTTCACATTGTTAACGCAGTCAAGTAAAACGCTCAAGCATCATTTCGATCGGAGATACTGCTTTGAATGCCGAAACTGAATTATTTCAAGGCTATTCGAAGGCACTGATAACATAGTAAAAACAAGTGTCACACGCTGCACATTCGACAGTTATCACAACAACAGCATATTGTTATGTCCTCTCTTTTGTGTTGAAAAATATGTCATTGTAGCTTGCGAGCGTGAGCTCCGGAGGATTGAAAATTAAAGGAAATTACTTCACGACGATTTTGATGTGTAGACAAAACTTGAGAAAGAAGAATAACGAAGGCTGATGCACGGGCTGTTGCTTCTTGCTCTCTTGCTTGCGCGGAATTTGGATGATACGGCGATTTTTGATAATTCCTTGACGTGACGCACAAGAGATATTTTCATTCGTAAACACGATTAAATGCGTCGTCGTTACAGAAAAAAAAAAAGTTATACGTGATACGTCAATTCGGCAGTTACTTAGCAGATCGCGTCTATTTGCAGACTGTCTCTTAATGCTAGGGATCGGAATTTCAGTAATCGAGGAGCCATTCTCGATCCCGCGATCATCTTGGACGAAGATCGCCGGTAAATTTGCCGGTAATTAACGGAACGAGACAGGTGATAATTATCGCTCATAATGTAAGGCGACACGAGGCAAGGAGTCAAGCGGTGAATCGCTTACGTGAGAAACGCACGTTTTGCATGCGACAAGCTTCTCATCTCTAGCAAGAAGTATTTTTMCCCGCCATCACTGTGCCTGCACGATCGTATGCAATTAATTTGGATTACGAGTGTCTCGCGTGCTCGTGCGTGCAAGCACAAACATCCCAAATTTCATTGACGCTGCCTTGCGGATATCGTTTATTGCTAATGTCTCGCATCAGCGACTTGATATTTTTTCATGAATAATTCACGAGCACGCGGGCATATTCGCGTAATAGAAAAAGATAGATTTAACTAAGATAGATTTAACAAAGATAGATTTGCGTCATAATAATGGTGCCGGTATTTTTGTTCAAACAAAGCGCATTGCATTCAATAATACCGATTGAAAATGTTACATGTATAATGTATTATATCATTTATTTTTAATATTTCTCTCCTGTTTTGTATATATATACAAAATATGTATATATACATAAATACAAAAGTTATTTAATATCGCTCAGATTTGTAATGTTATCACTTTTAAGATTCCAGCATTATGCATGACATGGATTCGTAAGATGCAAAAAAATTGTTTGATCCAGTTGCGCAGGTTTCGCACGAAAATAGAAAAGCCGCAAAGTAATTTGGGTTAGTAGGCATACACGTTCTACATTCGAGTTGTAAAAAGCATTCGCCGGCTTATTCGCACGTTAATTACGCACGCGAGTGTTCTGAATGAATGATCCGAAACGCACGATTGCATGAATGTATATTCGGTGAAAATCGAGCGTGATAGAATGTGACCGCTTTTTTTCGCGCGATCGCTGATCACTAGCACAATTCGCGATTGTTATCAATTTCGCGTTAATGCAAATGCACATAATACACGTGAGATTTTCAAGTTGAAATTGAAAACATCAGGTAACGTTATCCGTTATCCGTTTGAACCGATGAACCGATTACGAGGATCCTGCGAAATTTTAGCATCACTTTAATATGTCATATGTCGCGCTTTCCGTGATATCGATCTGTTTAAAAATTTTTCAAACGGAGAAACGCGCAGATATCGTTCCTATTTCTTGTAACATAACGCGTAAGTGTCCTTCGTATGCACGGTATATTCTTTCTGTCTTTTTTTTTGTTTTTTCAGATATTCGTGATTTATAGGAATTGCAATTCATTTCTTCAAGTCGATTTTTCTTTGATAAATTCCGATCGTCCTACGAGAGAGCTTCAAAATGTTTGCATTTTGTATTTGTATAAAAAACAATATATCGAAGCACATATTGATATCGATATATCCGCGATATTTAGAGTGGCTGCTTGATTTCTATCGAAAAGAGAGAAGAACAAAATCCCAGCCATCTCGCGAGATAATTTCAAAACCTGCGCTTGTGATCTGCTCACGAACAGCACATCGAAAAATATATCGATGTCGATATATTTGCGCAATTTAGAGTGGCTGCGTGATTTCTGTCGGAAAGACAGAAGAAAAAAAAGAAGAAAAAAGGTTCAAGGAAACTACGCGGATGAACTAAGTCCTCAGACTCGCGTCTATTCCATTATGCTATGCTGATTCAATCCGGCTGCGCGATACAATGAGATCGATGGAGTCGTATTTCAAACGGTGTTCCAATCAACATTATCGCGACGCGGAATATGCTTCCGGGTACCATGCGCTATGTTTATACACGAAATGCTCGACAAGCGTGATTTTGTCGCGCGTTAACGTAAATTACGGATGACGCTCCAAATTGACTCCTCAAATAATTTGTTCGCCGCGACTCACGTGATGCACGTTTCATCAAATTAAAGATAAAAAGCCACTCTGCTGTCAGTATGTGCATGCTTCGCGCTTCTTTTTTAGAGAAAATTCATGCCAATGGATGCTTGCACGCATGTATATTCATATCTTGCCATATATCTGTTCTTCATATTATCGACCTTTATCTAGAATCGAAGCGCACACGTCTTCGTAAACTCTCTTTAACTCTCTGCCTGCATCAGTTTTCCTCATAAATTTCATTTTGGCACTCGAATTTATGGTACCACGTACGCATAATACGAAAATAGAATTTCAAGGCACGCCTAAAGTCCCCACTCGTGACAGGCAGTCGCCAATAAATAAACAAACCGTTACGTGCATTTATTTTAATGTGCATATATATCTCTCTTGAAAACGAAGCTAAAAAAGAAACGCATGCATGTCGCTTTTTGTGACTCTTTTTGAGGAGATCCGTATTAAGCACCAAAGTTCATACCAATGATTTCATTAATGTTTTCTTAGTTTTATCTTAATATGGAAATTCATTTTGAATTTTATGAAACTTCAAAAAATATACATACATACAATTCCTTAAATTCCGGTATCGCTCAAGGTGCCTGTCATGGTGCGATATCTAATTTCGATGTGACGAGAAGAAAAAAAAAAGAAAAGAAAAAAACATTTGATCATTCTATCGTCGTTGTTTTCTGCTTTTCAAGAAGAAAAGTCCGCTTTCCCAAGCAATCTTTTTCAGGCAAATATATCTCGGCCAATCATACCTTTGAATCATACCTACGCGCGCGACGGGTAATGATGTCAGATGACACTTGACGCGTTGCGGCAACTGATTACGTCAAGATTCACTTTTTCTTTCCTTCCTTCCCCCCCCCCCTCCCTCTCTCTCTCTCTCTCACTGTCCGAGAACTAAAGCGTGGCCTCGTCTTGTACTCGAACGGAGTAACGGAACGTTTTTTTAGATCTCGTCAAGAACAGCCCGCAAGGAATGAAGGATCGCTACACCTTTGCTGGCCGCGACACGCGCTCATTACGTTCGAAACTCTGTGAACGCAACTTTATGTCCAACTTTATCCCAAGTTAACGCGTCATTGTGTAATACTTGCAATAAAGCCACAGATGGAAGCATAGCGCTCGCACGGTCGCTTCTAACTGTGCAAACACTATCATCGGGAACAATCTTCCAAAGCATCATCAATGGATCTCCCTGCGCGTTACTGAAAGGTGAAAGGTAAGAGGGCGAGAGGTTCTTCTTCGGATTCCTGCGTAATGACGGTGACCTACCTACGATACGCGCCTGTGTACGCTCAGCTTACATAGCTGGAAATAAGTCATTTCTCTATTAAGCTCTCTTAAGCGGCGTTCACAGCAGTCTCTCCACGTTCTCTTCGAATATGATTCCACTTCTTTCCACTTCTGAAATTTTTCCTATGAAGGTTATCGCTCGTCGGATTCGCAATAGGGATATATACTCTAAAATAATAAACATAAACATCATGATGAACCGCGATTTCAGAACCTTTTAAGAAAATAAACGCGCAATGAATTCTCCGATACGCGCGGATGCGCGCTCGATACTCGACTCGATCTTTAACTCACATTATCTTGTTATGATTTTATCCTCGACTGTCAGGCATGGAGTATCGTAAGGATTTACAAAGACATTATTCTTGTATTATAAACTTGCTGACTCAACGGGCACGAGGAGCAGTGCTCTCGAAAATCTCGTGAATGTATCGTATTATTCTTCCTACGATTACTCACGCATTAATGCGTTTCTATGTAAATTGTAACGGGATGAGAATCATCCTTTAATCGTCGCTTGAGCGGTTGGAGAACAACGGCTATAAAGCCTCTTCAAGTCCAGCTTTTCCGCGCTTAACATCCGAGGGGAAGAAAAATCCAATCCTCATTGGATGCTGTAACGCGCTGGTCGATATCGACCAATTCTGAGATCGATACTTTTACACCGACATCGCGATCGTGCAGTCATTTCCCTCTGAAATACGTTCTTTCCGTGATCTTCGTTCGATGCGTAATCTGTGAGGAATGGTTCAAAGAATGATCCGAATTGTTAAGCGATTATCTGATCTCGGGCACGTTGCTGTTTGCTGAAACGTGCTTTTCGCGTACGAATTCGAAGGCGTCATAATGAGATTTCGCTTCGAAGTCCGTCTAAGAGCTTCGGAAACGCTGGGAAGGCTCATGACGACGGAGGAAATTGCGTGCTTCTTGGAGGTCGTGGGCGCTCATCGCGTCTCTCGATAATCGAGAAAACGGTGCACGAGAGATTTCCGCCAACGTAAACGCGGAATGTGATGCAAAAGTGCGACGGAAGTCCCGTTAAGCAGCTATAATCCACTCGTCCTTCTGCATCCGCAGGGTATGATACCTTTTCCATAATTGCACATACCAGCTGACTCGGCAAGCTTTTCGGTTCAAAGCTAATCGCAGATTAATCAGATCGCTCTCTTTCTACTCTTTTCGCTCTTAGATTATTTTCTGCTCTCAAAATTGAAGTTTATGATTGATAGCGATTCGACAACATTCTCGAAACTGAGTGACGATTGTCGCAGCGAGGCGACGCTTGAGATGGAGAATGCATTGATCGTATAATCGAGTTTTCGAATAAAACGTATTTCATTGGTATTTTGACAATCTTCTTATTTCCTATTAGCCAAGATAGCACTGCTAGCCTGTCGGCTAGCTAATATAATTGCCGCTTTAATCATGGCAAAAAGAGCTGAATGTGTCGCGTATATAAAATAAGAAATCGATCGCGAATATAATCGAACGTCAACGAATCGTTGCATTCAAAAGTGTCGCTGTGAAGGGGTTCCTGCATTATACTCTTACTTTTCCCGCATTTCAATGCATACGGTCGGAAAACCGCTCACGATTGGAGAACACTTTCGTAGATCCGGAGAAATGCGAGAGAAATTTATGAAAGCGTGTAAATGTAAAGTACATCGTACGCTTTATCGCTCTGAATCCGCTGCGCGATTATCTTCGTGTGCCCCTAGAAAGAATCCTCTCAATAATTAAAAGATCGTCCCGGTTCATTCGAGTCGGATCTAAGCCGACATCGGCTCTCTCGCGGGTGTCTCAACAAAACAGAAACGTGATGTAAGTTGCAAATGATCACGTTCTCAATCTCTCATCTGATATTCTTAAACACGAAGTTTGGACTTCGTCGCGTTAAGATTCTTTTTCTCTCCTTCCCGCGCGATCTTCTCACAGACAGATCCACATGTTCAATCGCGAAGCTCGCGCAAATTGCTCGGGGGTTAAAGGTCGGAATCAAAGTTTCATCAAGGCACTTTGGAGCGCGGTCTCCCGCGGGAGTCGCGTAGCTTGATGTGGCTCGCGTTCCCACGGCGAGCTACCGAGAATGTTTCCTTCCCTTAGTGGCGGGATGATTCGCGGGGATAACTCGGGGGTAGACGAGACGACTTCTGTAAAATCAAGATCCTCCGCGCTGCGAAGTGCAACGCCTCGGGAGGATCGTTGTTTGCCCAAGCGGTGCTTTCAGCCTCTTGCCTTTCATTTTATGTTCTTTCCGCCCGCGGCCTCGCTCCTTGTTTTCGCGCCACATTATCTCGCGTATCGCACGTTGATGACGGTAATTGCATCGATAATCAAACCGCCGAAAGAAGAAGCGTCACGAGTCACGTTCCGCGTGTTTCGAGAGACGGTAACTCGCGACGAACTTACGCTCGTTGACGCATTTTCATTCGGCTATTTTCTATTTCATCGCGTGTCGGAAGTGACCAGCGGCCAGCAGCATTCTCGCAAAGTCCGACCGGAAGAGATTCGTTTGTCTAAGCGGTGTCGTGGTCGAACATCGTCGATCGTTTCAGAGGCGCAATCTGTTCAGGCGAGGCGTTTCTATCAGAGGATCTATTCTCATGTGGATCATTCTTCTCCATTTTTCAGACATACGGGCTGGCGGATGTCACAGTGTACGTAAGCGAGTGCAAAGGGAAAATCGCCTTCTCATCTCGCAAGAGACGCCGAATCATACCTTTCGTGCACGGACGTACTTCCCCCTCCCCCCTCCGCAACGCGTGATCCACGGTGCGTCGGGTAGGATTAAGAGCTTCATTCCCGTCCAAAATTGCTGGCGGATTAGCATGTGAATCATCATCGCTCGGCATATCGAGTTTATTGTCACGCAGGATAGCTTCGTGAAGCTGGTTAGCTTCTCACAAGACGCAAACCTGGCATGGACCGTCGTTTCAGCTGACGAAGATATTCGGTAATTAAACCGAGTGACTCAGTCCACAGAAATCCATGATTACGATCACGGATACGCGAATAGATGTCTACGTGACGATTCTTTATGACGATAATCGAGTCATTAAAGTCGCTTCGCGTACTCCTTTGATGATTCAAAAGAGGATAAACTACGTTTTTATCGTGCTCTAAGAATAAATTTATATTTCTTCATGTACAGGTGTACGCACATAACGGCACATAACGTTGATGAAAACACGAACTTAGTGGCTCAGCGCGAAGGATATCGTACGAGCTGCGCGCGCATCCCTTAGGGACATTGTCGCACGGTGCAAATACGATGCAGCCGGACGAGGAGATTCAGTATGCGCCGAGGAGTCGGCCGGTCAGCTTTTACGACAATTACAAGGTACGACTTTATCCACGTGTCTATGTTTACGCGCGCATTCCGCGAGAAAGCCACGCGGCTGGCAATCTGATCGCTACTTGATGATCTCCGCGTTCTCGGTTGCGGTATTTGCATGCGTTTCTGCGTGGAAAGAAAATGCGCCGTTGTCCCACGATTAATTTGCAATCGATTGATCGAACATTAATGCTGTACGAGCGAGTAGACACATAGATTTATTTTTGTTTGGATAGCTTATGAATACATTTGTATAATCGTCGATTTACGATCACCGATGAACGATAATTATTAATATCATTAAAGATAGTGCCTCGCGATATAAGAAATTGTCAGGTGCTAGAGACCAAGTGCTAACAAAAACGAGAAGCAAAAACAAAGATGCCAAGTAGAAGAGATCAATCTGCATCGGCGGATTTTTGCTCAGCATGTTAATTAAGCGTTTTATTTAAGCGTTTATTATGCATCAAAGTTATACAGAAATTATAAATTGCATTATGTATTCTTGTGCATTACTTGCACTTTATATAACATTGTGCATAATAGGACAATTTGCATTTAATTTTAATCGAAATATTATGCATGCAGTATCACCTCTGATCAATCAATCAAAGATCACTAGTTGGGATCTAACATCCTGGACAAAGGAGGAAGCTCCGAAATTTCCTTTAATCGACATAAAGAATCGCAGACACGGACATCTTGCTTGAGGAACTATAAAAAGAAAATTGTTGCGGCATTTCTCTCGATCATCTCGTGTTTCGCCTTCTCACGCCTTTCCCATCGCTATTTCTCATCTCTCTTCAAAACGATCAAAACTTAATCGCTTCTCCTCGATCTTCTGTCTCTCTCCTCAGGACGTATCGATGATGCCGCCTTGCGTCACTTCCGCCATGAGTGTGGGCAATCTGAATCAGGCCCGCGAACCGGGTAACGCCACTCAAGTCAACAACAACAACAACAGCATTATCAGTGGCGGTAACAACAACAACAACAACAATAGCAACAATCTTAATAACAATAGAGTCTGCAGTGCTGTCAGCGCGGGCAACGTATCTAATATTCCGACCATCAAAGTCACGGGTGAGTAAAAGGGTTACTTCCCCCGCTCTCCTTGCCGGGTGTGTACTTCCTGTATCTACGCGTGCGATAATGCAAAGCGTCTGCTCTTTAGCCGTGCGATTCAAGATCGACTACGCGGAAAGATTCTCGCGATTCTCGTACCGAGACTTTTGAAATTTTTGTCGTAACGCTGACAAAATGAAGAAACAGGATGGAGATGCAGATTAAACAATATAACATTGGATGACCATTGACGTAATAAACGCGATAGACGTTGCTGCGAAATGCATATTCAACGAATTGATCAACATAATAAAATTCTACGAAGTGTAACTACGAATGTAACTTGTTTGTTCAAGTCGCTTATGTCGGCAGGATAGCAAAAACATGGGCAATATCGTAAATAGTCATCATCGTATTAACGTTGCTCAGCGATCGAGCATCAAATTCGTATTGTGTTTGCGCTCACGAGGAAAACAGTACACTTGCTTCGAGCTGTTTGGAGCGGTGTTATCTCTATCCTGAAGCCATTTGGTAGATCTAGCGATAAAAGATTCGATTAAATTCCAGTGATCTGATCCTTACGGTCGGAGCCGCGTCACAAGCTTCCTTCGAATTGAAGGATCGCGGAATTCCGTCGAAATCCCGTGAATTCCGGAATTCCGAAGATCCCGCGAACTGTGGAAAGAATTGTCCCCGACTTCGCTCTTTCACTCGCTTCAGCATTGGGTCTCTTTTCTTTTGGCGCAAGAGAGAGAGAGAGAGAGAGAAAGAGAGAGGAGGGGGAAGGGCGCTCAGCAGGTAGACGCGAGATATTCACAAAGTATTCTCGACGACAGGTGCGGTGTCAACTGGCAACATCGGACGCATGGGCCGCAACGACAGAGAAAAGGAGCTCGGCCGCGCGCCGTCGATGGCAAACTGCCTGTCAACCACGGTGCCCGTGAATTTAGCGGCCTCGCAGATTGCTGGCCGCCACACCCCTACGAGAAATTCCCTTAGGCATAGCAGGATGATCGTGATGCACCGGACCGGCTACCGTGAGTAGACAATGACTCTTCTACCTGAGAACTCCATCCGGCCTTGTGGTTTCCCGCGTGCGAGAGATCGGCGACGCGCCGCGTCGCCGAAGAAACGTGCTTCCGATATCCTCCCGTCCATTTCTCTGCGGATTCCCGGATTCTGGACAATCGGTTCCCTTAAATTGCCCGTTGAAATGGGCGCGGTTCTGATTTCCCTTCGAGTTTCCTCGCGTCGTGCCTGGCGATTTCCTCTCGATCAGCGGATGTTTTTCCTCGCTCGTTACAAACGGGAGAAAAGGAGTATGTGTGTGTGTGTGCGCACGCACGTGTGTGTGTGAGGAGATTGCTTCTGTTCTATCTGCATCGGGCATTTCGGTGTAATCGCCGAAGAAGAACTGCGAGAGGGAAGACTTCCTTTCTTCCGCATTCGCGCTTTTGCGCGAACGAGTAATCGGGCGATTGCTCGTTCCTCGATTGATTCAGTAATGCGATCGATTTCTCCGATGGGCGGGACACGCGAGGGATTCACCTACCGGAATGCCATCGGTATGCCTCGATTTTCTCGATTTTTCCCGGTAATCGCTCTCGCATCGCTCCGAGAGCTAACGAACGCGAGCACTATCGCTCTTAACACACATCGGTCGAAGGTCGACACCAAGGTAGACAGGAAGATTATAATTAGTGTAGCCGTGGAAGGGCGGAGGGAAGTGCGACGGCTTTTTTTCTTATCACTGCGGTAATTAGATAGCGTGAAACACACGCGTGGCAAATAGAAGCTGCCGGAATGATGACGAAAGTACGACACGCCGTATGACGGACAATTCGAAGAGAAACGGATGTGAACTGACGCGTCACATCCGTGAAATTGAAAAAGGATGAATATGGGCAAGAGAAAAGTACGAGGAAGATATGATACTGGAAATATTGTTTCTATTACGAGCGTGCAATGTAATAAAACGTGAAACATAATAAATGCATCTTCTATGAATATCCCGTTTTCATCTACATACGAGAGATTGTTCACTCGCGCATCGTTGTGATTTATTAAAGCGCAATTTATTAATTTTCTTAGATAACATACATCTTGGAGATATATGTTGCTTTATTGAAATACTTTTTTATTAAAGTCGTGACGTGTAAACAGACAGCTATTATATTTGAATCGTTGCATTTTCTCATTTAATCGAACGAACGTAATATCTTCTTCTTTCGAAGCGATTATTCAATTCATTGAACTTTTATATTATGCGTTTCATTTCAGTTAAAAAGAAAGGCTATTTACCTTTCCGCGCTTGCCTTGCACGTACATCCCGCTGTTTTAAAAGTTTCTTGCTTCGCTGGCCACCGCGCGTACTTTAAAGTGGATGCACATGGTTCTCCGTAGATAGCGGAAGTACCAAGCCGGAAATATATCACGTGGTCTTTTTGCCGTGCGCTCGAAACACGCAGTCCCGTCCTAGCGCGCGGAGAATATACCGTATTTCTTTGTGTTTTGGTTTAATTAGCTTGTACCGTTGTTACACGCACGAAATCACCGCATTTCTTCATTTTAACGGCTAGCTTATCTTTTTAATCATCGTTTACAATTACAAAAGTATTACAATTTCAAAAGTCAAACCTCTTTTCTCATGAAGACATTCGTACATGAATGAGAGACCTTCGGTTGGATCATCATGTGCGTTGCATAATCTTGCATAATCAATATAACGATAATTAGAGATTTTCTTTCAATCATGCATGAAGATTTATCCGATGTATATATATTTTTCTAATTTTCGTTCATTAACGATTATGAGATGAAGGAAAGACGCGAGCAATTACATCCGTTCGCTGCGCATGCAAAGGATCTAAATCGATGAAATATCGTGTATATGATTGAAGGGTCGTGCATGGATCCTAAAATCTATTTTGGGACTACGTGACAGATTTCCAGATCGGAATATTCTTCCAATCTGCAGTTCTTCGCTTTCATTCGATCCAATCCGATCGATTTTCAAGCGGAAAGTAGCAGTCGAGTAATCGGACAATCGTGTCTTCGTCGTCGGAATCGCGAGTAAATAAAATCGACGTTAGACTAATGGCGCTTCAACGATCAGTCGATTAATTAACAAACGTGACGCGACAAGAAACAAAGAATCAATTATTCGTAAGTAACACTGAAACAAATCTATGACGATCAATGGATCGATAAATCATCGGAACGTCGTAATTACGAACCCGCAAATCGCGTCAGGACGACTCATTATCGATGAATCGGGGCCAGCGGATAAAAAGGCGTGTGTGTAGCCATTTTTTTACATTTGCTGCGCGTAGGCCGCGCTTGCGGCGAGGTTTCCGCCCGTAATCAACTAAACCGCGTACATTCATTGTTATCTTCGCGCGCGCGTAATGTATGCGCGTTTTGCGCGCGAGGTTATTCACGCGGTTTGACCGCGAGCTCGATACCTGGCACGGATCGAGACAAATTAACAAACCTACCTGGCGAATCCGTCGAGTGTGCAGCGTGAAGAAATGCTTTAAAGACTCTTAACGAGCTTGGCAATTAATCTTGAACGATGCTTGGCGATTAATCTCGAATAACGCATCGATCTCGATCGTCTCGACTTGTCTTCGATCGTCTACCTGTTTTTAGGTCTCTTTCGTCCTTTCGTTGAAATAACGATCGAGGAGCTGTCTTAATTATATTTCCGCTTCTCCTGTTACCATGTTTGTGCATTTTTCTTGTACGGCGTGCCGCGTTCGATTGCTGAAATGGAGATCTTGTCACGATCTATTAACTATCAATGATATCGAATTGATAACGAATTGGAGGTAATAAGTGCACGAGTCGTCTCGGCGACCGTCATTTGATCTCTCGCTGTACGGTCTTTTCTTCCTTTACGCTCGCATCGGTGTATTTTCTCATTATGCAATATGTGCGGCGAGACGTATTCACGTCCCGCATTCTCCGTGCAAATTGCTCCTCAATGGAACAGCGAGATCTCGCTAGCATCGTTGAATAAAAACTCTCCAGAGATCGTGAGAGGATAATCCCTTATCTAAAGATCGGAGAAGTTCTCATCCAAGTTCTCGTGAAAGCAACAGTATAATCGAGCATCGTTAGAAATTGAAGGGATTTCATGCAGAACAGAAAAGAGACCTCGAATAGTTCAATTAGAATTCAATTAAAATGAAAGCTAACACAGTGATATCATCCACAATGTACTCTACAATTATATAACGTTTCAAAGTTTATTCCGAAGTCATCATCGTTAATGAAAAGTGCATTAGAAAAATCATAAAAATACATAAAATTAACACGTAGGACTATTCAAAGATAGAACGGAGGAATTGATGATGATGATAGATCATTTAAATTTAGCCAAACAAGATTAGCCATAGCTAATAATGATATTGATCTCGAGAAGATTTGTTCCAGCAAAAGGTTCGTAATAGATCCTAGCATTTCTTCTCTTCGCGAACGGGATATTTATGTGATCGCCCGAATGAAATCAGATGAACCCTTTGCGGGGTCCAAATGCTTGCTTCGCCGCAAGCCGCATTTCTGCTTTATTATAATTAATCGGTTCGTCTTTCCACATAATCGGAATTGTCTCAGAAACAATTCCTTTTCTTGCTTTTAATTTTAAATTTTTTCGCAGTTTTATCGTTTTTCAATATATCATCATTTAATTTGGAATAATTTCGGATAACGAAATAATCTAGGACGCTGCAGCGTTTGAAGCTCGGCAGTCTGATAGTGATATCACGATCTGATTTGTATAATATATATGAGACTAATTATCTCAAGAAGCTAGAAAAAATTTAAGAAAGATTTAATTTAATAAAGACAAGAGCATTCCAGTTGTCCCAAGGGACACATCGTAGCTTTACTCTGATTATTTCGGTGAAAGCAACAATCGAAGTAAAGCAGGATAACATGAAATAATTTTGTTAAAAAGAAGATATCCTTTACTGTCTGTACATATGCTTTGTATGTTATTACTCTCAATCGTATCCGCGTTACAAATGAAAAGCCGTTACAAATTACTTGCAAAATTCTGCCTAATGAAGAGCTTAGCTTCGCCCGATTGTGAGCGATCAATGCATTGACGAGAGACCGAACGGGAAGACGTCATCAAAGATACATTGTGCAGAAGCAATGTGCATCAGAAGCCATCGCGATCGCTAGATGATCGCGTCCCTCGCGTTTCTATCCTGCGGCGTTTCCTCTCGCGAATCTTGTGCAAGCAGCGTTGCGGTGGGCGGGTTTCCTTCCCATACGGCAAGGACATACGGGCCGGTTCAGTCACCCGGTTACCCGGTCGCCTTGTAAGGAGGGACAGCGATGAGGCCGTTCTGCTCGGGAGCTCTTCCCTCGTTGGCACCTACGCGCTTCTGACACCGGCGATTACATTTACGAGGGAGCAGGCGCGTCGGCGAAACGAATGCGAATCGCGATCATGTTATGGACAATCGGTCATTCTGGACTTTCTGAAAGATCCTTGCGGATTCTTGCAGCGAGGGTCGATGATAATATCATCGGAATGCACGAGTGCCAAAAGAAAGGAAGAAAGAGAGAGGAACAAGAAATGGGTTTGTTTTTAGGCCCCGAGAAGTTGTTACCGCTTCTGCTTTATCATCAGCGATTAGCCAGATGCCTGGCGACGATACAGATTATCCTCGGCGTTGCGGTGACCTCCCTGTCGCTCTGGCTGCTGCTTTGGGCACCGCATCTACCCGTCACGGATAACCCGTACTGGAGCGGTATACCGGTAAGTGATTCTCGGACTCGGCTCGTCATGACGCTGCAAGGATAATGTAATTCCGGATAAGCGGCAATTCTCACTTATCCAACAAGCTGGATGATATCGGACATATCAAACCGTAGTCACGCGCGTGAGGGCTTTTAAGGATTTGAGAGCAATTCGAGCGATGGAAATCTTTTACTTTTATTACACCATTCGGTGAATCAAAGCTATCATTTGCCTGAGGCTTCATTATGTCTTAATAGTCTCGTTCAGTTTCAAATGCCATATTTTTCATGTAAAAATGTTAACGAAACGTCTGAGAAGAGAAATTTTGATTAATCGAGAGCAGATACGTGACGAAATAAGCTTTTCGCGTAGCGTTGAAATCTTGCCGACACGATATTCTTTTAATCGTATGGAACAGGATTGTTCCGTATACATTGCATATAATAAATGAGATTACAGTTGTTGCATAATACATGATCGTTGTCCTCAGCTCTTGATGTCGGGGAGTTTCGGGATCTGTTTGCTGTGCTGCTTCAGGAAGGAGTATCCAGGCATAACTTCCGGAATTTGTCTTTCCATTACGAAGGCACGTAAGAGCGTTATGACTCACCGTGAGTTTCTTAAAAGAAATCTCGAGCTCGGGTCCCTTCTCGTTCGGTTCCTTCTCGACCATTGAAACGATAATCTGAAATGCCATAATGATGTTTAATCGCGCAATAATATCGCATTACATTACGTGATTTTTCTTTTGAAGAGAGATGTCAATTTTCATTTCCCGCTTCTTCTCCTAAACAATCCATCGATCATACCATGATTAATATTGCAATATTCCATGACTAATATTTAAAATCAATCTCAAGAAAACAGAGCAATTGCTCTTTCAACTCTGTCGCACCTACATTTATCTCATTTTCTTTCTACAAAATAGGTGGTCAGTGCCTTTCTGGCGCTTCTGACAACGGCTGCGTGTATAACTGCATGCGTATCTTCCGCGATGCACTTGTCGCGCCTTATGGGATTGGAATGCACTCCAGCGCGGGTATTGAATGCCACATGCGTATGCAGGCCACGCGATGCACCGACCGATTCACTTGAAGGCGCAGTCAGGTATGCCACGAGAGAGAAAGCAGCTTCGCGTTGATAAATCGCACAATATTCTTCCGAGTCATAATACGAGAGTCATAATACGATTGCGACCACACGCAAGTATCAAAACTGACAAGACTCCTCTGTTCTAATTTGCAAGAAAAAATTCGACTTTTTCGTATCTCTTGACATCTGGACAGATAAATATTCGAAATGACATAAGTGGTTTTTGTATACTGCAAGCATCTCGATGTTACATTTTATGTCACACTTATTTTACATTTCTATACGATATTCCTCAGTCGACGGGAATATTCGATAATGGAAACGTTTCTGAAAGACGCAGCGGAAGAGCATCATTTTAGTATGTGTGTGACGCATAGCAATCTAGCGGTGGTAGCGAAGCGTAACGCACGCAAAGTAATGCCTTTATACCTTTCACTAGATACGTGGACCTTAATTGTCCCGAAGTGGAGAATGTCCTAACGATCCTGCTCATTTTCTCGTGTGCCTGCAATGGGCTGAGCGCTCTGGTAGCGGGATGGTACATCTACCTTCATTGCAGCAGACGACGCGATAGACCAAAGTACACGCAAGTCAGAACCAATACCATCCCGAGGAACAGCAAGCCAATCTACAAGTCGAACCTGCAAGAACGATGACGCTCGCGGATATCGTGACGAACCAAGCGCTTCTGTTTCGTCATGATCCCTCAGCGAGGCAAACGCGCGACTGCGCAGCGTATCATTGCGGTGACTTCAAATGTGGCGCGCTCACAAGCGGTAAATCTGCGTCATCTTTGATGACGAAGCGATAATTGATTCATGCTTGGTGAGAATTGGCGCGGTTTCATGCATTTGCAGCGATACTTTGCTGCTGAATGGACAGTAGCATTCACACATCGCGGAATGCTGCATTGATAGTGATCAGCTGCGATGTTCATCCAGATGTACGATGTCTTTGAACTTCCCAGACGCGATACACATCGATCATCTCACATTGATTTTTCAAGAGAAAAAGAATATTCCGTCCTGCCGGGCGAAAGATTATTCGATAACAATATCTTATTGTTGAACTACGTCTTTGATGTTCGACAAGAAAATCTTGCAAAAATAATCCAGTTTTTCATATCGGTATTATATAGGGAAATCACTGATCGAGAGGAAGCAATGTGAACACCGAGAAGCTTCGATTAAAGAATTACTGCTGAAATCAATTAACATTTGATGATGCAGGAATCGACATGGAACTTTACTGTTCACTGAGTCTTTCCAAATTGTCGATAGTTTCCCTATAAGTTGCTTCTAAAACATCTTCGAATCTATCACGAAGAGATGTAACTTGCAGAGGAACATCGAAAATTTGAAGAGACTCGGGCAATTGAATTGCAGATTGAACTAGTAATCGATGATTCATTTGTTGAGTAAGAGGATGATCGCAATTCCAACGTGATATCGACATGATTTCGAAGAGAATCTCTTTAGCATAATGCAAAACTTCCTTAGGCACTGATTCCCTGAATACTGATATGAATGCGCAACTGTTTTTCTGAAGCAAATATCGCAGTTCAACAATCGTTGACTGATCAAGCTATCATTCGACAAGTTGGAAGCACACCTTGTTAATGGCAATTGATCATTCACTTGTTTAGTGTGCAAACCGGAAACGATGGTTACCAAGCTGTTCGCATTTCGCTGTTCGCTTTTCCTTGTCACTATCAAACCGCTCTCATGACTATGTCACTCGATTCCAACAATCGCGCGCACTCGTCACACGCGCACACGTGAAAAAGAGACATGCGCATCTTATATCTTTCGCACATTTGTAACATGATCATTTTATGTGCACGAGATACGAACGGTTATAACCAAATTTACTTTACGTTAATTTGATGATGCAGTTCTAATAAGCAAAATGCTAAAATGAATTGCTTCGATAAGTAATAAGATGTCTAGATTAATGTAGACATTAATAGTTGTTCTTATTTGTTCTTTCACTATCGTTTCCTCTCTTCTCTCTCTCTCTCTCTCTCTCTCTCNCTCTCTCTCTCTCTCTCTCTCTCTCTCTCTCTCTCTCTCTCTCTCTCTCTCTCTCTCTCTCTCTCTCTCTCTCTCTCTCTCTCTCTCTCTGTTTTTCTCTTTCTTTATCAATACTGTAATAGTTGTTGTTATGCCAATCGTTCTTTAACTAAATAATAACTTCATAATTCTATAACTCTATAACTTACAAGAATTGCATAATAGATATTGAGAAAAGAACGTAACTAAAAATCGTGAAATGCATATCAATCGTTAATCGTAATGATGATATTATCGAGATTTAATGATCAAGATAAATGAATCATCATGCGATGAGCCGACATGATAATTTCTCGGGCTTGTTACTTATATATTGCTCATTTCTTCATTACATAAAGACTCGATATATTTTTTTAATCTAAATGTATTTATACGTGCGTGCGTTTGACGGTGCGTTTGTTTTCCGGCATGAAGAAATTTACGGGAATTTAAAAAAAAATATGACGATATCTGCGTTAGGAGAATAAGATCTACGAACGAATACCTCATCGAAATTATGTTTTAATATTAAGAGGTTCATCTTTTGTATGTCAAGTTAGATATCTCTAATGAAGTAAAATGTCAAATAAAAATTATGTCTTTGTGGAGAATACTTGTGATATGTGAATTTTATATCAAACTAGACGCGCGATAGTACTGAACTTATAGATATAAAGAATCAATACCACAACACCGAAACGCTTTCTACATTTGTAGCGATATTTATACCACAAAAAGTGATACGAGAGGAAAGAAATATGAATATGTATGCAGCAGTTCTATTTAATTCTAGTACTAATATAAATCTTTTCTACTACAAAATCTTTTTTCTATTTCTAGCTTTTTTATCCTATTCCTCTCTACGAATAGCCGCGCTCTTGAAGCACAGTGAAGTTTTGAATGAACATTATTAAAAAAATTTAGTATATCTTTTTAAAGATATCCTGAAACTGATACAACCGAGTCTCCGAGTTTGTTCTTCCAATCTGCTTTGGAATCTTACGCCGATGACGGACCAAACTTGATAGTGATTTTAACCATTTTCACTACTTTCTTGCTATTCCTGCGTTTGACGCAACAGGTTGAATGTCGAGTATGACATTTTGAGTACCTATAAGAGATCATAGAGGTATCTAAAATAATCTGAAACACGTTCGCGTTGGATATATACGTGATTTTCGTCTAGACTAGCTCATACTGACAGTTACAAACGACTCGAGATTCATCGTGATGATGTGCGCACTGTTGAATTCAATCGGGACCATTGCGCGTTTCATCATTATCAGGAGACCTTTCTTACAGTCATTGCTAACTGTCAACCACTCTGCATTGTAAATGAAGTCCGTCAAACGGAGGCTCTACAAATAGAAGGACAAAAGAAACAAACAGACGTTACAAAACGCAAACCAGACTTTTCCGCCATCGATCCCTTTCTATCTATTCTTTAATGTTATTTAATTTGGATTTAATGTTAATTTATTTTCAATAAAATATACTTTTAATTTCACTTCATTTCCAAACCAGCAATAAATGAAGATCTGCGCCAGCATGCTGCCCGTGTACGTCGTCAGTGGGACGAATTTCATATAATCTATCGTCACAGTCAACCGATACAAATTCGAACATATCACCAATATACTCACCGCGAACTGAATAGCGATTACTTTTGTGAATACCATATTTATCGTATACGCATATCTGCAACGGGATAGAAAGTTCTTATTCTCATTCGTCCGATGGGCAACATTCTCTAAAATTATTAATCGATCAATCAATCAATTCGAATCAATTGTGATCCGGACATTTTTATCCACATTTCTATCTACAATTAATCCGAACGTGCATTTCTATGAGAATTTTAACAGATCTAACAATCGATTACCGGAGACAAAGACGTGACACATAAGATTAACAAGATTAACTCTGCCTCTGAAACTTCGATAGATGCGATATTAATACTAAAAACAGGACACAAAGCATTTCGCTGATGCATTGCTGATGATAATCTCGATCGCTTCTATCAAAAAAAAGCCGTTAAAAGTTCTCATGCAAAACTCGGACAACAGCAAAACAGAAAGAGAGATACTCGAAAGAACTGACTTGAATATACAGTTATGATGACGAACGCAGTCAACCAAGACGTTTCGATCTCGCGCGATTTTAGTCAGCCGATATTCCAATATATCGAATTGGCAGCATATATATAGCAAAAGACCGCAGACCAGGCTCTCGCAAGCGATGTTCACCAAGGCGGAGATTGATATGCCGATTATCTGATTGGTGTACACGATACCGAACGCGACAGCACTTGAGTAGTCGAATGGCACCCATGCTCTGTATGTGAGGTTCCCTTTGACCAAGTCCATGAAGACAGATGACAAGATTACCGAGATGACTCCCGAACTCGTAAGCGTTAAATACCGTAACGTGTTGTTCCTATAATTCAAATATGATACTGTTGGATCTCAACTCTCTTTTCTCTGTTACGCTCGCATCGGGTATTGATCACTGTAAGCGCGACGAATATTCGCATTCGTTGTTCTATGATCGATGTACTATTACTTACTGTACCATCTTTTCGAATCTTTGTTGGATTATCAGCTCATATGATCCAGACGGCTTAAAAGGCTCTTCAAACAGTGCGTTGATAATCATTGTAATATTTCCTTGGTTCCTCCACATGCAGATTTGCTTGTAGCCCGCAACAAACACGGTTAACGTCATGTAGAGTGCGTCGGTGAACTCATCGAAATTGTTGATATTCAGCACAATATCCATGACTTGGGATAACGAGAAAACGTACAGCATCGCAATCAAGAATGCCGCATAAATTCTGTAGATTATGCGCTTATAGGAGGATGCCCACGACGGTGGCTGCCAGAATCCGGCAAGCGTGCAGATTACGAGCGTTAATCTCAACACGCGCATTCCAGCACTGCTTATTTTTTAACTTGAGCTTCGTATGTGATATATGACGCGTTTATCTGAACAAACGCATGTAGTTTCTCAATCTCGATCGATTTATCTATAATCTGTGAGGTACATTTGCGTTTAGCCGTCGATCGAACACGCTCAAAGAATAAATCTAGATCTCTTATTCTTGGACAAAAACTATTTGAGATACTGAAACGTGAATGAAAATAGAAATGAACTGATTTTTCCAGAAACCAGAGATATTCTAAATGTTTGGCCTCGCGATACTGCTTTCCGGTCAATCTCGATTGCTACTCCCCTTTCTATTATCTACCCCGTGTGCTATTATCGTAATGACAGAGTGTAACAATGTCCTCGTGAAATAATATTTTCATGCAAAATTTATATGAGCGTACATGTTTCATTACGAGATCTGCTTCCTGTATTTTCATGCAAATAACGAAATAAAAGCAAGACGAATATAAGTATTCGAGAAAAGAAACTTTTAAATTATCTACTAAATTAATCAAGAAGTCATCATCCATCGTTTTGTTCTACAATGCTCTTTTGCTTTTTTATTATCTTTCTTTCTCTCTTTCTTTTCGCACACGTGCATATATATAAACACACTATAACAGAATATCGTACTTATATTTTACGTACGAATATTTTACTCTATTATGTTACTGTAATATTAGGAAATACATCAGTCGAATTAATAAATTATCATTAGCTATAGTTTAATTATATGTATAATATCTTGATTGATATCTTGATTCAATTCTCTGATTATGCAGCTTGTAATGCATCTCTCCATTGCAATATTTCAAAGTCGGTATCATACATCGAGACGTATTGTATGTCAGTAAGAGAACATGACTACTTTATCAAAACTCGCTTGTTCTGCCTTCTGATAAAAAAAAATAAATAAACAGGATTAGATACATAATTAAGCGTGTTCAAATATATATATATATATACAGAAATCCGGAAAATGCTCGGAATATTTCTTCGTGCCTCCTCTTATCAATGTTATTAATGTTGCCCTGAATTTTGGTTTTCGGTTTAAACAATTCCGTTTAATACATAATAATATTGATATTGATATTTGGTTTCGAACAAGAATTCCACTGAATATTTCCTGAAATTGTAGAATATCTTGGAAATGCTGATAAATTTCTGAAATAGATGAAATTCTTGGAAACGCAGAATATTTTCTGAAATCCGAAAAATGCTCGGAATTTTTCTTCGTATGCCTCGTACTAATTCCTTGTGTTCTACTTCAAATTTTTGTTTTAAAAGTTCATCCAATACAGATGATAAATTCCGAACAAAAGTTCTTATAGTCCCTGACAAGTTCCTGTAAGCGTATATAGAACGTATATAAGTATAGAAGTATAGAACGTATAGAAGTATACAGATTTGTTTAAACGCCTCGTAAGTTTATAACAGATAAATTTTTTTAAATATTTTTATAATTGATATTTTCAAATTCATATGCAAATTGTACACAACTTTTGTATACACTTTACTTTGTTCGGGCGCTTAATGACGTAAACGATATTCAAAATAAAAAATTGATGATCTGAAATTGTTTGCAATGTAATAGAGGAGATATAAGAAAGAATATGGTAAGATGAAATCAGAAATGTTTTCAGAAATATCTTATGTATATGTTATCCTATTGATATACATATATATGATTTTCTATTTATTAATCATAAATATTCTTGTGTTTTTGTCTAAAGCAGCAGGTTGAAAATCGAGTATGACATCTAGAGCAACTGTAATAAAATATAAACATATTGAAAAAATTATTTGATGTTACTTGTAATAACATAATCTTTTTTCATTGTCCTTATCAAGTAATAATACTGACAGCCATGAGCGAATGGAGATTCATTGTGATTATGAGCTGTAAAACTTGATGGGAGCCATTATGTGTTTCAACATAAACAAAATTTTCGCTGCTAACATTTGTCCATGTTGTAAAGATCATCCATCAAGTGAAAATTCTAGGAATAAGGAAAAGTGAAAGGTATGTTGCATAGTAAATCAATCTATTTTTAATCACTCTCAAAACATAATAGTGATACAGTGTACATATATAGGAAAAGCAAGATAAAGATCACGAGAGACATATCTACTACTTTCAATTTGATCTCGTTTTCAAACAAGCAGTAGTAGAAAATTTGCACCAATATGGCACATGCTATCAGTATGATATAACTCATCTAATTCGCCGCCATTGCCATTCGATATAGATTTCAACATACCAATAACTGCAAACTGAATAACAGTTATTATTGCAAACTTGCTATTCACTTTGCAGGCATATCTATCTGAAGATTAAGCAAAAGAATGCCAATCAACTTTTCCGCAAACGATTCGCACAATGACCGACAATCGTTGATCCTGTAATCGGTCATTTTTGGTCCTACGAATCTTTGGATCTTTGGATCTCGAATATTTTGATTCAAGAACTATTGAACTCTTGAATACTGAAATACTGTAGAGGATATCTCTCAACAATAGAGATTGAGTTCAATCAGGCTAAAGCCGGACAATGAAGTGCAGTATAGTATGTGATTAGGCTATGTAATAAGGATTAATACTGCATAAGTACCCGAAAGTTCTAGAAGTTTCGGAGCCGTGAGAGAGGAGATTGCGGAGATTGCGGCTTTGTGGTTATGCGTTCGATGTACCTCCCTCCGCGCATTTCTGTTTATTAGGGAGGCTTCGTTCAACGCGTTTATTGCATCTACAATTAAACTGCGTTCAACTATGAGCATCACGACTGCTAGAGTACATCCAATTTGCACGGAGGATTTATAATGCCTCACGGAAAACTGAAGGAGATGCTAACTAATCAGATGAGTTCAAATTTCATTGACAAGTTTTGGGAAAACCTCAAAAAGATTGAGAAGGATAAAAAGGATCATTCAAGAATGTCGAAGGTCTCACACGAAACTATTGCAGAGCTGGTTGCAAGTGATTGCAGATGATCAATACTCACATTGCTTTGCAAACGACGATATAGATTCCACTGATTACATGCGAAACGATATTTATGTTGACGCGGAGACACAATATTTCACAATCTATCAAAGGTCCACACTCTCTTAAAAGAATGGGAATCCGAAGGTTCAATTGACTATACTATCAATATTGAATATTTAGATACCATAGGATAGAAGAAAAGGATTAGCGGTGGAGTAGCATGTGTGAAAAACTTGTAATCGGCGAAGCCGAACGTTGTTTTTCGGCAGTTGTCCCTTGTGTACACACACACACACACACACACACACACACACACACACACACACACACACACACACACACACACAACACGCGCGCGCGCTCGACGACGACGCGACGACGATGACGACGACGACGACATGACACACAATGCTTCGCTGCTTACAAGCCTATGATACGCGCCGTCACAAACGATTTTTTTTTTCTTTTATACTACATATATATAAACTTAATATAAATTTCCTATTGCAATACAAAGTAAAATTTAAGCAGTCTCACACGTGAGACGTGAAATACCGCAATGTTCTAGATGCTAGCGATATGGCCGTACAAAAAATTTTTGCTTTCGGCAAGAGAGATACATCAAGTGTGCTGAAGACCACTACTGTTAAATAGAAGGAAACAAGGAAAACAAGATCTTAGGATGTCAAATGTGAACTGTGCAACGGGAGTCATTCTATAAATTACAAGGGATGCAGAATATATAAGGAATTACAAAAGAACATGTTCCTAGCACTTAGGAAAAAAACAATAATTTCTCCAGCTCCACCAGCTAGCAAAGTCCAAACCAAATCAAACAAACTATTCATATGCTCAAGCAGTACTCCATCTCTGCAAAATACCACTAAACAAAGTAATACACAAAAGACTGTACGAGAATAGCAAACAAACGATATTCTGGAACTAAAGAATATGGTAAAAGGTCTCTTGAAGAGAATGAACTCAATGTTAAATATATTAACAGTCTTGATTACGAAACATCATAATAGCTCAATCGCTTAAAATAATCGCTTGGAACGCAAATGAAATCCTAGACGCTCGTTTCATAACTGTTGGTGATTATAATGCCAAACATCAATACTGCGGGATTCAGACTAGTAAATCCTAAAGGCAGAGTGTTTTATAAAACCATCATTAATAAACGATTGAATATTATATCACAAAGTATGCCAACATGTCGGTTGACTAACGAAAAAGAAGTACCAGATATAATTGACTTTGGAGTCATAAAAGCTATAGCAAGAACATACTTTTCAATCAAGATACGACCGGTAGAATCTTGAAGGAACTACCGGAATTGAATTTAAATTAGCTTTTTCAATTATTTAATACTATATTGAGAGCAGGCTATTTCCCACTGCAATGGAAAGTAGCTTAAATAATCATGATTCCAAAACTAAATAAGGATCCGGTCGATGTTAGGTCATACAAACAATCAGCTTATTGCCTCTTATATCGAAACTAATCCAGAAATTATTTCTTCACAAACTAACATCTACGATTGCAGAAAAGAAACTAATATCAAATCATCAATTTGACTTTTGCAATATAAAGTAAAATTTAAGCAGTCTCACACGAGACGTGAACGACATACTCCATCGTGATCTTAAGATACCAACCATCCAGGAAACTGTCAAGGAATTCTGTCAAAGATATCGCGATAGACTAGAGAATCCAAACAATCTCGTAGCCAATCTTATGAAAATGAGAGAAATAGTGAGAAGACTCAAGAGAAAGACTTACAGATCTATTAATCTAATCTAATCTAATATATTATGTAGGAAATATATTGTGATTATATATTCCTTGCGTGATGTTGAATGTTAAATGAATGGGTTTTCGACGCCAGGTTGATGGAACAAGAAGTAACAAGCTCTTTATTCTATTTCACACCGATACAACTCTTATCGATACGCCGATTGATCCTGTAGCTTCGCCGGTCGAGATTCTTCTGCCGCTCGTTCGTAGTCAGTTCGTCGTTCGTCTGTCTCTCGTTTGTCTCTCGCTCTTTATATACTAAAAAGCGGCGTCAAACTTCAGGGTTATCGGCCAATCGTCACATATGATTATTCGGTTCGGATGAATCACATCAACGCGAGTTTCTTTCAACGGTTTCTTTCGCGGTTGTCCTTTGTTCTCATCCAACACGCACACGTGCGCGTCGGCTTCTCCGATTACAGAAGCTTCTGATATATGCCGCTATCGATAATCGGTTCTTTTCCGTTTATACTACAATTATATTTTCTATTTTATATAATAGATTCTCCATTTTATATTTCCATCCTGCATAAATATAATAGAATATATTTTGTTGTTTATTGTCGAACACTCTTTTACGATCCTTAAGGATACTTGTGTTTATTGGCTATCTTGGCAATGATTGATACTATGTTGAGCATATCAGTTATCCTGGAAACAATCGATACCTGTGAATTATACCTGCTGGTTTTGGTAAAGTTGTTATTTATATTTCCATCGCAAAATGTCCTCGATCACGGGTTATCCCCGAAGAGAATCACACGATTCGTTAATACCCGAAATTAACGATCAAATATCGTATTCATAGCTTAGCAGTTAGAGTTAACAATTGCGAATCAAGATGTAATAGTGCTCTTATCAATTGAGCGAAACATAGGACCGATGCTTTCAGAAATTTGCGAATAGCCCAGGAAGTATGAGCATTGCCGGGCGCATCGATTAGGCATAACGACAGATCGGTGCTTTAAGAAACTCGTTATAGCATTTGCCTTATCTTCCCTCTTTTGTAGACTGGCAATTTGAAAATATATTTTCCAATTTGAAAATGCGGGAAACGTGCAGTTTATGTGCTTGTTATTCCCGGATACGACTGAATCCTGCATTCGAATTTAAATTCCTTCGATATGAATTAATTATATGCATAATATCGTAATCATATGAACAACTTATTTTATGCAGGAACATTGCATTATGACGTCCCGGCTTCGCAACTGTTAGTACTCAGATCACAAACATGAGACTCGATTGCTATTTCAGATATTGATGGATCATATGATTCTCCGGGAATAGCCGGGGATTTTTTTTTTTTTTTTACTCCATTTATGCTTCAGTCTCGCTACCTGTGGTTTTGCGAGGCGTTTTTGAATCTTTTGTGTTTCTCTATCCAGGTTTGTCATGCTCGTTGTTGTTGTTTTGAATAGTTTGTGGAGTTGGCGTTCGCCTTGCAGGAAAATCCCTGCCGCTGGTTTCCCAGGAAGGTTGCTGTGTTGCATTTCTGCCTTTACAGTCCTTCAACATCTAAGATATCCGGTGTAGGCACCCTATGCGCTCGCGTTCGCCTGCTAGGTGTCGACCGACAGTCCAATTCGAGCGCCTTTGGGTAATGTTGGATTTCAACCAACTAAAAACCTTTTCATTGTGCGGATCTGTTGCCCGCGTTTCTGGTTTTGGACTGATATTCTACGTCCTTTAGTCTCTTTTCCATCTCCTTTACAAGAAGTTGAAATTCTTTGCGTTTGTCTTTGTCTTGTAATATTTTTGTCAAGTTTGGTTCTGTGCAAATGTTTTAGTTCACTCTTTGCGCATAATTCTCAAAGATGCTTTGTTGTTTGTGCGCTGTTGCACGAACATTTATCGCTTTCTTTCAGGTTCATCTGCGCTAGCTTTGCTGCGAATGGTTCATGTCCTGTTAGGAAGTGGATCATTTTAGCCGTTGGATCGTGATCCACCTCTTTTCTGCTGCGAAGGTCTGGATATATTTCGTGTGTCCATTGGCCTTTTTCTGTTTCGAGCCATCTGTCATTCCACGTGTCATTTAGAAATTCTTCTAATTTTCTTCCCTATAATATCTCGTCATATCTATTAGGATCTATGTCTTGCTGTATTTTCATTGCCTTTATTGCAATTTGCAAATAGTGGTGGCCTATCTGCAAGCTTTCCACTCATTATTGAGTACGCCGGATAACCCGCGATCAAAGATATTTCATGATGGAAATGCAAAGCAAATTCTTCTATTATATTCACTGGAAATTAACAAGTGCTCATTGTGCCGGTCGCCGCCAGAATAGTGAGGCTAAAATGAGGTCTATTCTTAAAAAACCTATTCTTTGCGAGAAAATGATCAAAAAATTATTTGAACTCTAACATGAATACAAAGCGAATAAAAAACGGACAAAACTCAAACACGATATCGCGATGATCCGTGCACCAATTATTCATTCCTTCTTTATAAGCATTGTCTCTCGAATATTCTGAAATATGCAATTATCTATAACCCGAAATTGGTTTGTTTTGTGTTCTTGAGAATCATCCAAGAGAATCATAACATAAATAAATAGATAAAAGAATATAGATAAGAGAAAGATAATTAAATTCCTAATGATCCTTGGAATAAGGCAAATGTTATATACTTGAACACTATTCTCTTAAGATTTCATCTAATATGATCTAAATTTTCTAATATGTATAGTAAATATATATCTTTAATATATATAAATATATTTATATATAATTATAATACAAAGAAGATTAGCATCTCATATTTTTATATTGTACTGATATATATATATATATATATATATATATATATATATATATATATCTATATCTATAAAATATTGTAGGATAATATAAATGATCCCGGCTGAATGCCCAAGTTTGTAGGAAATAGAGCGGGATTTATATATTCCTTGTGTGAATGTTAAATGAATGGGTTTTCGACACCAAGTTGATCGAACAAGAAGTAACAAGATTCTTTATTCTATTTCACACCGATACAACTCTTATCGATAGGCCGATTGATCCTGTAGCTTCGCCGGTCGAGACTCTTCTGCCGCTCGTTCGTAGTCAGTTCATCGTTCGTCTTTCGTTTGTCCCTCGTTTGTCTCTCGTTTGTCTCTCGTTTGTCTCTCGTTTGTCTCTCGTTTGTCCTTTGTCCTCGTTTGTCCTCTCATCCAAATACGCACACGTGCGTGTCGGCTTCTCCGATTACAGAGGTTTTTGATACATGCCGCTATCGATAATCGGTTCTTTTCCGTTTGTACTACAATATATCTATATATATATATATATTTATAAAATAATATAAAAAGTATATTTATATTATTTTATAGATTAAGAATAGAAAGATCTTATATTTTGTAGAAATATATGAAAAGAAATAGAAGAAGATGAAGAAAAAGTGATCCAGTTATAATAATAATTCACTTATCGTCCAACAGGTGATATCATACACAACTATTTATATCTGCATTTTTATATCTGCCTCGAGATATACAAAAGGTAAAAATAAAAATATAAGAAAGAAGTATATTACAGAAACAAAATATAACGCCTTTTCGTTATTTTATATAAACGTCTTCTTATCATGTGATGTCTTTGACATCACTTTGGTATTAGCTCACTTTTTAGCTGAAGACAGGATATCGAGCTTAACTTCAAGCTTATCCATTGTGCTTAAAAACTTGACATTATCTTTCATATTTGCATTATCGTCCAATACTACATATTTCTTCTTTGCTTCCATTTTTTCAATTTTCTTCTTGTTATCAACAGATTGCATTCCATTGCATTCTCCATTTCATATTGTTATAATTATGTTTCTTCTTGTTCTCCCTTCTTGATGTGTTTCATTGATATTTTCTTTATTATCTATATCTGCTTTTCCTTCATCGATTTTATCAAATTCTTTTTCATAATCTCTGCTTCTTTTTTTCTGGTTTTTTTAGTTTTTTGCAGATCATTTCTTTTTCTTTGTATTTGCTTTTCATTATCCAATTTCTTCTTCATTACTTTTTTCTAATATTTTATTGTCATTCTAATTTATATTGTCTTTTGATCTTCAAAATTATCATTTACTTTTAATATCTCCTTTTTTCATAGGTTGGACAAGCTTCTCTATAAATATCTTGGCCATTGTCGGCATTTTGGTTCTTCTGGACTGAACAAAAGTTTTCTCTTGTAACTTTATTAAGGTTGTGTTTTCTTTACATATCCAAATAAATAAAAATAGATTTGAAGTTCATGAGTGTCCAGTATTAATTTCCGCAACTATTTAATTGCCATTGTTGATTTTAATAATTACATTATGGTTCGCATTAATTGGATACATATATAAACAATTTCAATATATTAAAATATTTCAGGCGAGAGACAAAGATAATAGTTGTTTATAAGTTTCTATTAATCATTATTTGATATTTTTCTCGTTAAGGATTTATCTTTATAAAATTTTTTCATCCATCAATATACATTATCTCGCGATAAAAAAATATTCTCCTCAAGATTCTCCTCAAGGATTCACGAAGCGATATTATAGATGCTCCATTTCTCGTCAAGTAATGAAGTGTAATGAAATGAATTATGCAAATGTGTAAATAAATGTATATGCAATGAAATAGTCATACTCATATTATATATCTACGAAAGACAAGCGACAGAAATCACAATAGTGCTAAGCAAACAAAGCGAGAATCCTATAATATTATGCCGGGATTACACATTCTCTTATCAACTTGTTGACAAACAGATTTCTTTCATTGCGATTGTGACGATTCTATTGTATTATATAAATAGATTCGCGAAGAATCGATAAGCGAAACGCATTGACCATTTTGGAATACTTCCAAATACATACAAGATATTTATATGAGGCACAATAAAAAATGTTTTTCAGAAACACGAAATTCAAGAAATGAGATATGCGATGTTGAAAGATACATTGAACTTCTATTATTGACAGATATTCTGTTTTTTATTTCAATTAAACTAACGCATACATAATAAATCCGACACATATATAAAATTATTTTGTATGAAATAATTAATGATTCTCGTCAAATTCAAACGAAAAGTGATCCTAAAAGTATTAGAGAAAAAAGAAAGAAAAAATGACGGAAAAAGAGAAAGCTATTTATCATAAGTTCATAACGAGCGACATATTGCGTTCTTTCTCGGCGAGGCAGCGAGAATTATAATATCAAAACTTTTCATGCCTAAATAATCAATTTATATTGATATATTGTTTGCAACATAATATAAAAATTAGGCCGAAGTTGTAAATGCTACACCTCGTTCCACGTGTATCTAATTATGATTTATTTTGCCACGTTCCGTGTTGCGTGAATCGTATGCCTCATATTATTAGAGCTAATACTTTTGCTTACAACATATATTTTACAATATTTATAATATGACAAAAATCATAATCATGAAGAAAAAGATATACAGATGCACTATATAACAAAGCGGAAATCCTTATTTTAAAAATTATATGATTTTTTATCTATAAAATAAGATTAAGCAAGTATATGACAATAAAATGTATGTCTCATGTATGTATGTATCAAACGTATGTCATGTAGTTTATATATACATATATACTGCATATTCTCCACTTTATTTTATACTTTTTATACTTTATATATAAGTATTTCTTGTATATTTCCGAAAATATACTGTATAAGCTATATAAAATATACTAATAAATAAATAATAGCTATACTTAGGCACTTATTATGATTGAATTTTGACGTACAAGTTTTCGAATGATAATTATCGAAAAATTGATCAGTACATCAAGTGGAACGTATATGATCTACAATGATAATATATAATAATAATTGTACTATACATGATTTTACTAAAAAAAATTTTTCGCGATTTAAACAGAGAATCATTTCTAATCTGGAATATGTAAATCGCGATCATCAAACTTCATGTGTATGTTATTTTATAATTTCGAACAAAAAGAAATGTTTTCCTTTCCTATTATTCAGCTTCCTAGTTGATTTAATTACGAATCATTTCTCCCTCCCTGAAAGAAATTTTTCAGCTATTCCATTTGCTCTCTCTATTCTATGTTTCGATATCGCATAATATAGATTCCTGTACGCGAGGACTATAAGCGATAAGAATTAAGTAGTAAAGGAATTGAATGTTCAGCTATCGCAACTGTTACACAGATTAAAAATATAGAAAATAATGATCGCTATTTTCAAGTGTTAAAGAATCATGTGATTCTCCCTGAGGATATCACACGTATTTCGCGATAGAAGTAGAGCAAATTCTTCTCTTGTACTTACCAGAAGTCAGTAATCGCAATTTACCATACGTGATCGTTAGAATGGCTGATTCAGTTTTGATGGTGATCAATTTATAATCATAATACGAATGAGCAAAATAATTTATAATTTCCCGGCGCAAAACTTATTATTAAGTAACTTATTATTAAGAATCACGAAAATAGTCGAAGTAATTACTCAATAATTATAGAAAGAACAACTCAAAAGAATTATATTAACAAAACAAATATGTATTATGATCGTACAATGATAATGTAAAATGATTTGGACGAAATAGTGTAACGCGTTAGCTAAACATAAGAAGTTGGGAAAGAGACGAAACCATGAGAACTATAAATGAGAGTGCAGATTTGAATACAAACAAATGAGTCAATATGATTGCCCGCACGACACTCATGTATCGTCTTATATACTCCCATTTGCTGGACATTTAGACCCAGAATGTTCTATATCTTTTGACGATTATTATGAGAGATCCATGACACTGCACAGATCTTCAAACTATGATATCCGCCATATTTCACGGACCCATAACGCTTTAACTGTAACAGGATCTATGAAACTTCAACTATCCTTATTTATCTATATTATATACATTACGTATTATATAACATATAGGTCCTTTAGGACCTAAGAACATAGGACAAACCGGATGCAAACCATAAATGATTACGTGATTCAAAATAGCCGGAATACTATGTTTTTAGAATGTGAATCGTTGCGACGTCGTGATCGTATTTTAGTTCGTTCCTCATTCGCTTAGGAACCGTACTAGAATACAATAGCTTTTCTCGATTCCAATTGGATTTGTATTTTCTCTTTTAATTCTTATAATCCTGTCTTTCCGAGCATTTGTATTAGCAATGCGTTACATCTCTATTGTTATCGAAATCGTTTCAATATTGTATAAATACAATAGAATATATTTGTATTGTTTATATAATACTCGAATATTTCTTGTGATTTTTAAATAGGTATTTATTAGCTATCCTGATAATGTCCAAGACAAGATAGATTGCTATTTTTGTTGTTAAGGTTGTTCCTGCATTTCTATTATATGATACCCGAATTTAGCGATTAAATCTCGTATTCGAGATATAGCAGTATTAGCAGTCACGAACCGAGATATTACACTCATAATTTAGTATAACTCCAGGGTTTTTTTTCTTTTTTTCTTTTTTTTTTTTTGAGAGAGAATCATAAAGCGAAAATGAAAGAAAGATTGTTTGAGTAGACTAAAAAGTCTATAAATATTGCGTCGAATGTTACATGAACAAATCACGACCGAAATTTTAGAAATTGCTATTTAATTAAAATTTCAATATCTTGTTCGTAACTAATCGATTCCCTTAATACTGGAATTTCGCTGTTAATAGTTTCATATAGCATTTAACTTTCGACTTCGAAATTTTTGCATCCATCACAAATGGAAACTATGCCAGATCAATATTCCTTCAGATTTATATTCCTTCTATTCAGACGTTTCCATTCGCAACCAAATTTGAATTAATGAATTTAAATTTAATAATTTAAATTGTGTATTGTATATTATATATAAAATAATAATGACAAGTTGATTCTTTCTATAGATTAAAAAATCGAATAGATCAAAATCGAAAAAATATATTTTCTGTAATATTTTTTAAAAATTATTGTACATTAATGAAAATTACTCATTAATAAAATAACTAAATGAATAAATAGTCATTATTTTTAATAAATATATTGCTTTCATATATTCTTATTCTTTCTTTATTTTATTAAATATTAAATTACATTTTACTTATTTTAATTTAATAAAGTTTTTTATTTACATTGCAATCAAATAAGACAATTGCATAAACTTCTTATATTTTCTATTTTACTTCATAATGATTTTTATATTATTTTGATAACATTATTTGAATTTATGCAAATATATTTATTTGTCATAATGTTACAATTGCTTATAATGTATTGTAGACATAATAGTATCACAGCTGTGACATACAATACACAATTATTATATATAGCCGAAATATTTCTGATACATCTAACACTTAAATAAAGAAATGCTGTAAGGATGTGCTGTAAGGAATTCTCTCCAGTCGTATACGTCGTATACACGTTGGAGACTGCTGAATTAGTTAAATACTGATGGATACTCGGATATGGATATTAGGAAAGTTATAAATACTCAACGTTGAGCTTTTGTTATTTTATTGTTATAATCATTACAAGCAATAATTTGTTATCGCATTTGTTATCGTAACTGCATTCGTTATGGGATAACGACGAAAAAGTTGAATTGAATCAGGATTGAAAACTAGAACTAAACTGCCTGACAAAGACCTTATTCGTCTCTCTATAATCTAGTGTTGGCTCTTGTTGTCCGTTATCGTAAATAAGATTAAGAGAAGCCGCGATATGTTAACATCCTGTGTTTTATTTATCCCCACTCTAAAATTATAGTACTTTGGTTATTTGAAACATGTGTCATTTATGCACGTATCGTTTGTATCCATGTTGTCCTGTATTCTTAAATCTTAGGGAATTATAAAATAAAGTGATGAATAATAGTTGAAGTTTTATGAAGTTCCGTGAAGTCCCGTGATAGCTGGTGAAGTATAGTGGACATCATAATTTGGCTCTGAAAGTGCAGTGCAATGTTACAATCATTGCTAGGATATTAATGGCGTATGTGATACCGTATTTGGTGCTTCTCCTTCCCGAGTTATTTAATCTATTCGGATCGGAAGATGAGCCGCCTTATCGCATTTCAAAACTAATAATTCCGACTTACGGGATTATGAAGATGCCATCAAAAGTCCGAATATGTACTATATTGGATACGATCGGACACAGTTAGATATAGTCTGATTAGACTTTCAATGCGATAAGAATTACTTATAAAATATAATATTTATAATATTTATAACATAATACTTCACATTTGATAATTTAAAAATATAAGATTATTGAAAAATTTTAATAATAATCGGTTCTAATAATAATTTTATACTAATTTTTATTTCTTAGTATATAATTGATTAACGATATAAATAATTATAAAATGATTGATGTTATCTTTATCTTTTACATCCCTTCTCATCATTTTCCTATGAGCAACTTCATTTTCACAACAGTGCAAAGATTGCCCTATCTCTATTCAAGAATTACTAAGTAATAGAGATAGAAAATGCTACTAATATTAATATGATCATTACACAAAATTTATTGTGCATTGTGTGCGTTATGAAATACCGTCGACAAAATTATTAGAGCTCTTCATGATCAATCTCAATCAATCAAAATGTCAAAAATATAATAAAAATATTTAATAAAAAATATATATATGTATATATATGCACATAATGTACGTATGTGTGTGTGTATGTGTATTTATACGCGTATATACAAGCTATTTTTAAATTTAAATATATATATATACAATAAATATATGATATATTAATATATATTTTATTTATTTATTTAATTATTAATATATTTAATTTTTAATTCAAAATTATTTTTACTCATAGAATATAAATATAAAACATTCATATTATCATAAAATATATTATTTTTATAACATATGCAAATATTATATATATATCACATTAGGTTGAAAACATTAAATTTAATATGTTCATATTAATTAGAAATTAAATATATTAAGAATTTTTTATATATTTTGACTATATAAAACAATCGCCTATACTTTACTTATATTATAATTGTTTATACCTGTAATATATTATAAATAAATATAAATACATGCATTAATATTCATTTAAATAATAGTATCAAGATAATATGTTATTATAATCATATAATAATCAAAACAATTATTATTATGAATTTTAAAAAATGCAAAACTTGTTATTATCTTAATATGCTATAAAATCTTTTTTTATATAAATTAGATAAATTATATAAATTATATAAATAATACTGCATTATAATTTATATAAATTATAATGCAGTATTGAAGTAACATTTTTTGCAATAAATTTCACGATAAATATTATGCATAAATATTATTCACGTACGTTAAACTTTGCTTAAGATTTTTGCAATTGATAAAGCTTAGTAATAAAAATATAAATGTGAGCTCTTGTAAAGCAAGATCTTCTTAAAGATTATTTTTGCAAGTACAAAATTTTTCATTAATCATAGTTTTATAAAAAACAAATCTTCATAAAATTCATTTATTTCTTGTCTTTTTGATCACTTAAATTATGTAAATGTAATACGAGTAAAAAGATAAATTTATTGATATGATATTGTAAACTATTTTTATAATATATAATATAATATATAATCGATAATATATAATCTATATGCTTTAATAATAAATAATATCTTTAATATATCTTTAATAATAAATAAATATCTTTTTATGATACATGAAATATACTCATATAAAAACGAATTATCGCTCATAACATTATAACTCTATCAATTGAATTCCAAATACATAATATTAATTTCTTACTTTCTTTCCGATCTGACTTCGAAAAGTAATATTTCTATCTTTTTTTAATATATATTCCTTAAATATCTAAAAAGCGTAAAAAATCCGATTTTACAATTTAAACCTCAGAAATGTATAAAAATTAAAGTATAGTATTTTATATAATTTATTTAATTTTTTTATAATTATAATTTTAGATACTTAGATTATTGAAAAAAAAGAACCTTTTTTGACTATTTTTCACTTTTTATAAACATACGATTGATTTTTCTGAACAAGAATATTATAATTACAATCTATTTAGCTTCATATTCTATTAATCTCTACTGCCCATCGATTCTTAAGTCAATATCAGACTATGCATTGATATTTATTACAATTATAATTATAAAAATTTTAAATTTGATTAATTAATTAAAATATTATCACATTTTCACATCAAATTAATTTGATCAAATCGCAATCTTAATCTTTAATACATAGTTTGATACGAGTTTTATATGTGCATTATTTGCATATCATATGATGTAAATATATTTGATCTCATGTGTATACATCTTTACATTTGAAATCGGACATATAAAACGTATCTATGCATCCTATCTAAGTATTCATGCATCGTGATTATATGTTAGCTAGAAGTGCAAAACATATATTTCTCTTAAATATATTAATATGATTCACTTTATCATTTATCTTTTAAGCTTGTATTTGATTTTTCTCGCGCATGAAATACAAGTTTCAAAATATTAATAGATTTAAGTCATAATATACGAATGTATAGATAGAATACGATATACATAGATTCAACCCGCAAATACCCAACTTCAGAAAGCCTAAGATAAAAAAGCCAAGTACACAACGCACGAAACGTAAAGTGGAATATCTACGCGAACCGACCGTGTTGACATCTAGAAAGTTTATCGCAAGATGTCGGGAGATGTTTTGTGTGACAAGCCGTTGGTATGCTCGCGGACGAAATGACTTGCTTGTCGTGGCGCACGTCTACTAAATTCCGGCCTAAATTAAATTTCAAAGTGTTGTAAGCATCACACCACCGGTGGTATCAAACCGGCTCACCTAATCGCCTGTTGCCGATACCGACGCGGAAGAAACAAGAAGTCGAAGGCTAAACGAAGGCGCGGAGACTGCCAGTGCCAGTGTATGTGTGTCGCGTACCACTGCCAAGACCGAAGGTATCGAGAATGCAAATCCCGCTCTTTTTCTTGTGAATTGAGCAAAATACGTTATTGTTAAATTATTTACTGAGAACATAGATAAATATATAGATAGACAAACTGATAACTAAGAATAAATAAAAAGTGTATGTTAAAGAATTGCAAATAAACGCGTAGTGACAGTTTTAAATCTCAGCTGGAATGGGAGCCAAGGCAAGCACTGTAGCACAATCTGCTGGTGGTAATGGTCAATCTTCCACTGGGGCCAATGAGACTACGATCCAAAGTTTTTCTATGCTCCGTTCATTGCCTGGTGGTGTAGGCATGCTGCAGCATCAACATCAGCAGGCTAATCAATCACAGAATTCTCGTGTATCTGGGGACAGTAGACAACGTGCTCGCTCTTTAAGTTCTGTGCCAGATTTGTCTTCTGCTGAACAGGCTGGTCTTTCTACATCAGTAGGAGTAGGAGTTGGTCAAACCCTTGGCTTGCCACAACTAGATTCTGATGATACAGATGAAGAGAGTGGCCGTGTTTATGCAGCTCATAGCTTGCCTTCACATATTTGGTCCCTTAATGGTAAGAAATACTTATATCTATAATCTTATCCAAATTTTATCTATATATTTATCACATATACATATTGAGCGTGAAATCTAGAAACTAGAGTTGTTTTGTTTCAAGAGTTGTTTTGATATATCATCAATCATATTTAATCATCAATTTGATTCATTATATATATACATTATGTAATATAAACTTATGAATTTATCTTGTTCACAAAATTCTTTAAATTAAAAAATTAACATTTAATTTATTATACCGCTATATAGATTATTTATGTTCTTTATTTTTGGAAAGCGCTGCATATAACATATTAAAATAGAATCATGGTTTGCTCATCAAAGTTTCTTATTGTCATATCGATATGACAGATGTATCGGTTTATGTAAATTATTTAAATGAATGAATTATATTATGTTTAAAAAATTGCTTAGTCTTGTTACGGGATATTAATCTTTAACCTAATTGTATATCGTGAAAACGAGGTTATGTTATGCGATTATAAAACTTCGTGGCCGAAGTTGGTACGCGACAATGATTCGCAGATGAGGCAGGGGGCGTTTGTTTTGACGCGTGTTGCCGGGGTGATTGGCCCGGTAACCGCGTATCACAATCAATGATTAGCCTAAGCTAACAACGAACTAAGTAAATTTAAAATCGGCAATAAATATCGGATAAAAAAAGCAAAAAGAAGATACATTGCGAACATTGCGAAAAATGAGACTTGGGAAAGGATTACCACGTGGGACGACGGGTCATGGCTGAGGTTATGTTGATTCTATTATGGGAATTATAGTAAGTTCGTGTCTAAACGAGCACGAGACTGAGGCTGTAGTTCCGGTAAACCGAGTGAGAAGGGTCTTATATGGTATTATATGTTTTAATGTATACACTGTTCTTCTTTACTCTCTTCCCTTATGCCTTTACACATATCCTGCTTTTCATTTTTCTAAGATTTTTTGACTGTGTTTAAGGTCTAAAATGTCCTGTATGCTCCAAGTTTATTTTACCGGATGATATAGAATGTCACCTGGTCATGTGCCTGACCAAGCCACGGCTTAGTTATAATGGTAAGGCAAAATTATTTATATTAAATAATTTATATTAAATAAATATTTATTCCATTACATGATATTAATTATTCTCAAAATTTATCTAAAACAGAATAATCTATATAATAGTGAGTTGCAATAAGAGTTAATTATATATTAATGTTTTTATTTATTTATGATAGAAGACGTGCTAACAGATGGAAAGGGTGAATGTGTTATTTGTCTTGAAGAATTACAATCTGGTGATCTTATAGCTCGTTTGCCCTGTCTCTGTATATATCACAAAAAGTATGTATAATATTATAATTCATTTCTTATTTGTTTTCACTGTTGATTAATATAAAGAAAATTTTATTTAAAATATCTGATTTTTCTAAAGAAACAATAACAAAAAATATTAATATTATATATAAATATTCTATTAATTTATAAATATTAAAAATATAATAAAACTAATATTAAAATAATAAAATAATTAATTTTTGGGAATTTATATATTAAAACTTGCTTATAGAGATATAACTCAGAAATTTTTAATAAGAATTAATTAATAATAAAAAATATAATAAAAATATAAGATGTAAACAAATTTATATATATGTTCACACACATACCACAACCACCACCATCATCGATATATTATGTGAATTCATATATTTTAATAGAATGAATAATTATTAACAAAATTCAATGTATTTCTTTTAGTTGCATTGATAAGTGGTTTCAAGTGAATCGTAGCTGCCCTGAACATCCTGGAGATTGATTTGTACCTGCTGTTTTTGGTGAAGCACAGTGGAACAAGTTGCTGGCCCAGAAGATATTCATATCAATGGGATTGAGATGGAAGGAAATGATGGAAATTTGAAAAAAAAAGCTAGTCAAGGTGGCTGCTAGTCTGCAATGATGATTGATGCGAATGGTAAATTGTTCGACTGAACAAGACTCACTCATCAAATCGAACATATGGAAACACAGATGTTTTATTCACTCCTCAATTTTACTGTTAAGCGGGGGACTTAAATAACAAAAAGCGCCATAGGATTCAATGATACAATGCTATTATCTATACGTATCTATAATTAATCTATTATTGCTCTATCGCTTATTATCAATTGTACCCTATTTATAAATTTTACTTAGTTTTACATCTTGAACTCGATTTAGCATTTAAGCAGGACGATCTTTATTATTATCGATCATATCTTTTTTTCTTAATTTTTTATCTTTTCTTTTTTTCTTTTTTTTTTCTTTTTTTTTTGGAAAAGGGGGACAAGACGAATCTTAGTCAAAAGAGACCTGCATAATGAGCAGGTGAGCTCTACTTTAGATAAGTTAGTTATATTTTTATTAATTTTTAGTATCTCAAGACGGTGTATCGTAATTTTCGTTGTCTGTTGGGGAATGAATGCTAAAAAGGATATTTTTGATACTTTCATAAAAGGAAGAGCCAGAATGTATAAGAGTTTTGAACGCTGGAGATAAGACGTAACGCTGTTGATGCTGTAGTAACAATAAAGGTTCTGATTTAACCTTCCTTATTGAGATTTATACTAATGTGATAATCTCTTTCGTTGTTATTAGAGAGAATTGACACAATCGGTATTATTGAAATGTGTACAGTCTATTATCAATTACTAAAGATTATCTACTATGTAATTAATCTCTTATATATGGATAAGGATTGATATAACCCAGCAAGAGTAGTTTTTGTAATACAAACAATCAATCTATCATTGTTCCAGTAATATACACATCGTATCGTATGTTTGGCTCAAACTTGTATTGCGTGAAGTTAAAATAAAAATTAATAAAGCGAAAAAATGAGGAAAATGAGAAGAGTGCAATGAACGAAAAAAGTTAGAAATAAATTATCTAATACATATGTATATGCGTGCACATATATGCACATTTTCTCATACACTTCCTCTCAACAAATGATTAAGAAAAACAAATACTTAATATTGAGCTAAAAATCGTTCTTAGTGATGAAAAATCAAAAAATCTTCTAAATTAAATAATGGATCATTATAAAGAAATTTTTTAAAAATTTTAATTTGATATATAATTATCAAAAAATATTTAATTTAATATTAAAAATGCAAAATTCTGGCAAATATATAAAATTGCTCAAAGGAATATCCATATTTAAGAGTAAGTGTATGATGTTTAAATATACATACACGGACACATATATCATACACACACACACACACACACACACTTTTTTTAAAGTGGTTAAAGGTAAGTGGTTCTAGAAATAATGGAGACATGTTTCATAAAAAAATAAAATTAAAAAAGGAGATGTGTAAAGATTCGAAATAAAAATATGATATCAACAATATAACATATTTTAAGGATATTTTCTTTACAATTCGTTACTGACTGAAGCGAGAATTATTTCGCCAATTGTTTATTATATGTAAATATTTGTTGTATACACCGAAGACAACATGTGAAAAGAAAATACAAGATAACTCGCAGTGAGGAACAAAGACAACAACGTAAATAGATCACGTGTTCCATAGAATGTCGACAAGCATGAAGCATGCATAGCGTATGTATTACACACAGAGTATGTGTGTGTGTGCCTTGTCGCGAACGATATTCAGAGCATTACACAGCTCTGGTCATTGTACTGACATTTATGATACTAAAAATAAAAAAAATATATATTTAGATTTTTAAATGAGATTACCTATGGGTTTTATCCGGAGTTTTCAAATCGTATATATATATATATTTTTTCGAATATTACCATTATTTCTTTGATTTATACAAGCAAACTAATCATAGAAACAAATTAAAATTAATTATTTATAATTAAAAATGAATATCAATAATATGCTAGCTAAAACAAAAGCAAAAGGATTATTGAAATATTACCAACAAAGAATTTACAATTTTGGGAAAGATATTTAACTAAATTCTTATTATAATATCTTGTAATAGATATAACAAATATAAAAATATTTTATATTAATCTTCTAATCTTTTATTTGATATTTATTTCATGCATGTTTAAAAGATTTAAAAGAAATATTTGATTATATCATTTTGTCTATATATATGGCAGCGCGCGTCTGGATGGGATGGTGCTAGGGGTGTGGGTGCATGGGTGTGTGTTTGTGTGTGTGCGTGTGATATGTGTGTGTGAATATTATATAATATTTATTTATATCTTACTTTTTTATTATATTTTTTATTATTAATTAATTCTTATTTAAAATCTCCGAGTTATATCTCTATAAGCAAATGGTCATCTTACGAGAAGCAAGCGAGACAAATGCATATGGAAAGTACTATTGTAACAAATATGACGATTCTATAATAATAATAATTATCATCATCATCATAATTACTGCACAGTAAATTTCAGAAAATCGAAAGCACATAGCTTAGCTTTGTAGAATAAAGAAATTGCGATAGCAGCGGAGAAAGCTTAGATTCACATAGAATTATAATTATAAATACAGATTGTATAATGAACCATTTATGTATGATACTATAAATAAATACTATAAATATATAGTTTATAAAAGTAAATGCAGTAATATAACAGTTTATATATATATACATATTATGTATATGTATAAATATAAATGCTATATATATACTTGTATATAGCATATTATAGATAATAAGTAAATTATTTTATAATACCTTTGATATAATTAATTGACAATCTTTTTTTATCAATTTCTTGATGAAATTTTATTTTGTTTCGATTAAATAATTTTGTTTTCACGTTTAATTCGATGATATTTAAAAGAATATATATTAATTATAAATATGCATAAATATACTTAAGATTGGTTAGCTTATGAATAACCAATAAATAACTTAAATATTAATAATAGTTCTCTACTTTTTCTTCAAATAATATTGGAAACATGTTTAAGTTGATTATCGATAATTATGTTGATAATTATATAAATATGCTAAGGATCGTATTGTAATTTATTTATTATAAATTCATCTAACATTAAAAAGTAAAAACTAAATAAAAATTTAAAAACAATCATATACAATAAATATAAGAAAATAGACTGTCATATATAGCATCGATTACTTAAAATAAGAATAAACAATTACTTTCTATTAATATTTTTATATTTTTATAATTTTTATGATAATTTATTACATTCCAAACTCTTTATGTTTTACTTTATATTTTTTGCTTAATCTCTGAAATAATTTTATGAATATCGAAAATTTTATAAGACTATCATTTATTTTCCTTTTCAAAAATAATATATTCGTAATGAAAAATGATTGGTTGCTAACATTATCTCTTACTGCGCGCGCCACATGTCGCATCCTATGTGAATGAGATACAAGAAATGTATAAGAATTGAATTGGCTCAAATTGGCTACGACGCATGGTGGGGATGTCTCACGGCTGCTAGCGGTTGGTTATGTTAGCTTCGAAAATTTTGAGGTTATAGTGAACGTTCGACAAAGATCAGGTTTCCTATTGTTATCACGTAGACAACATAGTCGGTAGTAATAGACGCTTTGCGAAGGAAAGGACGTGTGCCGATCGCGGGTGGCGTCGCTGTTGCATAGCCACCGTTCACGTGAATTCGGCGTTCACACGTTACGTGCGGCAAAGTGGACTCGATGTCGATAACATGTCGGCTGCGAACAACATTAGGACGACGCGGATGTACGGGATGGCCTGTTGGATCGTTTGACGATTATTTATGAATTCACGAAAAAATTTAAGAGGAAGGTGTCCAGTCCGGTACAATATGGTGAAGGAAAAGGCAAATTCGATCCGCATTTATGATTCGGAGGGCTATAGACGCAGAGCTGCTTGCATCTGTGTCAAGAACGATCTCGAAGACGAGGTAAGTTGGCCAGTAGATGGCAGTTCTCTATATTTTTGCCGGCATGTGGTCTTTTGTAGCTCGTTTGTGCGGATTGTTTTTTTTTATAATGATTCTTGATTAACTATTTGTTGATTGAATCAAAATTGTATTATTAAGACAAATAAATTCAAATATTTTCTCGTATTATATTTATTATGATATAAATTATAGGTACTATTAGTTACATCCAGTCGAAGACCTGATAGTTGGATAGTACCCGGTGGTGGTGTCGAGCCTGAAGAGGAAGCAGCAGTCACAGCCCTTCGTGAGGTCCGGGAAGAGGCCGGTGTTCTAGGAGAATTAGGTCGTTGCCTCGGCACATTTGAGGTTATAACCCATGATGTATGCTATATATATACAGATATTGTTATATTCTTAATATTGTAATCTTTTTGTAATCTTTATTTAAGTTAAATTGTATACATATGAGAGCATGATAATTTACTTACTATAAATTTTGCTCATTTGTTTTTATTAATATTAATTAGTGTTTGAGATATTAATTTTTTCTTTACAGAATGCTGAACATAAACATAGAACAGAAGTATGGGTTATGCAAGTAACCGAGGAACTGCCAGAATGGGAAGATTCTCGTGCTATTGGTAGAAAACGAAAATGGTTTACCATATCGGAGGCTTTATTGCAACTTGGTCAGCACAAACCCGTCCAACGTTCTTATTTGCACAGCCTCCATAACACTAATCCTCGACATAATCCTACCTCTCAGTTATCCAATCATTCACATTCTACAATGGCATCTATCGAATTAATGAATAACTCTAGTAATAATCCCCATTTAAATGAACATAGCTAATATCATCATTGGTTCACTTCTATTGAAAATTATGAATTTCTGAATCAATCTATTTTTTTTCTAGGAAATTACAATAATTACTGCTGTGTTTTATATACATGAATTAATATTATCTTTATTATGTTACTCATAGGTTAATTATTATTATTATGTTTATATTCATACAGACTATTTTAAAATCAACTTATGAGTAAAGTTCTTTTGTAGCTCGATTTTCATTTCTTATGTGATTTTTTTTATTGAGTGCAAGAAATGATTATCATTGTTTCATTATTGTTTAATCTTTTATGCTTAGTATGTTTAATAATATAGTATCACACATTATCTTTTTTCCATACATCGCATTCTAATTAAACAGTTACACAAAAACTTACTGTAATTCTTTCTACATTTTTTTAAGCAAAGGAAAAATTATACACTTGTTAGCGTACAAACGATAAATTATTAATATAAAATTATGTACTTTGTATATTAAATTCTTAAATAAATTTTGTAATAATTTCTGCGAGTTATATATAAAAATATACACAAAATGCTATTTTATATCCTTTGCCATAAGTAAATATAAAATTTTTTATTATATCTTCCTATATATATATATATATAAATATACATAATATAAATATATATAAACTATAAATATCAAATTATTACTTATCAATATTTCATTAGAATTTAAGTTTTATGATATAAAGTTTACATCATTACACAGAATGTTCGATAATAAAAATATCATTCATAGAAAGATGAAACATTAAATTGAATACAAATCTATTATTTTGCAAATAATAAAAGTTTAAGATATTAAATTTTAAAAATTGGCAAATGAGCATATAAATTCTATATAGTATAATTATGGTTATATTATTAATGAGCATAAACAACAAGAAGAAAAACAACATATCATTAACTTTCCTCTTTAATATTTTATAATAGATTGTTCTATCGTTTCTAGAACCATCTTAATTCATTACACATTTCATTAGATATTCACTTGCCAATGTTTTTTACTTCATATCTTAAATCTTACTTCATATCTTAAAATTGTATATACTTATTTACAAAATTATAAAAGATTTGAATTTCTAAATATTCAATTTATTCAACTCAATCCATCCTTCATCAGCTTATATAATCTTTATTATGGAATTTTATATTAGTTCATAATTTACATTTGTATTACCTGCATTTTTTTGTTTTTAAAAATATTAATAAATGATATTTACTAGAATTCCTAGAAAATAAAAGTCTTCTATTAAATATTGTATGTATATGTGGATGATAAAAGCAATATGAATCAGCAATTCTTTAAATATTTTCATTAATAGTTTAACTAATTAAACTATTTCACTCTTAATTTTCACTAATAATTTAACCAATATTTTCACTAATAGTTAATAAAATATTCGCTATTTAGAAATTATCAATTTGTTGCATCTTAAATTTAAAAATTCAATAAAAAGAATTTTGATTTCATGTAAATTTTATATAGAGATTTCCTTTATCAAATGTTAAAACTAAAACGAAACCTTTAAAACACAAATTAAACAAATAAAAAAATTTTAATTTAACAGTTGTATACAATATTCATCACATTAAGATAATGTTATGATGTTATGATTGATAATATTTAATTATGCATAAGGAAAATATTCTCAAAAATTTTATATAATAGTTTATATATCTCATTATATATATGCATGTGTACGCGCGCGCTACGTGTGTGTAATTAAACTACTTTTTTTAAATATTTAAAGAATTGTTATATTTATATTTATATTATTACTTTTATGGGTTACATTACATAATTCACAATTAATTCAATAAAATTAATTAATATAATTAAATTAATTCACTAATTTTACTGTTCATTTATTGTATGAATATCAAAATTTATTAGGACAAAAAGAACAATAAAAACTTTAGAAAATATATAAAAATAGCAAATATATATTAATACATTTATTTATTTTAGATTGAATTAAAAAATATTGTTACAATATCTCAATCATTCGTATGTCAATATCTTATATATTATATGTCATTAATAGCTATATGAATTTTAAAAATCTAACAAGTTCTTTCATTCAATCTAGAAATACTCTAATGTTGGCTTCACTTATGTTCCGGTGTTCAATGTTCGATATTCAATAGAAGTTTGTTTTCATATCATATCTTAAATTCTAGAAAATCTAATCTGTATCATTTTGCTTTTAAAAAAACAAATTCTCCTGTTAAATGTCGTATGTCGGATATCAAATATGACGTTCGATGTCCTGTATATGATTATATATTCTATAACATTAAATTTATAACATAACTAACATAACCTAATGTTAAAGTTGGCAATGTCTTACAATAAAAATAGTTCTTGAAATAGTTATTGAAAGCAAAATTTCTAATTTTTAAAACATAATGTTTCAAGTAATATAAATTATACATAGTGTCTCAAATAAAATAATTTCATAATGAACTTTTATTTATTTTTTAAATATGTATTACTATTGTCTTACTATTGTCTTATATTTTAAATGCATTACTATTGCCTTACTATTGTCTTATATATTACTATCAAAATATCGTTTTTTATGTTATTTTATACCTAAATATAGCTTTCTAAATCTTTTAAAAATTATTTTTAGCTTATTCAATTCAAATATGAAATTATAATGTACATAATGAATGAAAATTTCCTTATTTCAATATTTATTATAAATATTTTCTGTTTCTCACATTTCAAGAATATATATCCCATTTGTAAAAATATATAAACTATCACTTAAATCACTTGTAAAATATTTCTTTTTTAATGTATTCGCTAATTTAAAATAATAAAATATTTTGCTTTTTGTATTGATGAGACAAATGCATTCTTCACATTATTCACTATATGAAAATTTTCTATTAAGTTACGTTTCAGTTGTGAATTATATAGCTAACAATATTATATAATATAAATTTTTTTATTTCAAAAATAGGAATTTCTTCTAAATTTATTTTTATGATATCAATATTTATATTAATATTTGTCTTTTCTTTTTTAAAAAAGCTTATCTAAAAAGCCTGTTAAATAATTTTTATCATTCTTTATCTCTTCATCATTTTTTACCACTTCATATATATTGTATATATAAACAGAAATAAATTTGTTGTATTGCAATTTAGGAAAAAGATTCTGATTACAAAAAAAGAGATTTTTTCACACAATCTTAAGTCTTAGTATAACCGGTAAGAGCAAAGTGAAATTTCTCTTCTATGGATTTCTAACGGATAATTAATAAGCTTTAAAATGGATATAATAATAATCATTATTATTTCTTATTATTCCTTATTCTTTATTAATTTTTATATATTAAATACTTTTTATTATTAATTGTTAAATTTATAAAAAGATCGATAAATCCATATAAGAAATATTTTTACTGAATTTTTCTAATATAATTTCTAATATAATTTTCCTATGATTACATAGCAATGCCTTCAAAATCATTTAGCTATTTTTATAAATTATCTTCAAATATTGAAGAATATTATTTTCATCTGCTGAAAACTCTAAGGCATTATTAACATTTGTATTTAAGATATTTTTTACTATATTTACACCCAATTTATAAATTTTTAGATTTTTAGATTCGATATCACATTTACATAATTTTAATATTAGCAAAAAATCTAAATTTTTTAACTTAATAAGTAATCATACAAAATGATATATGACAACTTATATTTTTTTTTATAGTCTAAAAGGAATTTTCATAAACCGTTATTTAATATATCGTAATAATAAATATTTAATATAATATTAAATTTTTAAGAAGATACGTTACACAAAATATACAATTGTGACTAGAATCACTGAATTTTATTGTTTCTGAATATCATCTTGTATTCTGGAATTCCTGCAATATTATCAAATCCTATATCAAACCCTATATAACCCTATATCTAATACCTTATATATAATATTAAATTTAAATCGATTGATTCTGTATTTATAAAATACTAATCATTTTGGTGGTTCACTTTATCATCGTATAAAAGATTTCATTTTTAGAAATTATAAAATCACATTTACTATAATTAATCGTATTTCGAATGACTAATTAGTTTTCTTTCATGGCAGCTAATACCATTATTACTACTACAATTAATTTCTCGATTTCTCAATTAATTCAGATTTAGATAAATTATAGATTTGTATGTAATCAATTTTATGATATTTCCGATTTAAGTTACTTACATCATTTTAGAAAGAAATGAATTCAAATTCAATAGTAAATTAATTTACTATTATAAATTGAACTGTTTTTCATGTCATTCATTCTTTTCTTTATCTTTTTTCTAAATTCAGAAATTATTAGCATTAGATTTTATTTGTCAAAAATTATTAGTTCTTTTTTCCTGTTAGATCAAATGAACTTGAATATAAATAATATAATATAATATAACAAATAAATATAATACATATAATAAATAGATATAATGAATATAAGATAATAAATAGAAAAGAATATACAATTTTATATAAAAGATTAAATAATATTAAATACCATAAAGAAACTTCATAAAAATAGGAAATATTGATTAAATTTCAATTTTATTGTTCTATTCACTGCTCATTTTACTCTTCAATCGAAATTACGGGAAGACTTTTATAATATAATCTTTTTTGTAGAATTATTACATTTTAGCACAGAACAACTAATTATTTTAATAAAATAATTTTATGAAATATCAATAATATAAAATGTATTTTGTGTGTAAATGTATTATGTATATAAATCGAAAACATTTCTGATAAAAACTCTTTTTAATACTATATACCTGTATACTTATATACCATTACAATATATATAATTATGTATACGTTATCTTATATACACAATATATTAGTTACTATAGAGAATATGACAATATCTATCTTATTAAAAAATTATTAAAAAATGGCGATATTAATCAAAATTGGAAACATTACTTCCTGACTCTTAAAAAATCTTTAATCTTCTAATTTAATCCATTGGGATATAATGACTCTAAGTTGGCGTTCAACGTCTTATGCTCGATTAACGCTGCATTCGATATCCAAATTTAAAAATTGAAATATTGCTTGCTAGAATCTCTATTATGAATCCAGCATAATTGGTGTTCTTATGCCGTATTCGCATTGTTTTTAATATATGATAGATATATAATGTCCAATAAGAAAATTTGGTTTTTAGAGAACTAAATATATGACAAATCTCTAGAAAATAACTTTTTCTGTTAGATACCAGATGTCAGACAGAGCGTAAATCTAATTGAAAAGATTTCTCAATGTGCATACATGTAATAAAATCTGTCGCATTAAGACATTAATTTCGTTACACGTTTTATATTCATTGTAGTGAACATATTTAAATTCAGTAATTTACTTACTCATTTACTTTGGAAGTTGCTTATAAAGTGAAGAGTGGAAAATGGCAAAATTCGATTTAACTTCTCGTATAGGACAATATCTTGATCGACATTTAGTTTTTCCTTTATTGGAATTTTTATCAGCAAAACAGGTAAATTATAATCGCAAACTATATTGCAATGATACTGTAATGATGTTATATATATATATTTTTATTATTATTTATATATATATAAATATATATATATATATATATAAATATATATATATATATGTGTGGTATGTAACATACATGGTTATTTTGCTTATTTTTCATGTCACATGTTGCAGATTTATGATGAGGATGAGTTGTTGCAAGCGAAACTCGATATTCTCAGCAAGACGAATATGGTTGATTACACTATTGATATTAGGAGACAACTCTATCCTAACGTAGAAGTACCAGAGGTATGTTTTATTATATTATATATATGATTTCTCTTCCGAAGTCCTTCTATCTTGCCAAAGTTACTATCAAATAAAAGAGCTTGTGAGTTCTTAAGAACTTGAAGACTATATCAATGATAGCGTAGCTATAAGACCTTCCTTGCCAGATAAGTCAGAAGTAAAAAAATTAAACTAAAAAAAGCATTCTTCTCTAGGTTGAGGATTTAGACATTGAATTAAAGATCAAAATATCAATAACTAAAATTTCTAGAAAATATATTCTTTTATTACATATCAGATGTCGTATAGACCACTTGTAAAACAAGTATAAATATGTAAAACAATTATAAATTAAATTAAAAAGAATAATGCTTAGCACTTTCTTTAGACAAGTTGCACCTCTCGAGATAATATGTATAGTTAGACACTGTCGTCTTCTGGCGACTTTATCAAAATCATTAATTGGGATGGATACATGGCAATTGGTTATATAAATCCAGATATATATATATATATGATTGCTTTCGAAAAAATTAGGATTAAGTAGTTTGCTTATGTGTTACATGTGTTATAAATAACAATATTAATGATGGCAATGCATTTTATTGCAGGAAATAAAAGCCAGACGTGCTGATGTACTTCAAGAACTTGGTATATTACAGAACAATGTTTCTGTAGTTTTGGCTCTTATGAATAATGAAGAAGTTATGAAGAAAATGGAAAATATGCGTGATTCTAAAGCACTTAATAATTATCTTATTCAAGAATCAGATGTAAGTAAATTACATTATGGATAAAATAATAAAATATTTGATTTAATATTTCAAATCTATTCTTTTTCATTAAATTAATATAGAATTTTTATAGAATTTAGAAAGAGACAAATATATAGTTTTAAATTAAGTAGAAAGAAAAAGGAAAAAATAATTAATATAAATTAGTACAGCTAGTATAATTTAAAAAAATAAATTTTTTTACTTAAATGATAAAATATAAACAAAATTTATATTATGATTTATTTTTATCTGTTTATATGTTACAGTTTAGAGTAGAGATGATGGATAGCTTTGTGAAATTAGCAAAATATCGTTATGAATGTGGTAATTATTCTGTTTCCACATCATATCTATATTTTTATATGCTGATTATGCCTCCTTCTGATAAGGTACAATTTTTAACATTAATTTTTAACAAATGATTAATGTATAGTAGTAAAATTAATTGATATTAAATTCATATTTTTAGAATTATTTAAATGTTTTATGGGGCAAATTGGCATCAGAAATTCTTGTACAAAATTGGGAAACAGCATTGGAAGATGTCAATAAATTAAGAGAATATATTGACAGTAATGTTATTGGTAATTCACTGCAAGTATTACAACAGCGTACATGGCTAATTCATTGGAGTCTATTTGTGTTTTTTAATCATGTGAAAGGAAGGGATCTCATTATTGAGATGTTTCTTTATCGCCCACAGTATGTAAAATTTTCTAAAGCGTATTTAATATATAAAATATATTTTATTAAAAATGCTATAATTGTATAAAACATTATTACAGTTATTTAAATGCTATTCAAACAATGTGCCCACATATACTTCGTTATTTGGCTGCAGCAGTTATTGTCAATCGGTCCAGGCGATCCATTTTAAAAGATCTTGTGAAAGTAATACAACAGGTCAGAATTAAAATCATATTTTTTTTAAATTTATATATTCGTATTTTAAAACAAAAATTTTTATACATATTTGTTTTGATTATGAAGATCTAATTTTAATAAAAAAATTAAAAATCTGTAATAAAATAAAATAAAATAAAAAATTTATTTAATTAAATTTTTGTTAAAAAATTTGAAACTTGAAAAGTTGAAAAATAATTAAACAAATAATATAAAAATTTTAATAAATAAGGTATTTATTACAATTATGATTTTTATTTATATATTTAGGAATCTTATACTTACCGAGATCCCATCACAGAATTTCTTGAACATTTATATGTTAATTTCGATTTTGATGGAGCTCGGCAAAAGCTGCAAGAATGCCAAACTGTTGTCTTCAACGATTTTTTCCTCATTGCTTTATTGAATGAATTTGTAGAAAATGCTCGATTGATGATTTTTGAAACATTCTGTAGAATTCATCAGTGTATTAGTATTGGGTATGTAATTTCTTTACATCTTCATAATTTTAATCAATGATACATTTAATACATGTTTATTAATTGTTTTTATCTTTTATTTATAGAATGTTAGCAGAAAAACTGAATATGAAAGCAGACGTAGCAGAATGTTGGATTGTGAACTTGATCCGTAATGCGCGTTTAGACGCTAAGATCGACAGTAAATTAGGACATGTGGTGATGGGAGGACAACCAGCATCGCCATATCAACAATTAGTTGAAAAAATTGAGACCTTGAGTGTGCGAAGTGAGGCACTAGAAAATCTAATTGAGAGAAAACTAAAAGCAAAGAATCAAGACCCAGTAAGTATAGTGTGGAATTAACAGAGGTCAGTACCATTCACAATCATATTATGTGCATATATGTGCACAGTATCACATTTAATAATAAAACATAGCGCTAGATAGAAAAAATTAAAGATTTATGCATAAGAAGATTATATTACGATCAGGTGATTGTACATTTTAAATGCAATAATAGTTCATATATAATATGTGTCGTTTGTAACGATGAATATCTATTTAAATTTCTGGTCAATAGATAGATATATTTCATTTGATTCTTATTTATGTTTTAACATTTGTTTTAAGGTATATTTCTTTATCGTCTTTATAAATAAGAATTATTAAATTGTTACTTTTTTTGTCATCTATACTAATACTGAAAAGCTATTATTTTATTATTTTATTATTATTATTTGTCATTACATATATAATTATAAAAGTGTAAGGTTTTGAAATGCATTTCTTTTACGTACGAATTTTATAAATCGTCTGATTTCATTTCAGTATCAACATTCATGGAATTTGGACTTGTGACAACTTGATAGAATATGGAGAAGTAATGTGCAAAAAAAGATATTCCTCTTCTGATTACTACCATAGTCAAGTTTGACAAAATATATATTCCAAATATACAAAAATAAACAATATTATATCGTAATATCATGAAATAAATGTGCTTTTATTTATCAGTAAGGACAAATTTTCTTAAATTAGAAAATAAGAAAATACATACGAAAGAGAAAATAAAATTATTTTCTCCTATTAGAATTGTCAGTTTATATTTTTAAATTAATATAATTGAATTAATATTAATATTAATCCTATAACAAATAATAAATAATATTTTATAAAAGAAATTTATTATATACAATGTCCATATTTCTGATACCTAATTTTCACGCCAAGAAATTTTTGTAAATTTTATTATAACTGATAAAATATGAAAAATGTATTGAGTTATTGAATGACAAAATTGCTATAGGATATTATCAATAACTTTATTTTAATAATAATTCATTGAAGAGTTGACCAGCAAACAATTTTACAACGCAATAACGTTGGATCACAAGAACAAACGATATAATTTAAGCTATGGGAAATTTTTTTTTAACATTCATGTTTCAAAATAGTGGAAAAAATCTCGAAAAAATCTCGAAGATTATAAATTCAAACTCATCAAATAATTAAGTTAACTATTTTGTTTATACGTCTTATATAATATTTAAATTTTATGCAATCAATTTGATATTTCTGCAATTATTTATTTATTTTTGTAATAAGCAACAATATTATATACAGATTTGTAAACGATATAATTTATTTTTCGAGAGTATAATCAAATGTTTGTTCATAGCTACTACACCCATAATGGGGGAAACTTCGCAATTTATATCTATAATCCTTTGTTTGGCAGTTTTTGCGCCGATATCAGGCTTGTTATATAGAAATATATGTCTTGTATGCTCCACTATAGCTATATATGAGCCATCTAAAACAAGTGTAATGTCATATCAATAAAAAATTAATTTTATATAATATAATCAAATTTTTATATATATATATATATATATATATATATAAAATTTTTCTAAATATCTTACCAATTGGAGCTACACAAAATTTCTTATTAGTCTTACTAGCTTCGACATAGCCAAATACAGGAAAACTATGAATATGTCTAAGGTTCCATTTAATGTCATCATTTATATCATCCATTATCCAAACACAAGCATCATGATCATGCCTCAAGCATACTGCTTGTCCATATTTTCTTTTACATGTAAATAACACATGATTATTACTTCCTAATCTAGCTAAATGTGTAGTTTTTCGTGTGAAAAGATTAATCCGTTGTAAAAAGTTATCTTTTCCTTCTAGGTCGCATTCTTCCAATTGTTCAGCATTAAATCCTATACAAGGTTGATCCTGTCCAATATTATTACTTTGTTGATCAGTACATAAGTGTGCTAGTCTATAATAATAATTAATTAATAATATTATATTATGTTATATTATTGTTATATATTGTTGTTATATATATGTATATATATATGTGTATATATATGTTGTAATACATATTTTTATTATAAAAAAGTGAGATTTTAAAGAAAAAATCTAAAAATATTTATTATTATCAATTAAACTATATAGAACTATATAGAAATTTTATATATATATATATAATTATATATATACATATATAATAGAAAAGAGAGAGAAAGAGAAAGAAAGAGAGATAAACCAATTATAAGTACCTTTCGTGAATTTCTGCAGCAAGAGTCTCATTAGGTAAATATTTACCTTCTGTATCACCTTCGATTAATTGATTCCACATCAATCCATTTTCATATTTACTTAAATCAATTTGCAAACTATTTTCTTTTTGCCTCCAAGTTGTCATGTTCTCCTCTAATCTGTGTTGGCATTTTCCTTGTATTAATGTATCATTATCTATTATAATAGATAATTCTGATGATTTAACATTTATTTTAGGTTGTTTATTGCTATGTTGTTTTGGTATATTAATCCAAATAGTAAGAGAATCTTCATCTTGCGACCAATAATATTTTGAATTCTTTATCTGCAAATCGATACTTGTATGTTCAATTTTACTTCCAGATTCTTCCATATCATCCGTTTCATCTTTTTCGAAATTAATATTATTTTGACAAATGCAATGCAAGTAGTTACCATTTTCTTCCACATATATATAATCTATAGTACCTTGTACTTTCAATATTTGTTTATCTTTATAAGAAATATTTTTTATTTCGTCTTCTGCATATTGCAAAGAATATGATAATAGTGTAAGTTGTGTATATTTCTTTTCATTATTATCTATTGCAACAGCACACATAGTTACAATGATTTCTGAGCTTTTTTCTACATATTGTATATTCATGATAATCCCAGGTTCCACAGGATTCAATGAAAAGACTTTTATATTTTGTTCTGTATCTCCTATCAATATTTCTAATTTTTCACCACCATCAGAAATCACCAAAATTTTATGAGAAGTAAATTCTATTGATGGATTATATATTATTTTTGATAGACTTATATCTCTGATATGCAGTTTATATATTTGGTCTAAGGAACCGCTTTTATCTAAGCGCCAAATAAACCAATCTTCATCAATAAACCAACATGACATGTCATACATATTCTTAAATAAATGATTGTGAAAAGCAAACAATCTTGTTTCTAACCATGATTCTTGATTATAATTTGGCTCTAACCTATATACATCTGAAAAAAAATATTTTATTAAGATATAATTCATACTTCATTGTTGTATCTAAAAAGAGTATATAATAATTTAAAACATAATGAATTATATATTAATTATTTTACGAACTGTGAATTAAACTTACCTTTTCGTAACTTGATTTCTAAAGTTATAGGAACAATATCATTAGAAAATTGATATTTTTCAAAAGCTAAATTTATTAAACTCTTATCAGGACATAATTCGATTATTTCTGTCATTCTTTGTATTTTATTTTCAATCTCATTTAATTTAATATCGAAGAAATAAAATGCTCTTATAAAGGCTTTAAATGCCTTATACTATTGACAAGATAACCTAGTTTGTGATATAGCCGTATAGATTCATATTATGTTATTTAATCATATATTAATAATTCAAATGTTGAAAATAAATCAAATCAAAATATGAAATCTAGTATAACAGTTGGCTAAAGATAAGTATCAAAATTGAATTAATTAAGCAAATTAATTAAGGATTTTCGAAATTAAATACAAATAATATTGTTAATAACAATATAATGAATATTATTTATCAATATTAATAATAAAAAATAAATAGTAAAGAATGCAGCCTATACTTTTAAATTTATGTTAAAAAAATAATTAGATCGAAAAATAATTGTAAAAGCAAAATAAAAATAATAAATTCAATCTAAATATATATAGACAAATTACGGTATATGAATATATACTCAAAAAATTAATTATTAAAATTAACTATTTGAACGCCATTAATTTCCATAAACTTTTCAAACATTGTTTTTAGATTTCATGATAAATATTAATACGATCGCACTTCCTTTCAAAGTTTTAAATCATTCTGTTTTCTTATATTTTTTTATAGAAAACGTTAGTGTACATTACTGTACATTAATATACATTATAGTATACATTAGTATATATTATAAAAAAAATTTTCGATTTATTGAAATCTCTTTAAATTGTTATACTAAATTGTGAATTGCAGTAAAATTCGAATACATCAGTTAAGTTGATTCAGACAATACATTTTTCAATAGGAGGTAGCAACAGTACAGCAATTATTATTATAAAATTATTATATTAACTGATATAAAACAATTCATTATTAAAAGAAAACATTTTTTATATTACATGAGATATAAAGGAAAAAATAAGCAAATGTTAATGTAAGTTATTGTATATATAAGAAAACATTTTTTATATTACATGAGATATAAGTTATTGTATAGATAAGTTATTGTATATATTTGTAAAATATTTATGTTTATAAAAATAATTTAATTAAATATCATTGTTTTTTTACATAATCAAAAGTATATTAATTATATTAAATATGTATACACTACATTAAATATATAAAAATATATATATAAATATATATATAAAAATTTTAATCTCTCTCTCTTTGTATACGTGTATGTATGTATGTAAAAAATATAAAACAATGTCTTTATATATAAAGAGTTAAAAGTTAAAAATATATATGTATATTAATATATTTTTTATATTGACCTATGTATCTATATAACTATATATTATTCTTATACATATCTTATATAAAATTAATTTTTGCCTCTTACAATTTTTTTTTATCCCAACTTATTTAGTATATTCTTTTTCTATTATTTGATTTTGTTTAATTCATTAAATAATATTATATTATCATTATATTACTTTGATATGATATATCACATATCATATCAAATTAATAAACATTTTTATATAAATATTAAATTTTATATAAAAATTAGATTTATATCTATACATTTCATTATAGACTCAAAACGTATTATACTTTTCTATACTTATAAAACGATTAACAGAATAAATAATAGAAAAGAAGAAATATTAAAAATCACCTATAGCGATAATAATATTAGATAATGCTTTTCTAGCATCACTTTCTTTAAATACATTTAAGATTTCTATTGCTTTTTGCGAATGTTCTTTCACAAGCTCTTTGGTTAATCCTATACCTGGACCAGCTGCAACAAACTCGAGCACCTATACAAAATATTCATATCATTATCCAATTTTTAATAAAAAATTGGAAAATATAATGGTTAAGTATAAATCTATTATTTCTACCTTCAAATAATCAACATTTTCAACTGATTCTAATCCCTTGTCAAGTTCTATTAAAATTGATGGATCATGCTCAACATGGAACATGATTGGTGCAGCACATAAATTATGTAGAATCTCTTTATCTTTATTAATGCATAGACCTAAATCTAGAGAGGCCTATAAAATATTGCTTTAGAGCATCAAGTCAGCATTTCAACAAATAGAAATATAAACATATATCAAACAGATGAATTATGAATAAATACAATATTTTCTCAAATATATTACCTGCCAAGCTAAAGCTAAATGTTTGCCGAACTTGTAACCTTCCTTCTGCATTTCTTCACTATGTCCAGCTAGCTTTAATGTGCCTTGACAAGATTTGCCAAGCAATGATCCAGCACCGTAAACATTTAGAAGTGTCCATTCTTTCAAGGCATAATCTTTCTGATTTTCAAGAGGTACTGATGGTATGGAAAAATTTTGATTATCTCTGCGTGACACAAATTCTGCTTGAATTAAATCTCTTATTGCAGATGATATTAAAATTACAAGCTGAAAAACAATTAGCATCTATTTTATTTATGCATTTATTTTATTTGTTTTAATTAAATATTCTTTAAAATATTCTTTTTATTGTCATATAATTCTTAAATTTTATCAAAATTAGTTGTTATATATAAATGAGAAAAAACAAATATAAATAACTTACCTCTTGATTTCTGAGAGCTGCTAATTCAACACAACTGTTGCTAAGTAAATAATCACCACAAAGTAATGCTATTTTATTACCAAAAATCATATTATTAATTTCTGAGGATTCCAAAGATTTATCAGTATTTATATTTACCAATCCTCTATGTATCAAATTGCTAGTACGTATCATTTCCGTAACTTCAGCTAATGCTCTTTGACTAAAATAGATTTATATTTAGAGTTTTATCTATTCTTTATTTCAAAATTCGTTTTTATGAAGCAATGATAACACAACATACACGTGCGCATACATATCACATATATCAATATATCAGTATATGTATATATATGTTTATCCCTCTCTTTCTCCTTTTCTTTTTCCTTCTTTCTTTATATGCGCGCATGTGTATATGTGTGTGTATGTATATATTTAGTCTTATAATTATATATAGTAAAAGTATATATCAATTATATAAAATTATGTATCAATAAGTTATGTATATAAATATAATATATAATTTTTATGTTAAATATATATTGTACCTATGTAATACACCAGCAGCTTTATCTTCTTCCACTGGTTTTGCATTTAGATGACCAGCAGCTTTGGAAATTAATAGCACAATAAGTCCAAATGCTTGTGTATTACGTCCATTATAGATAATGCTTCTAAAACAAAAGCAACATAAATATTTCTATTTAAAAAAAAATAGAATTAAAATATTGCTACAATATGCTTACTTGGCTGTTTTTAATAAAGGATGATTTGAACCTACTAATTTTCTTAAATGTAATGCGACATTTGCGATTTCATCGCTCAATAACCATCTTAAATTTAAAAAAGATGTCGGATATCCAACAATCTTTTCTGCTTCAGACATAGTTTTATTCCAGTCTGTTTTTTGACTCATAATTCTATTTTCTGCTGGATTAATATTGCTCAGAATAAATCTATTTTGCACAGAGACACAAATTGTTCTTTGGATTTGAAATATTTTAGATGATTTCCATAAAAGGGTAGTTATAGGATTACTCCTTCTCCAAATTTTGAATACTGCTGTATTTGTAGACATTTTCTGTATCTTGTTTTCTGAGCTATTGATATTTAGTTACTGTTACTGCTATTGATATTGATATTGATATTGATATTGGTATTGGTATTGGTATTGATAATATTAAATATTCTACAAAAATATTATATTAGATAATACGTATATATTAGATCAACATTAACATTCAAATAAATGAATGCATGATTTATAAAAATTTAATACTTTCTATTTTTTAATTTCCATGTAATAATTATATGAGAATTCATGAAATTAAATATGAAACAAAAAATATAGAACTTGTGATCAATATTATTGTGACAGAAAAGAAATATAGATAGAAATATAAAACCTAATTTAACAAATTATGTTTTTCTATATTTAAAATAGTATTTAAAAAAGGTTAATGGAACAGATATGAGTCAGAACTTTCTCTTCTGACCTACCTTTCGAAAATTTCTCATGTACTCGTATTGTACATTTCATTTTCTTATTATAATAAAACATATTAGATAAAAAATATTTTAAAATACATAAATAATTATTAACATTAATTTATTTATAAAATATAAATATTTTACATTGTTTATTAAAAGATTATAATAAATTTATTATTAGAAATAAATTATGAGAAATAATGCACATTCTTTAAAAAAACAAAAACTCAAAATTTTTAATATAATATAATTATTCATAATAAATAGAATAAATTTATAATATATTTATTTGTAACAATATTTATTTGTAACATATTCATTATATATAGTTGATAATAACATATAATAATAATAAATAAAATTACACTATTGAATTTTTAAAAACATTTATTAAAACTTACCAATAGTTGGATATGCGAATGGATTAAATAACAATAAAAATATTAAACAATCCGATTATTCAAATTGTATTTGCGAGCTCAGAAGTCAGTTTCTCCATTATACTTGTATACCTAAAATCGTATCAGCCTATGCATTAATCGAAAATGCGATGTGGGGATTTGACCAATCAAAAAAGAAACATCATGATGAAGTAACATCATGTAGAAAGTAACATCATGATTGGTCAAAATCTGACATATCGCAAATTCAATTTCGAATGTATCTAATATACAATCTTCAAAATCCGATGAAAGTTTGCTTCTTACAAATTAAAATATTGCTCGCTAGGATTTCTAAATAAAGTTTTCTATTAAACACAGAATATCGAACATCAAAAGTAATATGAATACAGCATTATATAAATTTCAATATATTTGTCTATATAAAGTTTAATAATATAATCTAATGTAGGATTTATAATAATGCATATCATAATGCAAAATGCCAAATACCAAATTGAAAATATCAGTCAGTTCTCGTCTGACTTCACCAAAGTCAAACAATGTGTGTGCGGTTAGTACTTGGGTGATCGTTTGGAAATATCATCATCATGTCAGATGACATTGGCAACTCTGCCTGCATAATTACTGAATAATTCCATGATCATGCTGTCGATCTCAAGCCTGGATAAAAAAGAATAGATTGGGAGCTAGTAGTTGTTAGTAACATAAAAACTCCATAAAAACTTACCTCTATAAAAACAAAATAGTCAAAAATGCCGATGAAATGCCTTGAAATTGGACGGACCTAATGTAGCATTAGGCCGACCAAGAAAAAGATGGTGCGACAATGTAATCAAAAATAGAAAGACCAGAGAAAACAGACTAAGGAACAAAATATTAGAAGAAGAAGAAAAGAATAATGCAAAGTAATATCTGACTAAATAACTGATTGTTTATTTTATTATATAATAATATAATAATAAATTAAAATGGTAAATTTTGGAAGCATTTTGGAAGCATGTCATAAAATTAATTGAGAAAGAAGAATAAAATTAAAAGATTGAAGAAGAAGAAAATAATGCAAAATGATATCTGATTATGGCTGATTGTTTATTTTATTATATGACTTATAATAAATTCGTAAATATACTATCATAAAATTAAAAATTTTGTCTTAATCTATCGATTTTTACATCTCAATTTTTTGCATTTCTATTTCTATTTTTGTAACATATAAAACAATCGAATGATCAATTACGTAAAAAATTTAAAGTATTAATAAAAAATTAGAATTAAGAAACTTTGTGTAAATATGTATAGTAAATATATAGAAACAACCTGAGATAAAGAAGCTTCGACTATTAAAAGTTCTCGAATTCTCTCGAATTTGTCGTAAAATTCTCGAACCATATATTTACTCAAATATCTTGAAATTATTATTTTTCATACCTTATACTTTCTCATATAGTGATAGAATTTAATTTTGAATTATATTTATAATATACTGCATTAAAAGTTATATTTTTTAAATATAATTTTTATTATAATTATTATGCATAATTATAAAATTATATATTCTTAATGTAGTGTATTATACATTCTGTATAATATATGAAATAAAAAATTAAGTGTGGCACATTTATTGTCATGCTGAATCATAAGCAAACAGAATAAACTAATCGTTGGCAATGGCAATGGTAATGATAATTATTTATTTTCAAATTATAATAGTCAATTATGTTTAAGCATTGTATATAAATTTAATATTACTTGTAGATAAACTTCATTCAAATTTAACGGGGAAGAATTATATTAATTTAATTCATCTTTGTTTTTGGTGCTTATTTCAAGCGTTTATTTCATTTTTTTTCATAGGAGATTCTCGGGTTTGGTATCGTTTTTTATATTTATAAAAATCGAATATTACTAATTACAACATTCATCATGCTAAAAATATTATAAATCCAAAGCATTGAGTATCCTGATTAGAAACATTCAATTAGAACTACGTACAATTGGAATATTTCTATTCAATATCAATATTAAATTGTTAAATTTCATTGATACTTAATCGATTTATTCTTCTTCGCTGAAGTAGTCTACGTTCTTTTAATTTAAAAAGAGGTAAAGTTAATGGAAGAACTAATGCAAATTAGTGTGGTCAGTTCAGTGAAAAAAAATAGGAATAGATCTGAAATCTAACAGAAACAGCGCGAATATTCAAGCTTTGAGTCAATACTTATTGGTTGCATCGCAAAAGATATATGAGGGCATATCATGTGTTTACATATTTTCTGACTGATCCGCGTGGTTATGATTGTCATAATTATATGATCGTCGTGATATGATCAATAATTTGTAATATTTATTTTGATATTTAGTTAAATATTTTCGATTTTGCAAAAGAAATTACATAAAGAGATGTTAAACATATTATGTGGTTATATGCTACGTGAAGTATCGTATAATAAGATACATTGGAGCATGATGAGAAATCTATATTGTACCAGTATTTCGACACGATTAATATTATCGAACAGATACTACATTGCTGGACGTAATTCTACATTTTCTCTTAGCAGTATCAGGGTAACATATTTAATAATTATATGCTTATAATCATTACATATACTCTTTTATATTCGTTTATTAATTATATAATTACACAATAAGTATGTATATAAAATTTTTATAGTATATTAATGTAATAATCTGAAATAAGAATATGTACCTTGACTATTTCATATCGCAATAGTTTCCGATATTATATTTATATTTTATTATTTATACAAATTTATACCACATACAGATATTAATAAATTTATTATCAAGATTATCTTACACGATCTTATCGATTTCAAGATTTCATGTGTATATATTATATATAGAAAGATATTATAATATAAAGATATGAAGATGTATAAAATGTAAAAACTGATAATATTTTGATTAATTTATAACTTTAATACATATAATACATTTAGTACAATTTATTATGTGTTACTAATTCTACAGATATAGTACGTATCTACAATGGGTCGAACATTGAGAAAACGTCGCCAAAAGAAGAAGCTGAATTTTGCAAAATTGAATAAAAATAATGATGAATCTTTAATGAATTTAAAGTCCTGGCTTCTAACTACAGAAAATTGTTTATCAATTCGTCATTTAATACCAGAACATTTTCCTCTCACAGGCAGAGGTTTAAAAACGTTAAAGAATATAGAAAAGAATGAAGTATTAATTCAATTACCATTTCGAACATTAATAACTACAGATATATTACTACAAAGTAATATAAAGATCTTATTTTCAAACAACATTATTGATAATTTTAATCCCCAATGTATACTTGCAGTATTTCTTATATATGAAACACATTTAGGAATAAATTCAAAATGGTATATTTACTTAAAAACTTTACCAGAATCTTTCACAAATCCAGATTTTTGTTCTAACAAAGAGAAAAAAATGTTACCAAGTTTTATTTTAGATGCTTTACATAAAACACATAATTTAGGAAATGATTTTTCTTTATTAATGAAAGCTATAAAACATTTGAACATTGTTAAAAAATATTATTGTCCTCATTGTAACATGCCTCTACAAAAGATAATAACATTTGCGAAATATAAATGGGCATATTATATTGTTAATACAAGAGCAGTATATATAAATGATAAATTATGTAAAAATATATGTAATATAAAGCAGCCTAATAATTTGGCTTTAGCACCATTTTTAGATTTATTTAATCATGATATAAATGCTGCTGTTAAAATGTCTATTATTACGGATGATTATCAAAATCAATTTTACCAAATTATTTCTTTAAAACCTTTTGATAAAGAAATGCAAGTATTTATTAATTATGGTGCGCACGATAATCTTAAGTTATACATTGATTATGGATTTTTTATTCCATGCAATCCATTAGATGAAATTCACATTGATATCTTTGATATACAAAGATGTTTTAACATTTCAAAGAATAAATTAGATTTTATTACATTTAATAATTTCCACAAGAATATGTCATTAACGCGCAATGGTCTTAATTATCAAGCAACAATATCGCTATTTATATTAAATACAGAATTAGGACAAGACTGTTGGAAAATGAAGATATATGGAGAAACTTTCAATTCAAATGAATTATTAATAATTAATAAAACAGGAATAATTATTTTGAATTTAAAGAGAACAGAATATATAGAGATCTTAAGTAATATGAGAAATGTAAAATTTAAAACTCAGAACTTTCTAATCGCAATTAATCTTATAGAAGAATATATTAATATTTTAGATACGGCATTTAGTTGCATGGAAAAAGCAGAAAAAACTTTTTATTCATAGAATTAGAAATTTTAAAGCAACTTTACAATTTATATCATGCATATAATGTAATTTTTTAATGCATACATTTTAGAATGCATATAAAATATATTTCTTATGTATGTAAAATTATTAAATATAAGATATTTCATTTTTATAAGGCATTGTTAAAATGAATAAATTCTAATATAAATATTTCATTTTTCTTTATTCTTATCATTCATTATAATATTCATTATATAAATATATAAAATTATGTTATATTACTTTATATTGTTTATATTAATACTAAAAATACTAAATATTTCTTAAAAAGTAAATTTATATATATATATATATATACATGCATACATAGTAAATTTTTATATATATATATATATACACATGCATACATAGTTTAGTACAAGTTATTGTATTATATGTTTTCTCATGCAAAATAAAAATATACGATTGATATTTTAGAATTTTATTATGATTATTCTATTTTAGTTTTATTTCATTTACTTATTATTATATGAATTAATTGAATTCATAAAATATTTATTATATATTTATACATTTATATATTTATTTATGTGAGCGAGTGAGAGAAAGAGAGAGAAAGAAAGTGTGTATAGATATATAAATATATACTTTCTGAGATATGTTGTGATCATAAACGAAAATTAAATTGTATTATATAGTGTTGCAGTGGCAATGTAATCGACCGTGCTCAGAAGAAAAAGAATGTACCACAATCTAAATCTGTTGTATCACCAATCAAATTTACATCAGTTGTTGCTGGATTAACTGGAGCAAAACCTGGTCAACAAAAGCGAAATTGTTTTCACCCTGGTGTTTCTACTTTGAACAGAAATGCGCTTAATTTACAAAATAAACCATCAGTTACCAATGTGGAAATGTTAAAGGCTATGCTTAGATATATTTGGCCGGAAGTAAACATAATATTATTTATAATATAAATTATACAATATATATAATATACTTATTACATATATTTTTTTATGTATGCAGGATGATCCAGATATACGGAAAAGAGTTAAAATAGCAGTAAGTTTACTTGTAGGAGCCAAAGTATTAAATGTCCTTGTACCATTTATCTTCAAATATGCAGTAGATATTTTAAATGCTCAGACTGCAGCAACTACTGGAACTGCTATAATAGGTTTGACAACTGCACCTATGACAATCACAACTGTAGCAATGTCATTACTTATAGGATGTAAGAATATTTCATAAATATTTTATTTTAATATATTTTATTTTAATGTCCTAATAAAAGAATTTTTATAATATATATTGTACATAATTTTTCAGATTAAATTTCTTTGTAGATGGAATAGCGCGAGCTGGAGCAGCTGGTTTTAGTGAGCTTAGAAATGCGGTCTTTGCAAAAATCGCTCAACATTCTATTCGTAAAATAGCGAAAAATGTTTTTATACATTTGCATAATCTTGATATGACTTTTCATTTGAGCAGACAGACTGGTGCTTTATCGAAGGTAATATTAATTTATCTTCTTATTATCCATTATCTATTATTTATTATTATTTATCCTTTTATACAGGAGGCATAGAATTAAAAAAATATAGATAAGTTTAAAAAGCATATGATATATTTTTCAGACAATTGATCGTGGCAGTCGTGGTATTAATTTTGTTTTAAATGCTATGGTCTTTAATATTGTACCTACGGTATTTGAGCTAGCATTAGTTAGTGCAATATTGGGAATAAAATGCGGACCAGAATATTCAGCTGTAGCATTAGGTTGTGTGGGAATTTACGCTGCATTTACATTAAGTATTACACAATGGCGTACCAAATTTAGAATACATATGAATCAAGCAGAAAATGAAGCAGGCAATAAAGCTATTGATTCGCTCATTAACTATGAGACAGTAAAAGTTGGTAAAAATATGGATTTCATTTAATTTATCACAAAAAATAAGGAATAAAAACATATATCTTTTATCTAGTATTTCAACAATGAAAAGTTTGAAGTAGAAAGATATGATCAATCTTTGAAAAAGTATGAAATGGCGTCTCTCAAAACTAGCACAAGCTTAGCAATGTTAAATTTCGGACAGAACGCTATTTTCAGTGGTGCATTAAGTCTCATCATGGTATTAGCAGCACAAAATATAATAAATGGTAATTATATTTTTTATTCTATATTATTGCTTTATGATCAACATAGAGTCAGAACTAATATTTAATAATACCGAATTAATATTAAAAGATTAATATGTCTTATCTTTTTATATTTTTTGTATTTAGGTACTATGACTGTCGGTGATTTAGTTATGGTAAATGCCTTGTTATTCCAGCTCTCAGTACCATTAGGTTTCTTAGGATCTGTCTATCGAGAAGTGAGACAAGCTTTTATTGATATGCAAACTATGTTTACTCTTATGACAACAGACACTGCGATTAAAGTAAGATTATTTGGATACAGAATAAGAAAATCTTCATCTACATAAATTTTTTATATATAATATAATCATAAATATGATTATATCATAAATATGATTATATTATAGATATGATATAATTTGTATAATTTCTGTTTTATGAATAATTAAATTATTTTTTTGTATTAACAGTCAAAAGAAAATGCATTAAGATTTTACATAACACCAACAGACACTTCGGAAATTCTGTTTAAAAATGTGAATTTCCAATATGTTCAAGGAAAACCTATCTTTAAGAATATATCATTTACTATACCAAGTGGCAAAAAGGTTGCTATCGTTGGAGGATCTGGTTGTGGGTAAGGTAGCGTGTATATAAATTATTTAACATATATTTTTTTTACTAAATTTAAGAAAAACGGTATATTAAAATATATACATAAATTATCAATATATAATATTATATTTATACGTATATATTAATATTTTTTTATTTTTAGTAAGACAACAATTGTAAGATTATTATACAGATTCTTTGAGCCACAAAGTGGAAATATTTACATTAATGGTTGTAATATTCAAGATATGAATATAGAGGATCTTAGAAATTGTATTTCAATCGTGCCACAAGTAAGATTAATATATTATCTTTTTATTTCTATCTTTATCTATCTTAATACTTTACAAAGCTATTTATTTTATGCATAAATTTTTTTATATATCTTTATGATCTTCCATAAATTATAGGATACAGTGCTTTTTCATGAAAGTATATTTTATAATTTACATTACGGTAATTTAAAAAAATCACATGATGAAGTTTTCGAAGCTGCAAAAATGGCGAATCTACATGATTCTATATTAAAATGGCCACAAGGTTATGACACTCCTGTAGGAGAACGCGGTTTAAAATTGAGTGGAGGAGAAAAACAGAGAGTTGCAATCGCAAGAGCGATTTTAAAAAATAGTCCTATATTAATCTTTGATGAAGCTACTTCTTCATTAGATTCCATTACGGAACATGTAAGATATAAATATCATATTTTGCATTATCTGTAAATCACATTACATATTTCTTAATAAAAAAATATTATGTTTACAGAATATACTGGATGCTTTACATAAAGCAACGGAAAAACGGACTTCAATCGTGATTGCGCATCGTTTATTGACAGTCATGGATGCTGATGATATATTAGTTTTAGATCAGGGTAATTTAATAGAGAGAGGCACGCATGAATCTTTATTAGCTATACCAAATTCTTTATATAGTAGATTGTGGGAAACTCAACATTTCGGAATGAAGAAGTCACAAAAAGAAAGTAAAATTAAACAATGTATTTAAAGACAATACAATTTAGATACAAAAATACTTTTATATTTTATATCATCGAATGAGTTTTGTCAATTTATTACATAAAATGTCTTTTATATATATATATATATATATATATATATATATATATATATATATATATATAAAATACAATAAAGCAAGTATGAAACAAATCAAAGTCATCTCAGAAATAATAATAAAATATTATAATATTGAACATATAAATGTAAATTTAAAAATAGGCATGAGTTTATAATAATTTATTCTATAAAAGTTAGCATGTATATAAGAAAATTTAAATAATAAAGAAATATGTAAATAGTTAAACTTATAAGTTTTTATTATCTAAAATATTCTGATGTTTTAACTAATAGCAACATATTTCAAAATTACTTCTAAATAATATATTTATGATTGAGTATTACATATTTTTATATGAATAATTTATAATATATCTTAAAGTTTAAAGTTATATGTATATATATATATATATATATAGTTATTTTATTTAAAGTGGTGGTTTTATTTAAAATAAACAATGAATTTTGATAAAAATATATTTATTTGATATATTTTGATACGAAATGAAAGAATTTGATAAAAAAACAGATTGGCCATCTATTTTGCAAAACGAGTTTAGCCCTAAAATTAAGATTAAAAAATTATATTAATAAAATACAACAATATGAACATGCATTATGATCGAAATATATATAAAATTTGAGATATATTATACAATTATAATATAATTGTTTAAAATTTCATATGGAAATTTGTTTCATAAGTTAAAAAGTTATGTAGAAGCATATGAACTTAGATCTTATTTCTGCCGTAATTATTGACACGATGTTCGATATATACAATTCATTTCTTTCGTTGCTTCTGCATCAATATGAAATAAAAAATGAAACGCACATAAAGTTTTTGTTTTCTTAAATCCTTAATAAAGATATCAAAATCAGGAACTACAGTTTTTGCTATTTAAAATTTTTCCATCATTATGATTCATCATGATGATTTATTGATGATGATTATTTATGATTATTTTTCATCAATTTTGAAACCATCAAAATATGTTTTGTAACGAGGCGCCATCAATCTTACGGATTCTTTTACAAAATTTGACATATCATCAAGATATCAAGACATTCACTCATCAAAACTTGATATGACTTTTTATCATAAGTTTTTTCTATAATTTTTGAAATTCATATAATAGATAAATGAACTTTGAAATAAAACTTGATCGCAATATATTGTTTTTTTTTTGAACCCATGACATAATAAAAAATTACAATCGCGTTCAAATAATAATATACTAAATTAGATAACAATTGTTAACAATCTATATTATTTACTAAATCATGCGACACACAATATTTAATTTCATGATTTCATGATATTTAATTCTATAGAGTAATTCTATAGATTGCAAGCAATCTTCAAAATGAACTAATCATTATAATAATAACAACAACAACAATAAGAACAACAATAATAATAATCATTATAATGATGATTTCTTTAGTTCTAAATTAATTGGTCAATTATGATAATCTTTTGTAATCCAATGTATCATGTGTTGCAAGTTTTAAACAATGGTTACATAATCAAATAGAAATAATTGTATGGCACCGTATGGCCGTAAAAAGATTATTCTTAGAATTTATGTCTTGTACTTATAAAATGTATATATCCTATCAGGACATGTGGATTTTAAATAATATAATTAATTAGCATTTCTTTTCATCTTGTTATCATTTCAATGTCTTGATATTATAATCTTTATATCCGAATAATTTTAGAAATATACTATTAATGGATTATATGGAATCTTTTAAATATTCTATAAAAAATATCTAACTAAAGAAATAAAGATTAGAATAATTAATTATATATGCTGTGTGGTTTGTTGATTAATACGCTTGTAAAAATACTTATAATTTAATATTTTGAAATGAGTTTTGATAAGAAAGATTGTAAAATATTTCTAAAACAAATATTTTTTAGAATTATGAAAATAAAGTCAATTTTTTAAATTGAGTTAATCCATTTAAAGAATTGATTACTAATGTTTATATAGCTATTACCTTGACAACCACTCGAAACAATTATGGACGCCGAATAGTCCGCAATGAAAATGTACAGTTCTCTGTTTTTCGCGTGTGACATTTGACATTATAAAGATGAATTACACTCGATTACCATGTATATGAGTTGTAATGTTCTGTATATAAATATAAAATGCAAACTGAACCGTCTACCTTGCCAGTAGTAAAGTTCAATTTACACAAAACAGATAATAGGTAAATAAAATTTTGAGAATATTTTGCTGTTATATAATATATTGCATTTCATGCAATATCTTTTTTGAATTTCCTGAATTGAATTTGAGATAATATGTAAAAAATATATACAGATCTCTAATCAAAATTTGCACTTTAAACATTTATATGTATAATAATTGATAATACATCTGCTTTTAATATATATTCAAGAAAAATTTATATTTCAAATTTTTATATTTAAAAATATAAAATAGTAATTTATTAAAAATATATAATAATTTATGTAATTTATAAGAATTTATTAATTTTATATGTAATTTATACATATAATTACATATATTTATTTATATGTAATTTATAGGAAGACAAAGTCCGATTCAAAAAATTCAACATTGGAATCTAAAAAGTTATCTTCCTGCAGAAATACATTACCTTCATCAAATAAGAAATGCTTAAAACCCCTGCTTGGTTTGTATAGAAATTTATTAAAGCAAGTTTTGTATTTTGTAATATTTTATTATATTGTACATATATGTAAATAGGTGCGCCATACAGAGGCAACACTAAAAAACAAATATCAGATGAATCAAAATCTGTTAATAAAAGCATTCTTGGACAAAGGGTAATGTCAGCAAAAATGCTTCGTTTTAAACAATTACAAAATCAACTAGCTGATGCACATTATCATCTTAATGTAAATATTGAAAAATATATATTAAAATATCTATTTTCTTAATTTTCTATATGTATTGATTATAAAAAATAATCTTTTCTAGGAACTAGCAAATGAAAATAGATTATTAAAAGCGTTACAAAAGAGACAAGATTCTGCATTGAGACGTTATGAAGGAACAAATGCTGAGTTACCAAGGCTTATAAATTCACATCATGAAGAATTGAGAGTACTTCAAACAAAATATAAGAAATTAAAAGAATTACATAAAGATACATGTAATTTGTTAAAAGAAAAAGAAAACGAACTTCATTCTATAAATGTAAGTTTTTAAATCGATTCATATATTCATATAAATACTGATATATCATAAATTTTTAAAAATTTTATTTTGTAGTCGCAAAATAAACATTTATTGCAACTTAGTAAAGATCGAAATCTTGAAGAGAGAGAAAAATTACAATTGCAATTGTCCGATATGAATCATAAAATGCAACAACAACAAGAAACTATACAGGTGATTTTTAATATTTATGCAGATGAAATTAAAGTTATATGAAATAATCATATAAATTAATATGTTATGACTTATAATTTTATTGTAGCTGTTACATAGAAAGCTTGCGCTTGAAACTAAAAGTTTGAAGCATCAATTACATACCGAAATTTCTAAACATAAAGAAACACAAAAAAACCTGCAAGAAACGATAGAGAAATTGAAAAACTTAGAATGTTTATTACATAATAGAGAGAAACGATTATATTATAATGGTCAGTTGCCAATTTATAATGATAAAAATCTAGGTAGTCATTCTCTTACAAATCTCAGGGATATCAGGTATAAAAATATTATAGTATCATCTTTAATTTTTTAAATAATAAAATAATTTTAATGTATAAAAATATGTAAATTATATATATTGTATTTTATATTTTAGTGACTCTAATATAGTTAAGATATCTAATAGAAGTAAAAAAAGTGAAAATGGTATGCCAAAGAATAATCTGGTAAGAATTATATACAAAATAAATTATGTATATAATAATATAAGTATGAAAAAACTAAATATTAATAAAAAATTTTATAAATGTATAATTACAGCCATCACTTGATACAATGGAGTCCAATGATAATGAAAAAATAACTCTAACGAACAGCGTAAATCATTCCATGGATTATTTAAAATCAGAGACAATGACAAGTCTACAACAAATACGAAAGTTTCGACTACAAAAATCAGCAAATATACGTAAAAACGCTCATTCTATGGATGACTTAAGATTTAGATCTAAGGACTCGCAAACGAGAATAAATAATAATGAAAAAATCGCAGCAGTAAATTTTAAAGAAATATCAGAAAGAAATAATTTGAACCATGAGATTGCTAAAAATGAAAGTGGTAAATTGAGAAAATTATTTAGTAGAATTAAAAGTCATGATTCATTACAAGGAGAGTTAAAAGACGAATATTATTATTCATCTGATGATGGAGAAAGTGGAAATACTAGTGAACATCATATTAGATCTTATCCTACAGATATTGCACAAAAATCTAGAGAATTATATGCAAGGTATATATCATAAAAATATATTAAAATGTATAAAATATATTTTTTATAAATAAATAAATAAATATAATATATATAAATAATATATATGTAAATATATATAAATAAATATATAATAAAATAAATAAATAAATATAAACAAATAAATTTCTTATATACAGAAATCTGAAAAATATACATACAGAATATATATCGTATCTAAATACATAAATGTATAGATATATTTATAACAAAGAAACTAATATATAGATTTCCCTAATCTCTTTAAGATTTTCATATATATTATGCTTATGTATGCTTATGTACACGTATGCATATATGTTATATATAATAATTAAGCAAATATATCATTAAATTTTTTTATGTAATATAATCCTATATTATGTAATTTTATCCTAAATGAAAATAAATGTATAATTCATGTAATAATAATCTTGATCTATATTATATATGTTATAGATTACTTAGCAGCACAGATGAAACCTCTGATACTTTGGATGATATAATAAAAACAACAAATATTCATTACAGCGATGAAGAAGAGGAAGAATTAAATACACATCTAACAAAAGATTTAACATTTCAAAAACATAAATATAAAAGCAAATTAAAATCACACCATAAGGACAAAGAGCTTTATGATAGTAGTTCTGATATTGAATCTGAAGAAAAAATAGATACAAATAAAAATTCTTCCACGCAACATAAAATCAATAGTTTTCAAGCCAATTTATCCAAAGATCAATTTAATAAATCTTTCAATTCTATTCATCCAAAACATGGTATTTTAGAACTCAGAGAACAATCTATCATCGAAAAATTAAAGGATGTAGAATTACAGAAAACATCTGATAATGATTTAGAGGCTATTCCTACAGAAAATATAGAAACTTCTCAACAGCATTCAAATGTCAAAAAGATATGGCTGGAGGAACATCATCTTTTGAAAAATAACAAAATGGTTAACTCCTTTGTACAAGATATCAAAAAGGAAGATTACACAAATGAAGAAGTAAAATATTCAAAGAATAAAGTAATTGATACATCATATGATAAAATTTATGATACATTTAAACAAAATAATGCATGTGAAGAAATGAAAATCTTACCAAATTTACCAGAAAAGAAAGAAATTGAAGATAATTCGAAACAAGCTTGTGAAAAGGAATCTCTAACAAATCAAGCTAATGAGAATAATCATCTTGCATATAATTTAAGAAAAGATTATCCTAAAATCAAGATAGAGGAAATACCAAGTATAATAACTCATGATGGAGAAACGTTAAATAAGAGTAATTTCAATATAGAGACAAAAAATAAATTGAATGTTTCCTCAGAAATAGAAGATATGAAAATGAATAGTATATTATCTAATAATGTATATGCATCTCAGATTGAACAAATTAATGAGACTAAAGGTGAAACAACAAAAATTAAACAAACAGATGATAAGAAAAAGCTAATAAATTATAATAAAGAAAAGCTATTGGCTACAATGAAAGCTATCGATGATAATGAAAATATTGAATTTCTAAATCAAGGATTCAAAAATCATAGCATGATGAATAGGATGCAAATTACCGAAAATCTCTATCGAGGCTTACCTACACATTCTAAACCAAAACGCGATATTATCAAAGATATATTTGATAATAATCATATAGATAATAAAATCAGAGGCACTTGTAGTAAATCCCATTGAAATTTTAGATATAATTACATTCAAGATTATAGTAAATAGCACAAAAGTTATTCTCTTCTTATTTTCCTGGATTTTATTAGATTTTTTTATGCGAATATGTAGAGAAAGAATATTTAAAAATATGCATACATTACATTTTTTCTAATGTATTAAAGTTTTTATCAATTTGTTTGATGAGTATATCATTGGGTATTAGGAATATTTCAAGAAAAATAAAATATATAAGAAGAATATATTAGATCCACAATCAATTCAAAGCTTTTTTGTAAAATCGAAGATTTAAAAAATACAATTGAGATTATTACATAATAAGCTTAACTGTCAAAAGTTTCCATTAGTCTCGAATATGCGTGTATGTAGATATGGGTAATATCTATGTGTGATTTGTAGCACAGTTTTCGAATTTTATTTTATTAGCAGTAAAAATTTGGTAATAGAGATTTTAAGATAATAAAAGATATCGATGTATTTTTATATGTTTTTCGAAATTTTTTATCAGCTAGATGATATTGATCGATCATATAATCGAAATAAATGATAATCCAAACTATATATATTATTATATGAAAAATGAACAAGGAAACTTACAAAAGTATCCTTTTTTTAATTCATAAAGATTTTAATGGATTTGAAATATGTTTTAACGAATTTGTATATTAAAATAAGGAAATAAAATAGGAACATGTTTTTAAACATATTTTTAGGAGATGAAGCCTTTGACTTTTTTCTTTCGAAGCATATATCGAAATTATAAGAAAATTATTTAAATATTGTTTTAATAAAAATTGAATGGTTTCTTTCTCTCAAGAGAGAGAATATTTTACAATGATGTTAACATGATGACGTAATAAATAGTCTTTTATTTCCATTTATCCTTCAAATATTTTTTCAGCTTATGAATTGTTGTTATTGAAATTCTTAGTGATTTCTGGATTTGATTCATAATATATAATAATTTTTCATATCTTATCAGATCTGGAATAACAATTGAAGCAGAACAAATATTAGATTTTATAATCTCTATTATTAATTAACTAAAACTTATGATTTTCAAAAATTATCATACAGGCAATTCACAAACATGTGAAATTGTTCATAATAATTAATTATTTAAAATCTTCTTATTTTTAATCAACAAAAAGGTATTTATATTTCTAAATCTACCGTTTTTTATTTGCTTCTAATATAGAATATACTTCTAATGTTATTTAAATTCTTTCTGTTTCTTTTTCTCTCCGTTTTAATATTTCTTGTATATTCCTTATATATTTCTTATAATTTTATCAATTCGATAACATTAATGTAATAGTATGATATTCTAAATAATAGTATAATAATAATATAATATATTATTATGAATATAATAATACAATAGTATTAATTCGATAATACTAATATATAATATTAATATACTATTAATATAATATAAGTTTAATAACAACTTTTTTTAAATTAAAACATAAGGAAAATATATGTTTAATATACGTTTTGTTAATGGTTGCCACAAATTTATTATACATAATAATAACTTTAATAATATATTTAATTATATAAATTAAATAAATTAAATAAATATATATATAATATTATATATATTTATTTAATTTATTTTATATGATTTAAATGATTTTAAGTTGCTTATCTATCGTAAATTAAACTGCTTTTTATTACAATTTATTTTTCTTATTATTATTATTAATGCTGTTTGTCACTTTAAATTTTTAATTGTCTTTTATAACACATGAAACTTATTCTTGAAATTATTCTTTATAAATACATAAATATATTATATCTATAAACGAGAATTTGGACGAGACTTGACAATATCAACTATTAATTTTTTATGTCACTTCACGAATTTTGATCTAGTTTGATCTAGAGATGATAAAAATAATAAAGTGGAACTTCTAGTATATATACTACTAGTATATATCATTATGCTTCTATTAGTTTTTTTCTGTATTCTATATTGATTTGAATCTATTTAAAAAGATTAAATAATCTGATATAGTTTGATATATTTTGCATGTACCAAATACCAAAAATTACTTTAAAAATGTCCCATGACATTAAAAATAAAAGAAAAAAAATAATCTTAAATTTTTTACATCTCCAAAATTGGATAATATTAAAATTTAAATTAAACTTAATTTCCAATTTTTATATTATCTATTATTTATATATTATTTATATTATATTACTTATATATATAAAATCTTCTTTTCGATATATTTTATAGTTATTTCATTTTTCTTTTTTTTTTTTTTTTTTTTTCTGGAGAAAAATAAGTATATTCAATTTTATTTCTATTGCAGAGAAATTGTGTACGTGTGTATGCGTTGTATGTGCGTGCGCACAGTGTGTAGTGTATTATTAATATTTATATTAATAAGATAAATTATACTTATATTTTTTCTTATACTTATATTTTTATAATCATATTTTTTATTTTCTATGTACTTAAAACTAAAAATAATCTTTTATATTACATTAAATAATTTAATAATTTAATAATAAGTAATCTATTACAAATAGTAATTTATATGTATTTATATACGTATATATGCATATATAAGATAAACATAAATTGTAAATAATATTCTATTATCTAATATTTAATAATATTTAATATATTGTTTAATATTTATAATAAATAACAAATTGTAAGACGATAAGATTAACATAAATTTTAATATTTAATATTTATTTAGAATTTTGCATTCTATAAAAGTGTACATAAATACAAATGCTTTTTTCAATTATAAATTTAACCCATAGTGCTGTCCATCTTCAATTGGCAATATGTCACGGACGGGAACGAAACTTGATACGAAAAAAGTGGTAAATATCGCAAGTGATAAATTATAGCAATGTATTGATTGAATATTAGATGCCATATTAGATATTTTATGTACATTTATTTGACATATAAAATTAATATTGAATAATTCGTTGAGGTTATGACCATATTTTATTATCTTTTATTTGACGCATTAAACAAAAAATTAATGATTATATATTAATAAAATTAATGTTAATAAAATAGCAGCCAACATATTAATAAAATTAATAATTCTATTACACGTTATAGAACTCTGAACTATTTACCTTGACATACGGTGCACTTGTTGCCCAGTTACTCAAAGATTATGAAAATGTGGAAGATATTAATAAACAATTGGAAAGAATGGGATATAACATGGGAATCCGACTGATAGAGGACTTTCTAGCACGTACTGGTTCTGGTCGATGTTACGATTTTAGAGATACAGCAGAGAAGATTCAAAGTGGTTTTAAAATATTCCTCGGTATAACACCAACAATCACAAATTGGAGTCCTGCTGGTGATGAATTTTCTTTGTGTTTCGAGACAAATCCATTAACAGAATTTGTAGAACTACCAGATAATTGTTCCAATTTAAAATATTGTAATATATTAACCGGTATACTTAGAGGAGCTTGCGAAATGGTACAAATGGAAATTGCCTGTTGGTTCGTGCAAGATCAGCTTAAGAATGACAATATAACTGAATTACGTGTAAAATTTGTCAAAAGGTTAGAAGATGCGATACCAGCAGGCGAGGACTGAATATATTATATATATTATTTAAATGTACAAATATTATCTGAAGTCATGATTGTAATAACAACATATTTTATATCATATGTATATTAGAATATATTGTAATAATTATGTATACTTTGCTGTTTGCATTCCGCAAATTTTTATGTTAATGTCTTTACCTTTCTTTAAAATTGTGTTAATATTATAATAGTGAAATAAATAATAATTAAAAATTAACTTCTAATATTGTGTTGAATAATTTTTTATTCCTGTTTTACATTATAGTAAATAATATACCTGTTTTTTAAAAATTATTAATTATATTAGGCTTAGCTTTTAAAAATTCCTAAAAATTGTCTTTTTTTTAGACAATAGATGATAGATAGTCACAAAACGAGTGATTGCATCCAGTTTAGTTATAAACGTGTGATTGCTATCTAGTTTAGTTATAAAGGTTATGTTCGTAGGTATAGAACACAAGAATTTCTAATTTAAATTTGTTATAATTTTAATTTTGTGTAAGTTATAATCTCACATATTGCATATTTTAATTGTAATGAAATATTAGCAAAATTTGACAATGAAAACAATGAATTTATATATAATAATATTATATAACATAACACATATCCCTCTTTATAAATATGTTATTTTGTTATAATTTTTATATTGCATAGTCATGTTTTTACAACTATATATAAATAACATATTTTTTTTTATTTTACATTTTACATAAACATATATAATATATTTAGCATAAATATATATATATATATATATTTAACATAAATATATATATATATATATATATATATATATATATATATATATACATATTTGTAATAGATATATATTTATTTTTAATTTAGGGAAACAAAACATAAATACAATCTAGTTTTTTTTATACAGATTTGATCTATTAATAGCTAATTATTTTATTTTTGATCAGATATTTTGCATAATATATAAATATGCATAATAAAAGATAAAAGACTGATATTTTGTTCTTCTCATTATTCTGCTATATAATATAGCAATTCATAATATAGCATATAGTATACTGAATTTATCATATATATATATATATTTTATAAAGTATTCTTTCATTAATTACTAATTAATTTTATGATAATAATAATTTTTTTTTTTAAATAGATTTTCATACATTTCTAGATATTTCATATAATAACTGTTATTTCATATCATGGAAATAAAATGCAAACATTGCTGCAAATCACTTTTTAAAGGTGATTCTATCTTGTTTAACGCACATTATGAAGTAATACGACATGCTGCAGATATAGGATGTCAAACAGATGGGCCTAATTATTGTTCATACATGACTACAGAAAATATACCAAGCTGGATTATGGATCTTATTGACCAAGTATATTTTTTTAACTAAAATTAAAACTCTTGTGTGTATATATATGTATCGAATATAAAATATATAACTTTTTCAAAGGAGTCTTGGACCAAAGGAAAACTACATTGTCCACATTGTAATAGTCGCTTAGGATCTTTCAACTTTATAAATAATTTAAAATGTCATTGTGACAAATATGTTAAACCTCCTATAAGAATTATTAATTCTAAGATAGATACATTATATGACAATATAAAATAATAACATATATAAAATTAATTTATATATTAAATTAAATATTAGATATGTGTATATGTGCGTGTGATTAAATACTTTTCTCACGGAAAGTTAAAAAATATCTATATATTGTTTTTCTTGTGTCATATGTCACAAAATGTTTGAAATATATTATTTATTTTATCATTATTTATTTAAATGGCGAGGATACAGAGATTATATCTTTCTCAACTTATAACATCTTTATATATTTTTATATATGCTTTATATATTTTTTACAATATTAATACTAGATATTGCATATAATTATAAATAATATTATCAATTAGCATTTCTAACAACTATATATACAATAAAATACAGAATTTTATTAGATCATGTACAAGACTGAACATTTTTTATATTGATGTACAATGTATATCAAATTTAAATGGTGAAAAACAGAATTTCTCTATTATAAATTAATTTACTATTAATTGCTATCATTCTATAAATTATATATTTTTCATAATATGAATTTATAAATATAAGCTTAAACAGAATATTTCAAGTGTTCATTGCTGAAAGTTATACTTTTATATATATATATATATATATATATATATATATATATATATATATAWATTCATGATTTATTTTGTGTGTGTGTGTGTGTGTGTGTGTATGGACTAGTTTCTTCCTTTAAGTTTTGAATCTTTATGGATTTTTATGACATATTTAGGATAGGAGGAATTACAATTTATTAAATTGTAATGATTGTAATAGATTCAAAGTGATTATTTAAAATAAGTATTATATAAAATATACTTTAATAATATTTCAGTAATTAATTACGAATTAATATTAGGGAACTAATTAAGGAACTAATTTGTGTCTTAATAATATTAACTTTTTTATCTAGTTATAATAATCTTTGTTTTTTTTAAACAATATATATACCTACATATATAAAATGTTGCTTTATATGTATATATATATTATGAATATTTTTTTTAGCATTGTGAAAGAAATAACTAAAAATCTTTATTGATAAGAAAACAAATATATTAGCATTATATAACAACTTTTAGAAATCACCTTATTATAACATGTTTCTAAACTTAAAAATGTTTAAAAATAAATTTTAAGAATGAAACGTAGACACAATCAATTGTTATGAATTATTTAATGAAATAAAATTGAAACATAGAGAGAACTCTTACATAATGTAGAGATTTGCGTTCAAGGCACATATGGTACTAAACAACATTATGTAAAATAATTCAACACTATGTTCAAACAGTATAAAAGTTAGTTGATCCTGTTTTTGTGATATTATAACAGAAAAAGTTGTAAAATAGAAATAGCGCACAAGGATTGTACAACGATAATTTAGATACATTTAGATAACATTTAAATGCAATCTTTTGACAATGAAAATCAATACAAAGAAAGTAATGCAATCCAAGGAGATTTATAATTGGATCAACCGACTTGGATATTAAAAAGATCTCCTATTTATATTGATTGATATTGATATACGGTATATCTTTTCTTACAAGCTTTTTAATAACAGTTGACACTCAAAATATTACAGTCCAATAAAACTTAGATGCTACAACTGGAACATTTCATCTTGTTGCTGCTCAAGTCTTTGTAAAGAAGTCTTTACTTTTCTTCCTTGTGTCATAACTACAGCAGTTGGAAAATTATGCATATCACTAGAGGATGTAGGTCTGATGGAATCGGAGAAAGGTGTCGCATAAGTATTTGATGCAACAGGAAATGAATTTCGTAATTTTGTAGCTCCATGTTGTTGTTGTACATAAACGTCATTATAATTGTCAATACAAAATCTATAACAAGTTGATAAAAAAATGTTTATGAATAATATTTATATTTATTATTTACATTTATGATAATATTCCACAATATTTTGGAAACTTTTCTTTCTTCTTTTCTCTGTATTTTAGATCCAATCTATATTTTATATATATATATACATATTTGAAGCTATACAAATTTTTTTAATGATAACATAAAAAATAACTTACTCACTGTTTCCTTGAGCACGCTTGACTTCTTTTTTAACATTAGCTATTGAATTATCCATCTTAGCTAAAAAATCATTAATGGAACCTTCATCATCAATAGATGATATCGAACAAGGACTAGATATCTGTAACATATTTAATAATGATCCATCTCTAACAGAAATTGCCAATACTTTTAATAATTTCTTTTAAATCTTACATTTGGAGAAATATTGTGTTCTTCAAAAGCTATTAATTCATCATTATGTACGGAAGTAGAACTGTCTGTACTCATGGGAATAAGCAAATGTTCTCGTAAAAATAAACTATCTGATGCCCATAATCTATTAATTCTTCTTATTTGTTCTGTCTATAAGAATTAGAGAAAGGCTATAGCTAATGATAATAGTGTAGTACCAATTGCTATCTTAAATAAGCAATATAAAAAATATTAATTGAAATTGAATTAACATGAAATATAGAAATTAGAGAATATAGAACAACATACCGTAACTCCATATTTTAGAGCTATTCCTTGGAGAGTATCCGTAGAGCATACCGTGTGCTTCACTAAACTTTCAGTTCGTGTTATGTGTTTAGATGTACTCCCATATTTTTTCAGTGTTTTTCCGCTATCTCGAATGCACCTTCGCTCTTCCATTTCTTTAGCACCATTCCGTTCCATTGTTAGACTTCAAATAATAATACTCGTGAAAGAATAAGATATAGCACTACTTATGGATATTTGGCTCGATTAACAATTCGATTAAATATTCTTTTCGTACATAATCTGTTCGAAGATCTTATGAAATTTAGTTAGATAGATTTTCAATTAGAGCGATTGAATATTTTTGATACGTCCAAAATTCGCATTGTTTCATTAATTTTTTTATTCGATCTTTATTTCTGTTTTAACCTCTATATGCACATAGACACATGAGATAATATAAGGATTTAATACTTACGAGATACAAAACAATAACGAATGATTTAAAAAATTGGTAATGTTTCATGTCTGAGACAATGAGTATATAAAATTCTTTCATTCTCTCAGAATCATTAGCAACTTTTGTCAACTCTCATTTCGATGTAGTCACGGGGACTATCCAAGAGTTTCACTAGTAACATACAAACGTTATGGCTGATCACTATGCTATCACATGGCTATCATTTTGCGATTGATTTGGCAGAGAAATGTTTTCCAGCACGTAATTACAAATATATTTACGATCGATTACTAAGAAACGGCATTCTATACCACGGCATGGATCGTTATTTGAATAGGATTTTAAATATATGATATAATTAAAAAAATTCATGAATGCGAGAATAATTTCTATATTTTTTTGAATCAGCCATAACAGATGTTAGACACGAAAATCATTTTTTCATAAGAGAAGATATAAAATGTCTGCTTCAAGTCACATGTAATTGTAAAATAAAATAAGATAGTTATATTATCATGCAAAACTTTTGAGAAACACAATCAATCATTTTCACTATAATTCAATCTCAATGTTGCGAATGAATGTTAGGATAATGTTAATGTATACTTATTTGAATCACAATAATAATTCAAACAAGTTTTGTGAACATACAAAGAAAATAATGGAATGATTTTAATAAAAAAAAACTGTTCATTATAATACGTTTTACACAGTTATCTATTTTAAATACAATATATTACAGAGAAACACACAATTATAATTTATTGTTTTTAATATTATGTCTATTAGCTTATGATTATTATTATGTTATCGTTACTATGCGCTAGCCTCGATGAATATATAAGGCAGCAGGAAAAATTATGTGTAATGGGAGACTAATTAATATATTTTTTAGGACAACTGTATCGTCGATTATTACGATTGTATTAATCCCCAGTAGCTGTGCAACAGTAACGGCGATATTGGTAATAAATAGTTAACGTAAGGATAAATATTACGCTACCGCGGCAGTGTATTTCTTGGATTCTGTGGGTAAGGGGCTGATTCTTCTAATTATCAAGACTATATCAGCTAATATTCTACACAATAAACCCCTTCCCGCTATTCCAAATATAATTACTTAATGATGATTGACATCAATAAGCACACAGCTTTCATATTTAAAATTATCTTTTTTTCTTCATGAACTGTCAGATAAGAATTATGGATAATTTTCATTCCCTTTATGGATATATCTACTTGATTTGATTTCTTTATAAACCGGTACCTTCGAAATGGTAAAACGAAAGTTACAACGAAAAGTTACAAAAAAATTGGAAGTATATGTGTATGTATGTTTATATGTGTGTCATGTGTATGTATGAGTAGACACAAAGTTATAAGGCTATCTAAAAAAGAATACGAGTACAAAAAAATTGCTTCACTTGTAATAGAAATCATTTTGATGTAGTGAACGTATCTCAGATTTTACACATTTCACACAAACACTTTGGCGAGAGCGTCGGCACCGGCGCTCGCTATGAACGGTCGTGATGGGTGAAACGCTACATCTAGAATACTTTCATCGAATTTCTTCCGATGCGCTGTTATTTCCTGAACACAAGTCTTGTTGTCCATATTCCATAATCTTATACTGCAATCATGACCTATGCAATAATGAATAATAAAATAAAAACGATAGTCTAAACGTATATATATATATGATAATTCTTAAGTATTCGCCATATCGTAAAAATTTATATATTATAATCATGAATCTCTTACTTCCTGAAAGCAAATATAAACCATGGGGATCTACAGCGAGACTAGTAACTGCGTCCAAATGTGCCACCATTGCGTGAGCAAGCGTGGCCGATCGATGATCGTAGAATCGGATATGCCGATCCTCATGTGCGGCTACAACTAGTGGTAATGTTGGATGCGCCACGACACGATTCACGCCTTTTGTCTCGTTTGCCTCTAATCGCGCCACAATCGCGCCGGTTTCGGTGTCAAATACCACGCAAGCACCTTCATAAGCTACGACTAGCTTGTGTGGCTCGTCCCTGATAAAGTCAACCGAAGTCGGTATGCCATCTAGAAAAAAAAAAAAATGGGATTACATAACAACTGTAATCATCTATAAAATGTATAAACATGAAGAGAAAACTTACATTCAATCAACATTCGCTAAACAAAAATTCTGCGAATTACAGACTCTCTAATTATTTTACGACTTGTATGATTATCGAATTAGTTTTAAATTTTGAATATTAGAATGTTATACAATATTCGCATACCTTGTTCCGAGATATACGTATTGAGAAGAGGTTGTGTAGCTTGTGGAGCCCATAATTTCACAGTTCCATCTGCACTAAATGATAACATGGTAGGGCGTAAATGATACATGCTCAGGCCCCAAACGGCATTCGTGTGTCCTGTTAATGTATGACTAAGGACACTTGGTTCATACGAATCATAAGGATCGATATTAGCTGACGGAAGTGTCCAGCAATGAATATTGCCATCTAAACCACCGCTATAACATCGATTGCCTGCACTGCACATGGCTAGACATAATACAGGTCCGGTGTGTGATCTGAATGTATAAAGTGGTTCTACATCTAATGAAGCTGACCTGTACAAATATGAAGTGTATGTAAAATACATGACACATTTTTAAAATTGCGATTTATCAGATTATTTTCGCAATAAAACTAAATTTACAAACTTTTTCGCTGGTACAGTCTTATGAAGATTCCATAATTTTAATGTATGATCATCGCTTGCGGTAATGAGGACTGGCTCTGTAGGATGGAAGACAAGTGCTCTAACAGCATCAAAATGTGACCGTAATGTATATTTCGCATTCCATGTTTTTCTGAAGGTTTCCTTCGTAGTAGAAACCATCTATTGAATAAAACCACACATTATTACTATTTATTATTAATGAATTATTAGTAAAAGAGTATATCGAATCAACGTGAAGAATATATAAAAATTTTTGCAACTTACGTCATATGATATCTCTGCATCATTATTAACACATAATTGTTCTAATTCTCCTAATTCCAATGTTGAATCACCTTCTTTATTTGAACGTCTTGGATCTGGTTGTAATCCTCTATGCAATGCATCTATGAGATGGCATTGGATTATCAAATTGCAAAATATAATATTACTAATGTTTAACGAGCTATGTAAATAAATCTATATTTCTTTTCCATATGGGGGTAAGACATTATTTACTCCATTCTGAAGAATTCATTTCCAAGTGCATGGATCCAGGTGGTGATTCTTCGATTTCTGTGAGAAGATTTAATTCATTTAATACTTCTTCTGCTTCTGCATCTGTATCAACATCCTCTGCTAGAAGGGGGATAGATGCCTAAAAAATACTAGTTTAAAAATATGCACATACACGCATACAGAGAGAGAGAGAGAGAGAGAGAGAGAGAGAGAGAGAGAGAGAGAGAGAGAGAGAGAGAGAGAGAGAGAGAGAGAGAAAGAGAGACAGAAAAAATATTAGAAATATATTATATATATAAGATATATTATATATATACATAAAATATATATATAAATATATAAGAAATATATTATAAGAATAAAAAATATATTGAAAAATATAATAAAAATTACTTTATTTGCTTTGCTATCCGTATTTGCATCGTAAATCTCATCTTCCCCATCTACTTCCTCTTCTTCCATGTCCATATCCGTGTGCCCCAAAAATTCAAAATTCGCTATAACAGCTGCTTCTGTATCTAATATCATTGCTTCTGCTATAGAAGATGGTTGTTGCTAAAAAAATATTTTTTTACATAAAAATTATAAATACTTATCTGGACGCATAAACATTTATTCTATTATTTTCTATTTTCTTGTTATAAATTAGAATAATTATTATTATAAATATAAAGAGAAATCACTATATGCAACAAAATTATAATTAGCATTTAAGATGTTTAAATCATTATTACTGTTTACTTCTTAATCTTGTTTCTGTTAATTTTAATTAATTTAAAAATATACAAATATGCAAATATATGTATATTTATCTTTACTTTTTTGGAAGGATGCTGCTGTTTTCCTCGACGTATAAGGCTCTCATTATTATGTTCTCGTTTATCCTGAACTACTCCTTCATTTCCATTTAATGCTGGAGTATTCATTTCCTCTGTGTCTGTATTATTATTTAAACCAAGTAGTAATCGTACTCTGTTTGACCGTACATCTATTATTGTATCAGTATATCCAACTTCTTGTAAATATCTGAAAAGAACTCTATTTTAGCCTTTTAGTGAAACTAAGTAGTCGCATTTTTTCTACTATTATATTCGTCAAACTGAATAAATCAAAGCAAATATTTTACATACTGCCTTAGAAGTTGACGTCCTTGTCTCCAAGTAACATTACTGATAGATGAAGCTTCTCCGTCTCCTCCACCTCCTCCTCCACCGCCACCACTACTACTACCACCACTACCGCCACCACCACCACCACCTTCCGAAACATTGCATGTGGTACCTTCTTCATAAAGTGGTGGTTTAACATCTCCTTGCATTATTAAATCAGTACCATATTTTAGTTTATGATACCTTGCTCTGCACAAATTAATTAAAAAATGATATAAGATTATTATCATTATTGTCATATATACATACATACATATATACATCATATATATGTATATATTAGATAATGGATGTTATTATAAGACATTAGATATGAAATACAACTAATAATAGTATAATACTAATTTCTATTTTGCCTGTGTAATAATTTTAATAGCAAGTTTTAATCAGATTTATCTGATTTTACATTGTAACCTTAATAATTAGCTTAAAAAAATATATATGTACAATTTCATTATACATTTTTTTCTTTTTAAATAAAAAAGTAGAAGTTATGAATTTTCATTAAATATATATAAAATGTATATAATATATATTTAATAAAAATTTTAATTTCAATAAATATACATAATATGTATATAATATAAATATATGTAAATATAATTACATAAGAGAGAGAGAGAGAGAGAGAGAGAGAGAGAATCCAGATTTATAAGATTAAAAGTATATTTATATAATTAAAATATTGCATATATAATACATAATCTAAATTTATATATTATTATTCATACGTTTTTGGGTTTCTTGTTTCTTTAAATAATGCAAAAGCTAAAATTATACAATATTATTTAGTTATTATTTACCTTTCTTGCTTAAGTGCATATTCTAACATTTTTATTCTCCTCACGAGATCATTCTTCAAATTTTCCTGTCCTTTTCTTTCACCTTGAAGAAAAGCTATCCTAGCCTATATGACCAAAATACCAAAAGTTAATTTATAATTGATAATTTGTCATTAAGAACATTATTATGTATTCAGAAATTTTTATATTTCATTACATATAAATAATACCTTCTACTAGATACAAATTATTTAAATAAATTAAAAGAAAAAAATACTTGTTGCTTTTTCCGATACTATATGAAGTCAAAAGCTATGGTGTTATGTATAATGTTATGTATATATATTCGAATATCATAAGACATTTCTTGCTAATATATTCTATTGCAAATATTCAAATCGATGTTTGCTTAGACTTTATTACAGTCATTCTGTCACATGACAGCTTAAGTGACAATAAGATAAATTATTGTCGCGTGTTTGTTGCGGCACGACATGCGAATGTCGCATTATTAAATCAAGGCCTATACCTGAAATTCTGCCCTGTCCAATTCCCATTGGGACCTCTCGAGTTCGAAGCGGGCCCATTCATGCTGGATAAAGTGTAGAATACCAGGCATCGAGTACTGTGGCCGCTGGTCCTTAGCGTCGCCGTTGCTGCCGTTGTCGCTACTGCCCTGGTGCTTGTTATTAGCGAGAGAGACATTCGCGCCGCCGGCCAGCTGGCCGTTGTGATTTTGGGACGCTGGACTGCAGCTATCTTCCATTGTGGCACTACAAAACTGGCTCGGCACCTTCATTTCATGACACGGCGGCCATTACAGCAACTTCCCTTCCTTCGCAGAGTACCCCGAGAGTGCTCTTCAGTCGGACAATGTATTTCGATCGGCCCGACGCGAAACGAAGATAATTATTACGCATGCGGACGCAGCGCACGACGTTGTGTTATGTGAACCGCGAGAAAAACCCCGCGCACTGCGAATCTATTCGTAACGCGTTGTTCTCTTCCAGAAAAGTGGCACAGAAATTCCACAAAAGAAAAGGATCGGTTTCCTCTCTATCGCCTGTCGGTCTCGTTCGTCGAGTGAAAGTTATCACGCGGCATGTCTCGCACCCAACCACGAACTTGTGTACCTTGTTGATCTGTTCACGCGCATCACCGTTACAATTTTATTCTTTATTATTTGATGATTCACATCCACCAACCCCGCGCGCGTTGTTCTTTCTTTGAACGAAGTGTCCGTTTATTTTTCTATTCCTTGCTACGGCGTGTCACGCTCAACGTTTGGTTTTTATTGGTCCGCTCGTCTAGTTACGAGTTGCTTTGCCGTAAGTATGCGCTAACGCATGGGAGCTCCATTCATCCGTACGCAACGATCACGCTATGGACCAATAACATGATGTTGATACTGCGTTATACAGCAGCGTACACACGCTAGTACAAATGCGCAACAAACAATCCATGTGAATTCAGCATAATTATATTTTCAAAAATGCTACTTTCTTTAAATATTTATTTAATTTATATAGAATTAAAATGATAATTTAATCTAATTTGAGAGAATTTCCTTAAGGTTAAAAAACAGGAGGAAACTTCAATCTTTTATTAATAATAAATAAAATTGGTAGTAACATCATGAATATTGTGATTTTAATTTGAATTTAATTGTACTTTTAATATAAAAAATCTTTCTCTGTTTCCCTTTCTTTTTAATATAAATAATAGATTTAGTTTAATATGAAATTTATATTTTATTACAAGAAATATATTTTGTGTATACAAATATAATTGAATACATATGAGATATATTATTGCTATAAAAAATTATTGCTATAAAAGAAAATTATTTTTATTTAAAAAATTTTTTGTTTTTCTATATTTATTTCTTCTTATTTTTTAAAATCATTATATATATGTAATGATCCTTGTAACTCATACATATACAAGCTATATACAAATTACTAATAAAACTATAATTAATTAATTGGAAAATTGTGCCCGATATTTGTTTTTATAAATAGATATGTCAAGTATGCGTATATATGATTCTTGTGTATTTATTTGTATAATTTATATGTAACAAATACAAATTTAAAAATCTATACTGTAATAAATAATTTTATAAAGATATTAATCAATTTATTTTTGTTTTTATAAAGAAATCTTTACATGTTTGATTGATAATTATTATATTTATTCATTTATTTATTCATGACAATATTGTAATGTCAATTTATTTTTGTAGCTTACTTTGTAACGCGCGCGCGCCCGCGCACGCACCCACATACACACACAGAGGCTTAGTATGATATATAATTTTAATATGTAAGATATTATTAATAATATCTATATAATGACAATAATGAAAAATAATAGTAATTAATCATAAACTAATATCATAAATTATTAACAAAGATAATTCGCTTCTAATATATTTTAATTTTGTTATTTTCATATGATTTAATTTTATTATTTTCGTTATATTTTCTATTATTGTTGTATATAATAATGTATAAAAGTAATTGGAAAAGTCATTTCAATTATGCGTCAAAAATAACAGGCCATTTTTTCTTAAATAAATTAAAATTTTTTAATTTTAAATATCATGCTGTTTATGAAATAATTTGAAATTCTATATTTATTATTATAATGAATTTATTGATAAAAAATTATTAATACTTGATTAATTATGAAGATATTTTTGTTTCTTTTGACATTATATATGCTTATATTATAATATAAACATATATAATATAAGTTTATAATAATATGCCTGATATTATATATTTCATCATTACATGACATCAAAGAATTAGCTAAATCAATAGATTTAAATCAATAAAGTCTCCGAAAATAATTAACAACTTATGCAAATGTATCATTTGAATATGTTCACATGAAATCATGTAAAGAACTCATATAAAGCAGGATAAATATTTAATAAAATATGAAAATAATTTCTGTAATAAATAAATAAAATAATAAAATAATAATAGATAAAGCAAAAGCTTTTGTATATTTTTTTATAAACACATTTCTCTCCTTTTTTTTTAAAAGATATAAAGTTAAGTATTTTACTAATATACAATGTAAGTAGAAACAAAGTCTATATAAAATTATGATTGTTTATTTATAATGATTAGCTTTTATAAAGAATTGATTTATAAAGATTTAATTTATTAAATAAAAAGACAATATATCATAATTCCCGCCATATGCAATCATTTCCGTTTGATTTATTAGATATCTTATTTACTTTGTTCAGTATTGATTTTAGGAATCTAGTGGAAGAAGAAATGAATATCTATTTTATATTATTGAAGAAATTTACAATATTAATTGATTTCTTTCTAAATATCACAAGTAAAGTATAAAAATATAATTGTACATCCATCACACATTATATGTTTGTATATTACAATATATAATATTGTATATTATATATATATATATATATATATACATACATATATATTATATATACTATTTTCTATATTATATTATATAAAATTGACATCTTTGGACTGTACAAATATTTCTATCTCTTGTTTTTTAATTACCACATTTAATATAGAAAATCATAAATTAAGAAGAAAATTTCAAATAAAATTATATATATAATGATAAATATATGTGTAATATTTTTTACTCCCAAAAAATCTTTTTAAAAAAGCAATTAAATTTTTTATGTAAGTTTTATATTCTTTTATGCATCTTAATTTATAAATTAATTTATAAATACGATTATTATTTTAATTTCTCATTTTTATTAAATTAATAATTATTTTTAATTTTTAATCAAGTTAATAATGTATAAAATTGTGCTTAAATGATAAACAAATGAAGAAATGCTTATTGAAATTTGTAGATTTTATTTATCTTATATCAATAATTGTTCACTCATAACTTATTATAATAATTGTTACTTAAATATGTAATTATTATATAAAAAGTTATATGGAATAATATGTAATATCATATAATTTTATTAAATATTTTATTAAAATATATATTTCACAGATACAAGAAAAAACAAATATAAAATAGCAATCTTGCTAGATATGAACAAGAAAATAAGATATTTTCAAACATAAACAACGTTCTTAAATTTTTCTACGGGTTGGAGGAAGTAATATTTCAATATCATTTCAAAATAATATGATAATTAATCATATAAACCTCAGTTTCCCTATTGATACTGATTAACAAATGTCTTGCTTTTGTGAATATGATATCTTCTCATGCATTTTGCTGATGTATACTTGATAGCAATAACAGTTCAAGTACGCACTTGGAAATACTTATGATACTTGTTGGATTCAAACTATTAAGTATTTGTGATCATAAAATTGATCATAAATGTTTATGCGTTTATAATTGTGATGATAAAAAGAGTATTTACATAGAACATAAACAGTTTGTAGAAAGAAAGAAGTAATCCTCATAGTTCGGCTAAAATTGTTGATCAGAAAATTTAGACACATACGGCGCATGTGTAACAAAGTCTCACGTGAAACATATGACGATATCTACGTCGATAACTTTTACATATACATTTACTAATGATTTGTCATTAAAATATCCGTATATTTTGATATTTCGATCTTCATTAAATTTCAGATTAACTATACATAATTTTCTTATAATTTTATTGTGTTTCATAACGTTAATGGAGTACAAGATTAGGTATAGTAATGGTTACAGTAAAATTGGCAACGTTGCCAATATTGCCTGTTTAGCTTGCGACGTTGCAGTTATTCGATAGTCAAGTATCAGAAGCGCACGGTCGTTTCTGATATATTTACCATAAATATAACCTCTTTCCACGTGCTGAAAAGTATATGCATCATTGTATCAAGTTTTTCCATGCTTTTCTACGCAATAACATAACGTAAGTTTATCAATTAACATTAATTTAATGTCTCAACGTAATTTTGGTTTGTCAAATTTCTCAAATAAATGACCTTTAAATAATTGCTATGGGATTTAAGATTAATTTTTTTGATAATCTTATATTTTCGCGTATGTGGCGCATGTACATGTGTGTATGTGTGTGTGTGTGCGCGCGCGCGCACGCGTGCGTGAGTAGAGAAAGAGTATGTATATGCGTATATTTTGGTTTTGAAGATCTCAATTTTATTCAGATTTAAAGTGTTGTATAAAGTTGTATATTTTATAATACATGAAAAGTTGAAAAATTAAATTCCTTTGCTATTTTCTTTTTTAATTTTTATTTAATTTTTTTATTTATTCCAAATAAATATATAAAAAAATTTATATGTCAAATAAAATATGTCAGAATTGGACTATAAGGCCTAAATTAATAACCTTTGTTCTGTAGAAATGCTTTAGTAAAGATTCCATTTTAGATAGCATTCGCCATTTTGTTGTTGTCTCCTGAAATACATACGAACGACTTCGTCAATTTAAAATTAAATGAAATAGAACTTTTAGCATGCGATAAATATAATTTATTTACGTTATACATTCTCGTACAATAATAAAAATCAATAACCTATACGTACATATATGTATAAAAGTTTCGCAAAATTCCCCGAATATGTTTACATAATTTGATGAAGTTTTGTACGATTATCTAAGCAACATTATTTTCTATGATGACTTTTATTTTTAATTTAATTATTACAAATTATTTTCATTGTTTATATATACGTATACAATAATATAATGTCAAAACCAAAATGAGATTGATCTATTCAAACGCATATTGAAATTAAAAGCAATTTAATATATATTTTTAATAACATTTATATAATAATAATATATCATGTAATTTTTATTATATAATTTTTGTTATAAAATATTGTTTTATTTTTACTCATATATTTATTTCATTCCTGTTCTGACATAAATAAAAAATTTATTTCATTTAAAGTTTTTGAGATTTGAACGTATTACTAATATACTAATTATAAAACATTATTATAATATAACATTATTTACATTATTTATATCAATTCATATTTTACAAGTTTTTGTAAATATTAGTATCTGTTTACTGTTAATCGTTTAATAAATTATTAATAATATTATAATAATGCAAATTTTTTTTGAAAGAGAAATTATATAATTAAAATATGACAAAATCCAAGTTTCTCATTACTTTCGTTAGTGTAAAAATATGAAGATAAATGATGTTACTTGTGTAATTGATTTAAAAACATGTTTTTCTTTTTTGAATAATTTTAAGATATTTAAATTCTTAATAAATCTTAATTGTTTTTACTTTTAATTATATTTTCCGATGTTTTACGAATTATAATTTTGCGAACTATGTTAATAAAAAATATGTTTTTTTACTTTCGTTATTGTTAATTAATTATTTGAGATAAACTAGAAGCACACGATCCCACAAATTTTATTGCACAAAATTGTAAAAGCAACGTATGATAAAAATATCTATTGAATTTCAAAATATAATGTATTTGCTTTTTTGAATTTTCTTTATGATATATTATACTTTCCAAATTTGTTTTCATATATAAAGAAACAAGTTAAAGTAACAAGAAAATTTGATAGATATTTAATAGGAGATATTCTATTAAAATAATAAAACTGAATAATATTCTATTAAAAACGAAATTAAGTAATAGTTTTCGATTATTAATTGCAAAAAATAGTTTTTGACTATTAATCGCAGAAAATAATTCTAAAACAATAAAGATTTCATCATTCAGCCAATCATAAATTAAAGTTAAGTTGAATCTCTAAATCGTATTTTTGTATTTGTAATTACAATTATAATTTAAAAGAGATGAAAAACAGTCATATTTACGGTTCGCGCATGCGCGATTGATAACTGGCTATGATTTAAATTAATTTCTAGAAAATAGAAATATTTAATATAAAAAATAATATCAGGAAATATTTTCATAATTCATTTTTTATATTTGTGCGCTAATTATAGACACAAATATCGCTGCGCTGAATATAAGATTTTTTTGCAAAATAGAATATAATTATATCAGTTAATAAGTGTATAATATAATAAAAGTAAGTAATTAATAAATAAAAATATATAATAAATATATTTATTGAAAAAATATTACCTAACAATCTATCAATTTGTTTTGTATCCTATATCTTTTTTATAGACTTTTGTATAAATATTAAATGACTGATATAGTATTACATACAGAAAATGATAATAATGTATAAAAAATTAAAAAATTAAAAGTTTTGATTAATAACAATATAAAATGCATTAATAAGTTTTGCAATTTTTGCTTACTAAATTACGTATGATATCTTATTTCTTGATATTATATAATTATATAATTCATTGCCATATAATTAGTTATATGCATCAATTGTAGAAGAAAAAAGAATGTACAAAGCTTTCACAGCTAGATTCTTAAATGGAAATGCAAAATTATGAAACAAATTTTTTGCGGTAAAAACTTGGATTTATTATATTTTTTATGTATTTCATCTTTATTTATTAAATTACAACTATATTTGAAATTTCTTTTTCTTTCTTATTTATTAATAAACTTTTAATTAATATCGATAATGAAATAGAGAAAAGAAAAGAAGATATAAACTTATATTTTTGTATTGGACACTTATGTTGAAAGACGATCTTAAGTGCTTGTTTACAAGGAATTTGTCAAACGGATATTTGAATTATAATGAGTTATAATTATGTATGTAATTTAATTTTATTGAATTAAAAGTAAAGAAATTATTTTAATAAAAGAAAAAAATAAATATTAATAATTCAGTAGACAATATATATATATATATATATATATATATATATATATATATATATATATCATTTAATATTAAAGGAGTATTAATTAATCAAGATCAATAATGAAAAATCAAAATCATGATGAAATATTGAAAAATTGAGGTGAATTGACAAAAAATTGATTATTATGCAAGGAAGAAAATTTGTTATTTCTCTCATTTCTGTCATTGCTATTGGCTCATCGAACAAAATGGGAGGAGCTATTCATCATCGTTCAAAATAAATTTATGATGAAGAATCTGAAATTGCTAAAAAATCTCATAAATATAAAAAATATATTAAATTTTGTTGAAAAATTGATTGCAAGGTAAATGATAAATAAAAAATATATACAAAAATATATACGATAATGGAAAATATAAATGATAGAACTAATTTGTGATATTTATGAATTATATGATACATATTGTAATACTAGATAATATGTGATAAAAGAAATGGGATAAATATCAATTTGTGGTATTAAATTTATATTTTATATTTGAAAAAATATACAATTCAACTTCAAAAATGATGAACTATAGCTAAAAATAAACAAATTATATCACATAATAAAGAAAAAAGGGTATAATTATGGATTATTTTGTTGCCTGTTTGTGATTTCTAGATAGAGAAAATATAATCATAAAACATAGGGATAATCATCATTGCAGTTAATCTGTCTGGTTAAAAATAAGATTGCGTAGTAAATCTCAACGTTGTATTCTGTGCTAACATTCGTGCACGATCGGCCATCTTCGGAACAAATCTCGCCGGAGGGGGGAGGGGGCCCAAGTGCAGTGTGCTTCTCGTTCGATGTATAAACTTGTCATTGATGTCGCGGCCAGTCGCGCGGTTTCTTTAATTCGCATTCGCATATGAGCGAATGACTGTAACAATGTTTGTGAAGTCCGAAGTCTGCTTTCGTACTAAATCGCACTAAAGTGCAGTTGTTCGCATCGCTATATTTCGTGTTGAATGAATATCCTAATGGAATATTATATTTGCAACCATTTCGTTCGTGCATCTTTTCTCTTTTTCTCCTTTGACTCTCATAAATTCTAATATCTATGAGAAATAATCTAGTTTTTTTTAAGTGATCTACTTTTAAGGTGATGAATTTTAATGTGACTTTTTTTGTAGATATATGTACTTTCTAATTTTCCTAGATTTATATAAAATTATACATCGGTGATATCGAGCTTTGCTATGTGTCTAAATACAATAGATTAACAAAACTATATAGGAATATATAAACTAGATATCTTTTCTATCTAAATATAAAGTATCTTCATTCAGAATCATTACACAATTTGTATAAAAGTTATACAACGGAGACTATATCTTTAGTCCGCCATCTTTTGTCTTGATATATTCATGGGTCAGGGCCCCATATAATCAGGACCCAATTTTATCACTCAATTTTAGTGAACAAGTTTCGCGATGATTTATTTGTATATCGAGTCATAAGCATAAAAACTTCTTATATCATCGAAATAAATGAACTTATATATTAAATCACATGTCTAAAGTAGTGACTTTACGTGGCCATTGATCCAGAGTGAAAAGCATATTGCGCACGCGCGCGCATATGTGTACAGTATACGTCAAAATATTAATGTTTTTTGTTTTATTAGATAATATCTATGTCAAAAATGATAACATAACATTAAAACATTAAGTAATAATAAATGTTATATTCGAAAGAACAAATGAAAAGAATATAAGATATATTACTATATATATATATATATATATATATATATAAAGAGAATAGGAAACTTGAGAAAAGTGGGGGAGTAGAGAGATCTAATTTTAGATGATAGCGTTCTTTTTCTGCTAGCTTTAAACAAAAAAATGTTCTTTTTTAGAACAAAATACTAGTAAAATAGATATTTTGTTTATTGACATTTTACTCATCATATTGAATTTTTATTTTAAACAACAATTACTTTAAATTCAAATAGAAAATTTCATTCAAAGCTATCTTCTTCGATTCTTTATTCTATATAGAAAAATATAAGGATATAAGAATATAAAAATATGGGAATATAAGAATATAAGAATATATTCAAAAATATTAAGAATATTCTAGAATATTAGATAAATATTTGAAAAGCTATATTATTGATTTCGATTTATATAGAAATTTATAAAGGTTATACAGCATATATATATATATATATATATATATATATATATATATATATATATATATATAAAATAGAAAGGGAATATTTTATCCATGATAATCTCACGAATTGTTTGCCAATTTCTTTGAAATTCTTAAATTATTTCATGATATTTATACAATTATAACATTTGCTGTTCAATACATATATGTGACATTAGCATTGCTATTTGAAAACAAAATCTATTGAAAGTCAAAGTCACTTTATATTGCTTTTTCTGTACTTACAGAAATATCTATAAAAATTTCAAAGTTTTATTCATTTTCTTAACAATTAGCAGTTTCAAATTACAATTATGAATTATTTATTGAATTATATATTGTAATTGTTTAAATTGTGAATGTTATTAATAGTGTATTCTGAAATAATCAATCTTGGGTGAATGTGAATAATATTTTATAACTGTAAAGATTATGATAATAAAGCTCAAGGTAACTATATCAATTTGTTAATTTATTAAATAAAATACCTTTAACTTATCGCTAATACTACTGTAACAAATACTATATAACATCTGCTTTATATATCGAGTTGATTTATAGAATTTATAGATTATGTATACATATATAATATTACAACATAATTATTTATAATATAATTATTCTTGCAATTATTCAAATTTTAACATATTTCAAGTAATTTTTATTTAATTATAGATTGGGAAATATTTAATTGATAGACAGAATTGCTGTGAGACATTTTACTTTATTCAATTTTATAATGGAGAATATGCAAACTGAGATAGCATGCAATTCAAAATCTAGTTCTATGTCCTCCAATATGAACAAAACTGATATTAATGAACTATCGAAAGAAAAAGAAGATGAATTATTATTTGGTGAAGAAGAAGAGGCTGATGATGAAGATGCACTATCTGATGATAGTTTGCGTTTAAGATTATCTGATGATGAGGATGTCGAGCAAGAAGATATTAGAATATATAGACATGTTTTTGAATTACAATCACAAAATGAAATAACTGGTATGTAATTAACCTTTAAATAAAAGATAATTTATAAATATAAGAATTAATATTATTTAATAAAGATGAGAATCGAAATGCAATTATGTTTGCATTTAACAAGTAAAATGTAAACCAATAAATCATCCACATGATATGAATGTAAATTCAGTATGATTTAGTATAAATAATTCTATATAAATATATTGGATAAGAACATGTTGTTTTGATAGAATATATATATAAAATCCAATAGATTGATGATAAAAAGCTATGAGCACATCTGTCCTATATTATAGGACAGACAATATATAATATTATATTTTAAGATTATATAATATATTATGTAAATAAAAGATATTGTATTTAAATATTCAAGAAATCATAACTTTTATGTAGTTTTATCATTAATTTGCCATTGTATTATGTTAATAAATTTCTGGTCTTATTTAATTTTTACTGTTATTTTACAAACAATATTATAAACTGCATATTATAATTAAATATTTGCAAAAATCTTTCTAAATAGATTTAGCACTATAGATTATTTATTATATTGTTAAGTAATTTTAAAATAGCTGGTTTATAAATCTCTTTTTAATTTCTTTTTTGGTTAATTTATTGCAAAGTATGATTTATATAGAATAATTGTTCAAAGCAATAGAAATAGAATGTGTTTTTTATGATAAATATAAAATATGACTAAATAAGATCTTTTAATGAAAGCTATTCTCAATATACTTACGCACAAATTGATATTGTTTATAGAACAATCATCTGCAGATGTCAATACAGAAGAAAAACTACGTTCAAAAAATATTATCGAAGAAACTGCAAAAATGGCTGTAGAAGAATCAATGCAAAGAAAGCTTAAGACAGGTAATATTTTAATTAAAAAGTAATCATAGTTAGTCATTAAATCAAATTGTTTTCCTGATGACATAAAAAAATTGATGAAAATTTGCGAACTGCGTTTATATAATCATTTCTTATTTTAAAAAAATTGGGAGATGACAGAAGAAATGAAACAGAAGAATCATATTATCAAAATCTGTTACAGCTATTAAGGCCTTGGAAAATTCAACATTACTCTCAGATAAATGTACATCAAAAACTGATATAATACATAATAATATACAAAATTCAGAAATTAGTAATGTAACTGCTATCAAATATAATGAAAGATGTAATTCCAAACTTAATAAAGAGTTAAATATTACAGAAATACTTAATGTATGTTCAAATGCTATATCTGAAGAACATATAACAAATTTGCAAAATGATAACTTATCCATAAATACACTGCCAAATAATTTATGCAATACAGAACAAACAAGCTACATTGAAAATAATTTAAAAGAGATGATCAGTGATTGTAAAGAAAAGAATTCCACAAATATTTGTATACTAAATAAGTCGAATAATATACACAATGATAGTTCTGTTTCGAATTTTATTAAAGATAAGATTTCTAATAATGAAAAATTATTTATTGTTACAACTGGCTCTAGTAGTAATAATGATAATTTAGTTGACAAGATAGTCAAGAATGTTGCAAACAATAATCATTCTACAGAATATTCAACAATTGTAAAAATTAATAATAAACAAGATTCTGTGGATTTAATTAAAGCAGATAATATTAATAATTCATTACATCAACAAGATTCTATTGAACATAAAAATAAAAAAGGAAATCTAAAAGATGAGCGTATAAGACAAGATAAATATATATCAAAGACAAAATCTATGCATAAAGGAATGGGTACTTCATTAATACAAAATCAAAATAATTTATCTAATGTAAAAGGCAGAAAAGAAATAATGAACGAAAATCATGATATTAATTCTGTAATCGAAATAAATAAAAATACAAAGTCTATGTTAAAAACCATCTTATTATCGTCTAATATGAAAAATCTTAATAATGAGAATAAAATAAAAAATGAAAATCAGAGAAATATTGATACGATCGTTCCAAGAAGGAGACGATCAAAAAGAATTAGTGCAGTACAAGATTGTGCTACTGAAGAAGATAAACAAGGTAGGAAATATTTTACATAAAATGCAAGATGTGCTCTCTATCAATTCTTACATCAAGAAAATTAAAGAAAAAAGAGAAACAGAAGACTTTGATAAAAAAATCTTACATATAGCATTATCTAGTAATTACATATAACAAACTGCGATGTTTGGAAAAGTTTGTTGAACATTTAATAAATAACTTTTATTTTGTACAAAAAATATTGATGAAATGCAAATACTTTAATAATTATATTTTTGTAAAGTTTGTACAAAGAAACTGTAATAAGAATAATTATTGAAAAAAAATAACGCAAATAATTGTCTTTAGAATTATGTGATTTTATTTATAAATTATAAAGAATATTTTGTAGAATAAATTATATTTTCCTTCTCCCTCGTTAGATAAAATATTTATTATATAAGATAATTTTAATATGCATTTATCTTATAACTTAAAATATTTTATTATCTTATAACTTAAAATTCTTGTTTCATATATATATATATATATATATCTTAATATATTTGTTAATCTTGTATTTTATAATTACAGATGGAAGAGAAAACGGACGACAAAAAAGAAAAACTGCTAGAAATGCAGAAGAGATAATCAGAAAAAAGTATCTTAATAGTGACAGCGATTTTAGTGATAGTACAGAAGAACTTGTAACGGTGAATCATAAATTAAATCAGGATATACATCCTACTTCATCTCCTTTATTAAAACGTAATTGTCCAGACAATGAGATCTGTAACGGCAATATTAAAAAAATGAAGATTGATATCAAATCTGAAGAAAATGAAATTAAGAACTTAAGCTTTATCGAAAAGTTTTTCCAAAGAAATATTAAAGAGAAGTTACCGAAACTTACGCAGGAAGTGAGTAAAAGAGCATCATATTGGAATATTCATCAATTATAATATAATAAATATCGATAAATAATAATTGTTTATTATGATTATTGATAATTAATAATCTGATTAAGGAACTTGAAGAACTTTTAATTCAAAAGATTGTTGAAACGATTACGATGCGTAGTGAAATCGGACAACTTAGAGAACAAGCTCGTATATCGGAGAGAAATCAAGAAATAACACGTACGAAGCTGCAGCAATTGATGAAACAAGTGAAGGATTTCGAAATGGTTTTGAATCGTAATGCAATAGATCGCCGCACGAATCTTGATAAACCTGTTGCGCCTATAAAGATAAATAGATCCGTGGGTTTACAAGTAAACTTTATAACGGTATGTATTACAAAAGATATATGTTTCATTGTATATTCATAGTATACATTTAATTAAATACGTTGTTGGATAGGAACATGGGATACAGAACTTACGACAGGTACAACAAACTTCATATATCAAATCTACGAATGTCCCTACTAGTGTTAGTTCTTCACTTCCTGAATCAAGTAACAGTATGACTAGTCCAAGACACGGTGGGATCAAGGTAAGATCGCCCCGGCCTATGATGAGTGTGTCTGCTCCCATTATTTCACAAAGTCCGATGCAAACGGCACCTCTTATTTCCACTGTGACGCCAGCAGCTCTAGTAGTTGCCAAACCTTTAGAATCTCAACATACAGTGACACTGACCAGTCAACCTACTGGTGTTCAACCAATTTTGCCTGCAGTAAGTAATGAGATTTATTCTGATATGAAATATATATAAGTTTATATTCTTTACATTTATATTTACATTAGAAAAAAGATGTTAGTAAATTTAGTAAATCTTTTTTATTTTCTTATGTCAGTATCAACTGATCTATCTGGAAACTAATGCATGATAAGTCATTGCTGCTAATATAGACACATTTTCTAACAAAAATATTGGTTGACAAGATACATTTGATATTAATGCTTTATTATTTTCAAAATATTCTGAAATATCAGAATTATTTATGAGATTTATTATGATGAAGGAATTTTAGCTATTCTATGTCGTGATTTCAAAGATTGAAATATGATTCTGATCTCAAAAATAAGGTGATGAAAAGAGAGCGTTTGAAAGTTTTAAAATAATTCAGTTCAATAAAGTAGAACTTTGCACAAAACAATTTAATGTTATAAAAGAAACTATTAACAGTTTTCTGATAGGCAAAGTGTCAATAAAATGTTAATAAAGTTAATAAATAAAGTTAATAAATATTAATAAATAGTGGAAATTTATGTATATCTTTAATATTCGTAATTAAATATAATTTTTAATATTATATTGTTTCATTATGTTAATTAATTTTTGTAGTCATCACAGCCAATTCAACCTATTCTTATAAATGGCAAAATTCCAAATCAAATTAATCGTCAAAATGCGACATTGATAACAACTCAGACAAGAAAGAATGACCTTATTGATCTTACGGATGAAGAAGAAAAAAGTAAATGTAAGTTTACATCTATGTTATCTTTTTCTATAATATTTATAATATACTATATAAGCTACATTTATACCTTTTCATTTACATTGTTTATATATATATATATATATATATAAATATAAATATTTATATATATAAATCACGCGCGTGCGTGCATGCATATACGTAAACACATATCTTAAATTTCCTTATGATTTGTCTTTTTTTTCAATGCTTTGGATATTTATATATAATTATTATATTTTTCATATTATTTAATATATTATATCTTATATTAGCAGCAAATGTAAAAGTTACAGCTGTAACTGCAACCTCTGTATTGGAACAGCAAATAAATGTAACATCAAAGCCTACACAAGCTTTCCAAAGGGTAATACAAACGATACCAACAAACGTAGCGATTGCGACACAACAAACTGGTATAAAAGTAATATCTTCCAATCAACCAGCACCAACTGCCATTGTAGTAAGTATTTTGTTCTTATCACATAATCATGTAATATCAGTATTGTAATAATACCAAAGATTTTAATACCATTAGAGTTTTAACATTACCACAAGATAGAAATACGAAATTATGGGACAAATGATTTATGATTTTTCAAATTCTTTTTTAGAATAATATAAATACATCCAGACTCACATATGTAATGCAAGGTACCGTAGGTTCACCAAGACAAGTATTGATAACATCAAACGCTAATCAACAGGTACATTAATAGCAATAATCTTTTTCATCTTTAATTGTAAAAAATCTTTTCCTTCTTTTATTTTTCTCTTTCATCCTTTTCTTTTTTTCTTTTATCTTTCATCTTTCATTTTTGCTTTCTCTTCCATCTTCCTCCTTTTTTTTTCCAGTAATTATGAATATATTAAAATATTGTTGCAAGTATATATAAATAAGAAATTTGGATTTTTTAGATACGACCAGTGACTTCATGTAATAGATCATCTTTTTCAACTGTTACGTATAAGACAGGTGATTAAATAATAACTTTTGTTTTTTTTAATTCTTTTTAATTTTTTTGATATTAATATAATATGCTTTATTTGAAATATGTAAAAATATGAATATGAAATATATAAAATAAGATAATATATAGAACTTTATGAAATATTATAATTATAATATTTTGTATCCTATCATTAATTTTACTCTTTTATAGGAATCTCAACAATCGCGAATGGTACTATGCGTGTACTAACTACACCAGCATCAAGAATAGAGATAAATAAAGTAAATATAAAACGATTTTTTCTATGGTATTTATCCGAATAATCATATTTTATTATTTTTATGTATTAGCATCCTGCACCACTGCCAGATACTCCAAATTATGCAACAACACCTGGTTGGAAACTCCCACCACCTGCTCCATCATTAAAAATTTCGAAAGTCTCGAATGGTATATTATGAATAATATCGATTTTATATAACTAATTTAGCAATTATTATTATCGGCTAATAAAATATTGTTAAAAGTTTTAATATAATATTAATATTATAGGTATAGTATTATCCTGGAATATGAATCTATCAGATAAATATGCAGATATTGCTAGTTACCAGTTATATGCGTATCAAGAAATAATTGGTGTAAATCCGAATACATCATTATGGAAAAAAGTAGGAGATGTTCGGGCATTACCACTACCTATGGCGTGTACTTTGACTCAGGTAAAATATAATATTAATTAGGATCAATTGCGGAGAATGCAGTAAATATTTTTCTCTATTGTACTATAAAAGTAATATTTTTGTTGTAGTTTTCTGAAGGTAACAATTATCATTTCGCAGTCAGAGCAGTCGATACACATTCTAGGAAAGGACAATATAGCATACCTGGTAATATTTCCCTTTAAAAAAAGGAAACAAAAGTATATTTCAAAATTTTTCTCTGTCTCTGTTTTTCCTATTATTATACTAAATGCATAATTGTGATATGAATAGTCTGTAAATCATCTCACAATAATATAGCACGATCGGATAGTTATTTTAGACGATATCAATTTTATGGATGGATTATTGAGTACAGTAAAGTAACAGTCCTTATTACTATTTTCGTAAATATTTCCGATCATGCGTGCATATATATTGTATATTATTGACTTTGTAAAATACTTTCTTTTAGAAATTAATTTTAATAAGCGAATTTTCTTTAATTAATTTTGCATACATTAAAAAAAAATATATACATATACATATATATATATATATATATATGTATGTATGTATGTATGTATGTATACTATAATTATAATTTTTTAATTATACGTTTAAAATGAATTCACGGAATTATCCTAATACCTCTATTTTCGGTTTATTTACGTTGTTTATTTAATGAACATTTGCAGTAATACAATGGACAAGGAATTCTAGTCAAAAGATTCCATCAATTGTAATCTCATGTACGTAGTATTAAAGCGAAGACTGTTTTTTTAAAAAAAATGTGTCATTATTATAGTATGAATAAGAAGCGATTAAAAGCATGTTGTTTAATCATTTGCATTGAACATTACTGAACATCAAATAAAAATTGAGGATACAAGAAATAATTAATATAAAGTAAAAAAATATTTTATAGGTATTTGATACTTCTATAATTTATAGTTTGTGAATTCATTTCGTGTATAAATGCGTGGAAGCGTATGTATATGTTAGAGAAAATATTAAATAAAAATATAGGAATTAAATATCATAGGAAAAAATTAATAATTTGTATTATTATATATTATTGTCTATATTTATAAATGCATATATTTATACACAATATTTTATTATTTATTATTATATATTGTTATGCGATAGTTACAGAGATAATTCCTATAAGAATATTTAATTCTATATGAAAAAACTAATTTGATGGAAAATAGATATTATTTGCATAGGCTTTATATTTTTGATACAATATATTTGATAACATAATATTACACAAAACAATACCACATTAAGATCATTTTAATCTCCATCGCTTTCCTTCGCTTGTTCAATGCTCTTTTTTTTCTATATTTTAGTTATATCGACAAAATAAAATCAAGTTTCAATTTTATGTTTTTTCAAAACAAATTGGCATTAATTATATTAATTTTATCTAAATTTGAGCTTGTGCTCTATTGTGGTGTTTTCATCAATATTGCTGGATTTTCTCAGCAATAAATTTTAAAGGATTATTATTTTTAATAATATAATTTGCTCAGTTTTATATTTTGATAAAAATATACATATGTACAGTGATATATACAGTAGTATATGGAAAAGGGAGAATTGAGGGGGGAAAGAAAGAGAAAAAGGGCGAAAAAGAAATAGAAAGAAAGAAGCAATTCTATGAATTTCATCATCTAAGTTGCTTGCATAAATATTGATATGTATATCTATTGCAAGTATGATTAATTATATATGAGCTTATAAGCTGCGATTGCATTAAATCATTTGATTGAATTTCCATTAACGAATTTCAATTACGTATCATGCGATAAAATAAAAATATTGAAATCAATCTTCTTTTGTATCTACATAGCTAATACATTTTTCAATTAATTTCTTCAGTTAATTTTTGTGTATTTCACACTTTATTTATTCTATTAATGTCACATTTTTCTATAATATTCTTTTATAATATTTTTCGAAATAAATATTCTACTCAGATTAAGTATACATTTTAATTTTATATTCAAAAATATATATGAGCATTTGCAATTTAGATATATTTATTTAAATTTCAGCTATAATTAATTTCTGACATAATATTTAATATTTCATTTAATACTTTAATACTATCGAGCAGAAGATTTATTATCCTCGCATTGTCGGCGTTTATTAGCTAGCAGACTATTAGTTGATATCTGTGCTATTAATATTTCGATTGGAATTAATATTGATACAATTTTTACAAATACTATTTGTTTATTACAATTTATTACGACTGGATATAATAATTGAATTTTCATTTCTGAATGTTTATAAATTCCTGTCTACTATTCTCAAAAATCATAAACTGAACTACGAACTGAAATATAATTCAAAATACAAAGTATAAATCAAAATAGAAACCGAATTTTAATTTGTAATAATAGATTTAAATAAAAAGTAAATGCTATTGACACTATTGCAAATGCTACTACAATGAGAAAATATAAAAAATTCTAAATTATTTCCCGAATTTCATAATTTAAATTCATTTACAAAAATTATTTTTTTCTAAAATCTATTAATTAAAAAAACAGTTAATATATTGTTTAAATACATTATTCGATTTAGTCAAAAATTGTTTCATTACATAAATTAAAAAATAATATATTAATTATATAATAATATAAATACTATTTATATTAAGTTTCTATATTAAATAATAATATAATAATGTAAATAAAATTTAAATGCAATAATATAAAATAGCATGTAATAAATAAAACTAATTTTTTAAATCTCATGCATCCTGAATCAATAGTGGCTACCAATGACAACATATTTAGATTCGAATAAGCCAATTGATAATACATTACGATTTTATTCGAAGTTGAATAATAAAATATTAACTGAAAATTTGCTTTGACCAGTTGGCATAGTATTAAAGAATATATACTTCAGCTAATACACAAATATTCCATACATCATATTAGGAATTAATTAATTTTAATTAAAGTTGATAAGAATAAAACATTAAATTCTGTAGCAAAACTTTATTGATATAATCTATTCTATAATAATATAATGTAATAATAATAATATAAATGAATATATTAAATAAATGTGTTCTTTGTATTTCTTTGATATTAATTAACTTTAAAATTAATCATTTATATTTTTGTATTTTTTAATCACAGAACATAATGTAATGATTTACATTAAATATTTTTAAATTACTTTATGTTTTATATATTCATTGTCAATATATCGACAAAATCATTTTCTTCTTATTCTCTAAATAAGGACTAGAATGAGAACTATTAATACTAATAATAATGACGGAACACAACTCTTTTTTAATCGGATTTTTTCATCATATAAATTCAATTCAAACAGTTTGATAAAGAATATTTATTTATTAACGATTTATTATAAAAAATTTATTCATTTTAAGAGCATAAAAGATTATTAATTAACGATTTATTATAAAAAATTTATTCATTTTAAGAGCATTTTTTATATTTTTAATAATGCAGGGTTTTATACGGTAAAGTAGTATAACAATCTATTAAATAAATCTATAAATCTATAAATCTATTAAATCTATTAAATTTATTAAATAATTTTCTGCAGAAGATAATTATAAAAGTTATACAAAAATATTAAAAAATTATATCATATATTATTATAGTTTTAGTTCAAGATAAAAATTTAAATTAAAGAATGAAAAATAGATTTGAAGAATTGTTCGTAAAATAGATATATCAAAGAAGGGAAAATAGAAAATATTAAGAAGAGAAATAAAGTGCTATACAAAGACTATACAAATAAAGAAGCGGATATTGTAAGAAGCGAGATTCAGTAGAATGTCAGTTTTAAAATTGCATTTTTTCTTTTTCTCTTGCTTTGGTTTTGCGGTAGATTGTTCTCTTATCACATTCATCCTTTATATGCATGATGTATGCTGAATGAATCATCCGCGAACTATAATGTTACAAAACAAAGCAATCTCGTTACTATTATCAATAATTACGAAGCATCGTTGTAGCTGCGACTGCGACAGCTGTAACTTTGACATAACGATATTCTCTTTTGCTCTCCGTTATTCGTCATGCACATTTAGCGAAAGAAAAGATAGAATGAAAACGAGAATAGAACTGCGCGGGATAGTTGCATAATTTGTGAATGCATCATATACTATAATAGAATGTATGCGCGATAGTAACGGTGAAAACATGGCGAATATAGTAACGCGGTTAATGTAAGCATTGGACGGAATGAATGTGTTTCGTATGCCGTGAATACAGTAAACAACCATAGCAGTGACAACGGCTGTGTCGACTGAGATGTAGTGCAGCGATCATATTGCAATCATATTAGCAGAAAAGAGAAAGAAAGGGAGAGAGAGAGAGAGCGAGAGAAAGTGAATAAGAGAAGTGAGTGGAAAAGAAACAAGCTGCATCGTTGCGACGACGTCCTCTGCGATATATTCGAACACGGCAGGAGCACGATCATTATCGGTGAGAAAGCGTCCTTCGACCGTCTTTAAGATCAATTCATATTTGTCATCGTGCATTCGGTCTTAGCAATTCATCATTCATTCCTGTACATTTGTGGAATTGTTTTCCGTGCTCTCTTTCACATTCTCCTCACATTCTCCTCTATATATGAGTGCAGACTTCCCGACACGTCGCTGCGCTCCCGCCGCGGCGGCGAAAGCAATCAGCTGTTGTGGTTACTGTCCCCTGTATGATATTCGACAATCCCGCGCTGAATTGCCCGAGGTCTATTGTGCTCTAAGTGTAATATCGTGTGATTTCACAACGTCTTAAAGCGTAACATCAACGCTGCGACGAGTTTGTAAAAAGGAAAGAGAAACTCGTCAAAATGATACATTGACGGTGAAAATCGTTTAATGGAGTCGTTTTAGTAAGTGTACGTGCACGTGGCGCACGTGCGAGTGTTAATATCCAACGACGAGGATTATGACGTACGGCGATTGTCAACGAACGTATTACAACCACCAGCCATACTGTGTGAATGCGCCATGTATATATGATCATTCGAGTTCATGCGTTCTCTCACTGTCAGCGGCGCGGAACGACCGACGACGAGTACAGAAGGCAACTCTCCGACGACGGCAGCGATCGACGTCGATCAACGGCGAGCACGTTCTTCTGCTGTCTCGTCGTCTACCGTGACCGGCAGCGACGTATGGGGGATGCCCAGCCTACATTCGCTCGTCGTAAGACGAGCACCTTTAATGGATATGGGTACCGCGACTAGTTCAGTGACGTCCGTTAATCCGCCCGCCAAGATTACGCCATCTAATCAGAAGAAGATTGACAAAGCTAAACTCAGCGGCATCAAGCTACCCTTGTTGCGCAAGGAAGCGAGCGTGGTAAATCTCTCGTTGACAGAGAGAACGACACTTGGTAAAGAATCGGATGCTCCTTTATTGCGACCTGAAAGCAGCGCTAGTCTAGAAGTACGCGGTGGCCGTGGTAACGGCAGCGGTGGTGGCGGCAGTAGTGGCAGTTGGATCAGTCTAGGTCCTGGCGCATTAAGGAAATGCGAGACCGCCGTAGGTCTAAGCACTTCGGCTTTGGAAGGAAGACCCATTAATCGCAGCAGAGTCTGCTCTCGTTGCTCCAGTTTATTGTCTTTGGCATCTAGCTCGCGTTATAGTTTGGCTGCTGGCAATTTCGTTCCTGCTGGCTCACAACAGACTATTGGACGAATATTCTGTAAATTATGTCTCGTTGATACCTCCTTTTCTAAAACATTCAAGATTGAGGGTTGCGGTTGTTCCTATTGTAAAGATGTAAGTCAAGTTCCAAGTATAAGCTTTACTATGTACACGAAGGAAGAGAAAGAAAGATACTTATGATTTCGTTTTTTGATAATTTCTTTTAGTGTATGCGTGCTTACGTGGAGTTCGAGATCGAAGAAGGTGCGTATGAGATTAGTTGTCCTGATGCTCAATGTGATCATGATGCAATGCTTTCCTTACGGGAGATATCAAGTCTTGTCAGTTCAGAACTAATGGAGAAACACTGCAAGTTTCGTTTAAATAGAGGTAAGTCATTATTGATCTCATATTTCTTTTATCAGATGATAGATGCAAGTCTATTATATAAGAAATAATTTCTTATATTAGATATTTAATTGAGATTATTCGCGTTAGATTCTGATATATCAACGTGATCTGTATACAGACGTATCGATGGACAAAGGACGTGCATGGTGTCCACGAGCGGGTTGTGAAACGATATGTTCAATAAATGGTAACAATGGCAGTGGCACTCCTTTGGGTCCAGTTCATTGTCCCAATTGTTCTACGGATTTTTGTTCAATATGTCGCGAACCTTGGCACAATGGGCCCTGTTCAGATCTTCCATTAGGAATACCCTTTGGTAGTGATCACATTAAATGCTGTCCAATGTGTTCTGTGCCGATAGAGAAAGATGAAGGTTGTGCTCAAATGATGTGCAAAAGATGTAAACATGTATTTTGCTGGTACTGCTTAGCATCTTTAGATGTGAGTATGAAATTCAAATAACAGAATGAAATTGTGCAATCGATATTCCAATTTCTAACATTATTTTATATATAATTTTATATATAACAAGTGAGATTACAATATTTTTAAATCATATAATATAATATAGCAGTAAAATATAATATATAATGTTATAGGATGATTTTCTGTTGCGACATTACGACAAGGGACCATGTAAGAATAAATTGGGCCATTCACGCGCATCCGTGATATGGCATCGAACGCAAGTTATCGGGATCTTCGCTGGTTTTGGCCTACTTCTACTTGTCGCATCGCCTTTGCTATTATTAGCAGCACCTTGTATCGTATGCTGTAAATGTCGCATTTGTGGTTCTTCCAGACTTGAGCAGGAAGAAGGCGACACAGCAACATAGAACCTTTCAAACTTTTTGATCGATTTTCGCTTAATTATTTTTTGAGCGTAAAATAAACATTTTTCTCAGACTTCTATATATATGGAAGACAGTACATTGGCAACTTATATAGATATACATTGCGTTTCATTAAGTTTACATTTTATTTTATTTTTGTGTTATCAGAAGACACATTTAGGATAAGAGAGGATAGAATGTATATCTCTTGTCAATCGGTCAATCGGTGCTTATTTGTGCGTATTTACTATACATTTATATTTTATATTAATTGAAAGGATGTTATAATTGACAATTATAATAGAGTTGTTTTCCCGATATACATTAATTTTATATGATCACCTGATAATTTTTATACAACGATTGATTATAAAACAAGTTTCACTCGTAATTGTGCGATTTAAACAAGTCGAAACTGATTTTACAAATAATAAATTCTTATTCACGAGAACATTCCAGAAATTTACATACATTAATATTATAATCAAATCATATTATCATAATCAAATTTATTTATATATTATTTTATAATACATGTCGTAAAATATTTGCGTTATAAATTATAATCATATTTTCATTTACTTCTGTTTACTAGAAAATATATTTTTTTATAAAAATTTTTATGATTTTTATGATTATGATTTCTTAAATAACAATAAAAAAGTACATCGATTATTAAATTATAAAAATTTAATATCACGATTATAACCGAAAAAGATAGTTATAATTGAATTGATCTATATTTTAGAACAACAGTGTATATCTATATGTGTGCCCGTCTCTCGAATTATTGTGTAAAATTCAGCTTTATATTCTTATTAAAAAATGAAGTTTAATTATGAAGTATTAGATTATATAATATTTTGTTTTTATTATTTTAATTTATGGGTGCTTTCTTGTTTACATATAAGTTTTGATAATTTATATAATCGCATGTACATTACATGTACATTAATTTAGAATGAGTAAAGATAAACCTATTACATACAAAAAAAAATATTTCATGATTGTACATTTTATTGAAATTGAAGGAGTGCTATTGTTATCATGTATTTAACACGTTTGTTATTGAGTGATATATGAATTATGTAATTAATGTTTGACATTAAGATCTATAGATCAATATGTGCCATGTAATTATGAAATTCCACAGAAAAAGTATTCCTTCGAAGTTGAAAATACAATGACATAAATTCGAAACGTGTTAACTACATTCATAATAAATATCTATTATGCATTATAAATAAAATTTATATTATTAAAGATCATGATTATGAATAATCAACTTTGGACAATAGTCATCTCAAAAGGACAGGCTCTTGTCATAAATAATAAATAATATGAATATTAAGCAAATATACATATATGTAATTATATAACAAATATATGTGGTATTTTCTACATATATGTATAAATAAAATGAACGTCTAAAAGGTAAAGGAAATGGGAAATGTTAAATTTGGAAGTGACAAAACGATGCATTTCTTATAAACGCGAAATATAGCAAACTATTTGTGTTACATATAAGTTACTACATAAACAATTTTCATTATTTTACGTCAGAATTGTTAAAAATCTCACATACAAGCGAGTGCGTTTGTTGTATTATTAATATTATGTAAATATATAAAAAAATATATACATATGCACATATGTGTATGTTATTATGCATTTGAGTATACGTACACTCGTGTCAAAAAATAAAGATATAATGGTATAAGAATATTATATCGTCTTTGTCTTTTCAATTTTCTATTGAATATCTTTTTATTTTCGATCTTTATTAACCATAGTTTATGTGATAGTTAAAGAAGCGACAGCATTCGAAACTTGAAAATTCGCTTTAGATTTCTGCAAAAAAGTTCATTAAATATTTATGAAATACATATATACATACATACGCGCATGCGTGCGCATGTATGTGCATATGCAATGTCCCGCATAAAACAGAGACAGAAAATTGCCCAAGGTCTACCAATCAATATCGATGACGTCAAAACCAAGAAATGCGGCATAAATTATTTTTCTTCAGGTCAGATCTAGCATGTGAGAATTTAACTGATAAAAAAAGATGAAGCTTTATTCGTTTCGCTGCTGCTGGATTTATATTTTTATAATATATTGCACATTTATATAAATGATAATGAACACGTTAAAACTATCCTATTTTAAGAGAAATATCTAACTAGGAGAGCATTAAGATAGAAAGAAGCTACCAACTTACTCTGATCGTTTTTACTTTCTTTGTCAGTTTTATACATTTGTACAGAATTGTCGAAAACGGTTTCAACCCCCAATGAGAACTTTTTTAGGAGCTCAGCCAGAAGTCAGATTTTTTAATGAGATTATTGTAAAAAAGATTATTGTATAAAATTAGCTACTATGTATAATTACGTTTCTTTTCAATCGCATTGATTTATTTCTAATTTCAAAGATATATAAAATGAAATCTATACGTCTTTCAATTGAACATTTTTTAATAATATTTCAAATATATATATATATATTTAATTGAAGATGTATATCAAATGCAAAATTTTTTTATATTCCTTAGTAACGAAATATCAATATAAAAGTCAATAATTTTATGCATTCTTATCAAATAATACGAATAATGTATTATGATTGCAAAATTTTTATTAAAACCATGAAGAGATTATCGATCTGTAAATTTAAGTGAGAAAAGAATATCTCCGTTTGTTTTATAGAACCATTTATTTTTTGCTACATAATTTTTAATAATATATGAAAGTATATTATGAGATAAAGAATAAAAATTAATCGGAATGAAAAGATTCGTATTCGAGAGGGAGATATGTTAGATAGCTGATGGAATGTGCACAAGTAGCAGGTTTCCGCTTGTTAAAGTTTCATGAACCCGCATGCTTGACAATTTCATGTTATCTAAACATATCACGCTTACTGATGTTAACGGACCACTAACAGATTGGCCAATATATATTTTACTCTAACACATCTGTAATCTTCCTAAAAAGCTGCGGGATAAATTTTAGACACGCACACGCACCAAACACACACACACACACACATACGCGCGTGACACAAATATTTGTTAAGGAGAGAAAAATAGAGAAATTGGGAGTAAATATGTTATAAGATAAGTAATAAGATATTATAAAAATGGTAGTATAATTATAAAACTGTTATTTACCAGGAGAAAGAACATAAAAATATTGAACTAAGATTAATATGTATATCTAAGTAAAATAGAAGCAAATAATAACGATAATAAACGAAGATTTTTAGATGGATGGATTACTTAAGAAGACCCTTAGCTTTGAATAAATCTCTCATTAATCCTTTCAGATAGCCAATCTCGCGTTGTAGATCTTTCACTTGATTTTTCAGCTTTTCATTATACTCCGTGAGCTCGCGCTCTTCACCCTGTATCTCTTTAATTTCCTGTTTCTTCTTTTGCCTGTAACGTGTAGCTGCGTTTTTGTTTTGTTCTTTTTTTCGCACTTTTTTGTCTTCAAGGCATTGAGGATAAGGTTTATGACGATTCCTTGAAGAGTCATAAATTGATTGCTTGAGACTTCGCCTCTCGGATTCGAGATTCCAATCTGGATCGTCAGTGGAGTCCTCGGTCGAGATGCAACTACCGCCCGAGCTAATGCACGGACTCGATGGTGGCTGTATGTCCTTGGTGTGCGAGCGAACATATTCATCCACCACTGCTAATTCGTGCGCGACGTCTCCGTTAAGCGCACTCAGCGATACGCTTTCAGCGTTCCATTGACGTGGGGCATCGCTCATGCAAACTGGGTCTTCCGATGGAATACCCATGTTGTATATCGATTGATTGGCCGGAAATAGTGTTTGTACGGGTTGCAGGGTGACCAGTAGTTGCGTATCCACATTAATTGCTTTATGTGGAGGTGATTGCGGCGGAGTAAGTGTAGAACTGGTCGGTGGAATGATCTGATGGCAAGCCTCAACATCTCCCAAAACAGTTTCAAATTCTTGTAATAAAGTCTGCGTATTGTCATGCTGTTGTGTTTTCACGATGGTTGGATAAATAACTGGTGAAGATTTGATCGGATTTTCGGGAATTGGCAATTGTTCGAATATGGGTAACACTATCTTCTCTTCCAACCAATCCGAGAAGGGTTCTACAAATAAACGGATTACAGATTAGCAGCAAGTAATTACTTAAGTTAATTTCTGAGAAGATATTCTTTTTTAGTGGGATAGCTGTATTGCGTAATTTTTTGTGTTGCAATGTAAGTGCAATTGTAAGTGTTTTAAATTAAAAATTCATTCATTTTTAATTAACATTGCTTATCAGTTCACGTGTTATAGACACGGAACTATAGCTGGATAGAAACGATGCATTAGTTTATTTGTGAATAAATCACATTGCGATATTCTATTCCTTGATACGCATATTACGAAGCAACACAAGACGCAATATACATTCTAGCAATGTAATATGCGACAAGAAAAATAGTAAATATGAGTAGCAAATTTTTGTTGTATTTCTTGTATTTTTTGTTATATTGTTTATCGTATAATATCCTAAAAATTATATTTAAATCTATTTTTTATTTTATCGATAATGAATATTGAATCGAAATGTAATTTTTGAAATTTTCTTTTCCTTGCAAATGTATTCTTTTATTATATCATTCATATCAATAGTATCATTCATAATATGAAGAAAAAGATTTTATTTTATACACGATTCGTATTTTTATAAAAAAAATAAAGAAAAACAATAAAAATGACAATATTAATGAATCTAAATGTGATATGTAATATTTCTTTTTTGAGATGCTTCACTTTAAGATATATTGATAATTAATAGCATTTATCATTACAATATGCATGAACAATAAAATAGGTGTGGCGTGACACATACACACGCGCGCGCGAAATTCCATGTACATTATTATTTTAATTAGGGAAGACAAGTTTCTCGTTTGCAATCTTTCTAGTTTATAGCACGATCAATTTATCAACCATTGTGCAAATGTAAAAGCATCATTTTTAAAAAATTGTTTTTCTTGTTAATAATAATAATAATAATAATAATCACTGTACTTGTAAGATCTTGTTAAATAAATATATCCGAAATTTATCCGATTTGAAATTATATTTATCTTTATATGATTCTATAATCATATAATTTTGTGTACAATTTTGTGTTAGAATTATAATTAAAAAGAAGAAAAGAAAAAGAAAAAAAAAACAAATGAAAATTCATTTTTGCATGATAGTTTTCGCATTAAGACATCTAAGACAACCCTGACCTATTTTCTCATGAAACTTTGATCAACAAGTATCAGATGCTGTTATCTTCATTTAAATACAGAGGGCAAAAGGCTAGATAAGAATGCTTTTCTATTTGGTCATATGTTAGATACAAGAATTTTCAATAAACTCGCGAGTTTCGCGAAACGTAGTTTCAAATTAGCATTATAGTAAGATTTGTTGAAATCAGCTATGTATAAATTCGGCACACATACACACACATACGCGCAAACAGCAGCAAACAGATCTTGTTTAAAATTTTGTTTTTAATAATTTGATATATTATTTGCAATACACATAAATACGATAAGAAAACATTCTTTATTATTGTAATTTTTCTTTTTACTAAGTGTTGCATATAATATGCATATAAATTGTTATAGATAAGTTATAATATTTTTTAAATATTAATCATTATAATAACCTTTTTAAATTTAACATTTTTTATAATGAAAACTAATCTTTCTCTCAATAAAAATATATACAAATAGTAAATAAAATTAGTATGAAGAAAATGATTTTCAAATGAAATTTGGAATATTTTTGTGGATTATGAAAGAAACGTATTCTCAAATGATATGAATATTCTGAAGTTATAATTCGCACAAATATGATAATGTCCGCTGTTTACATTATCGAGTGTGCGATTTGTCGCATTATCTTTTATTTTCATTCTAAATTAATGAGCAATGTCTGGAACTCTCGTCGAAGCGTTAACGAGAGACTTTGGCAGATAATAAGAAATTCATTGCCCATGAAAAATCAAAATATTTCGCTTCATATGTATACTATACGCTTATTATTAATTAATATCATAAAGTTAAATTAATAAAAGATTTATCCAAGATAAGACTATTTTATTTAGAAACAGAACATTTTTTATTTTAATTAAAATGTACTAAGCATTTCGTACAAATGCTACCTGTAGAAATTAATCTTTTAAGAAAAGAAAAGAAAAGAAAATAATGAAAACATTAATAGAAACGCTTAAGGCTATTTTTTTTCAAATAATAATAATAATAATTAATTTTCAGATAATCATATCATATCATGTTTAAAAAAAAATTCTTTATAAAGAAACGGAATGTATTGTAATAATAATACAATCATTAATACGTATTAATTAAATTAATACGTATACAATTAAATATCATGTACAGTTATATTTACATGTGACTAGATAATATGTTCCTATTTCTTTTTTGTCCTGAAATTTTGTATTATGTGCCGAACCTGAATGAGGGACAGTGAAAGAGAGTGAGAGGTAAAGGGGAAAAGGAAACCTACCACTGTAACATAAGCCAGCCATAGTAATCGTGTGTAGCTTGGTATTTCCCTTGTTAGAGGAACAGATGGAAGGAAGTTGGTTCGGAGTGCGTATTTTGAATATAGTTGTTAGAAAATGCCGATGATTCTAATGAGATCGTTCCTGTGGCAACGCCGACATAACGTGTTGTATCTTGTATGGAGGCGAAGGGAAACGTATATAATCCTCCTACATACGATCGTAACGGATCTGAATAATCACTCAGCGTCTCTTGACAAGTTTCTGAGAGTTGACGATGATCTCTCGATTCCACGTGTAACTATATGCGAACTGCATGCTATTATATAACATTAATACACTCCACCATTGAGACGCCGGATCGTTTTCACGGGTAAATTTTAGAGATGCCAGTCTCACAGGATTACCGGCGTCACGTCACTGTTCTTGTCAAGGCACTAATGCCCATGCAATACTGTTATTGTGTTTCTCACTTTTTAATCGGTGTGTCTTCAAAGTAATAGACTACAGATGTTTTATGATATTCCGTCTCGCCTTTTTTTGCGCCATGATAAGCGAGTTCATATGGAATTTTATTGTCTTTCCATTGACAATAAATATAAATGTTTAGATTTCGAATCTCGATTTCCCTAAACACGATAAAAAATAGACACACGTGTTTTTGCTGGTGAATGATAACATTTGGCGCAATCTCAAAGGAGTTACTTGCTGTAATGTCGTTTATATATCGTTTTCTTACGTTCCTCTTGGAAATGCACGCGCGAAGAGATTATATTTCACTCTCTGCAAAATGGATTAGCGGGATTTTCCAATAATGGCAATCTTGTGCAGAATTGATGAGTATCGTTTGAATCCTATGCGAAAATGATGCGTTTTCGCGAAATCGACAAACGGCACCGATAAGAGATCCGAATATACAAAATGTCACGAGCTAAGAGAGAAACGCAATATCGAAACACCGATTAAGTTTGCGAACCCCGCAAACTGCCGCAGATGGCGAACAATTAGACACTGATGTCGCACAATGGTTCAGCGAGCGACGATCGTAGAAATTATACTTCGTTGACTTCTATATCGCCCCAAGACCACTCCTGCTTATCTTTGGACTTTCCTCTCTACCGTCCCTACTCCCTCTTCCCAATCTTTGCGCTGACACTGCCGTCACCCCTCCATCGGCCTCCAAGTCAAAGCCATTTGTGTAGAGGTTAACCAGTTTGTCCCACTCTCTTTTGCAGAAAAAAAGGAAGAAACATAACGGAGTGACAAAGAGAAATGCGCGCACGTTTGCATACGTGCGATATGGTGAGAAAGAATAAAAGCGATACTACGAAATACCAAACGAAAATACCAGTTTTCATATTTTTTTTTATATAATGGAAAAATGCGAAAAGTAGGCGATTCTTAACTGAGTTAACATTCATGTATATCTTATCATATCCTATACTGCAACTCGCTCGCGTTATATTGCGTGCGTGGAGATTGTCAAGTATTTATCTCTCGACGCATAATGTAACTTTTTGCATCTCACTCCTTTAGAATATCGAGATACTGTATCATTGATTTATACCATTATTCCTGTTTTTAAGTATATTTATAATAGCGCCATTTGAGATCATGATAATCGAGATTTCTAAATGCAAATATGTGAACTGCATAGAATTAGAATTATATAGTAATAATATGCCTCCATATAACTTTAAATATAAATTTTGTTCTAACAGCTGTTTTATTTAACATGTCAAAAAAAATAAATACAAAAATAAACAAAAAATCAATATAATCCATATAATTATATGCATCTTGCAATGTTATATTTTGAAACAAATATTTCAGTCTAAAAATAACAATTGATAATTGTATGATATAAATAACTTTGTAATATTCAAATAATTAAATTATATTGAAAATTATTATTAAATTTATATTGCAAAATAAAATCAGTAATTAATTTTTTATTAATTACATTCAATCAATCAATGTTCGCTAGACTATACTTCTCACAACAAAGGAATATCTATATCAATATGTGATAACATATATATGATAACAAGCGTAAAATATAATTTTTTTTCAAGGATGTAAGTTTGACTTGTTAATACTGTTTCAAAATATCAACTAATAAATTTTAATAAATTTTAATGAAATTTTCTAAAAAAAGATTGTAACAAACAATTTAGATATTTTTATAATATTGATTACTTCATGTTTTCTTTGCATATATAATTTAATAATAGATTTTTGACTAATTTGAAATTAAATTCTAAATAAGTTTTATATATAACAATTTTATATATATAAGATATTATAAATTTTATCTAACTTTTGTAGCATTCTTAATATAGATCCCTAATATAGAAAATTAAAATATAGCAATAATTTATCACTTTTTATCTTATGAAATTTTTCTTTAGAAAAATACATTTATGGAAGTATTTAAATTAAAACTTAATAAGATAATAATTGGTAACAAAAATTAAATTATATTAACGATTGCCGATAATAATTATATCAAATACAAATCTTTTACAAATACAAATTATAAATTCATTCTTGCATCATTTGCAAGAATTTAAATAATATTAAAAATAACATTTTCAAGACAATAGATTACATTTTTTGATAATTTATATTATAGTTTACGAATGCATTAAGCTATTAAAAGAAAAATTTATATTTTTAACATTTAATTTTTTAATTTTTATAGCTAAGTTAATTTAAATACTTAATTAACTTGTACAGCACAGAATATATAAATATATAAAATTTTTGCTACTATTTTATAATATATGGTCATACTGACTTTTAATATCAACTCTTCTTAGATAACAATTTTGAAGAAGATAAGACTAATAATTTAGATATGTGTTTAATTCTATTTTCTGATGTTAACTAACATCAGAAAACTGATGTTAACTATTCCAATAATGAGACATTAAAATAGATATACTTTCAGATATACTTTAAGACCTATCTTAAGATATAATTACGTTATTAAAAATTTTATGTAATAGAATTATTGCTAATTTTAATGTTATATAAAATATTATATCATTAATTATATAAAAAGAATAAAATGGTACCTTCTTTAATCCATTCATCCAATTCCTCCAAAAGTTTCTTAGCCACTTGTGCACGGGAAGGACAATCATCATACATAACAGGTTCCGCAGCATTTTTAGGAATTTCTACAGATTTGTCATTGAGTAAAAGCCAATCATCATCAATATCTAATGGTGGCGTCCCAATAGGGGACACCGGTTCGTACTTCCACATGTCTATTTCGTGGTGTTGATTGGATGACATTTTTTATGCAAATCCAACCAAGAGGTATTAAAGAATGATGAAAAGAAATTTGTGTCGAATCGACGAGATAGTTTGCAACAAGCGCCATATTGGCTCTGAAAAATAAATATATTTGTACATTATTATCATTAATTACAAAATAAAATTGTAATAATAATATAGTAAACAAAGTTAAATTTAATAAAATTCTGGGCAAAATAAATCTATTTTCTCTCTTTGCTCTGTGTGTATGTACATGTATATTGGTTCCTATCAATATTAAAAAAAAAAAAACTTTCATTTTCCTCTATTATTTTTATAAGTAACAAATTCTGTAATTAAATTTATTATAAGGAAATTATAAGTTTTCTATAAATTTTTTAAATTAAACTAAAATTTTAAAAATGATTAGTAGAGTAGTATAAGTATGTAACTAAAGTTTCGTATTGCGCGGAAGTCATTCAATATCTAATTTTTTTCGCTTATCTTCGCGGAAGTTAAATTTTCTTTCGTAAAATATTCGTAAAATATCTTTCGATCATATTCTGCAGTCTATCATCAATTACATTTTATCTCGAAACATTTTGTGTCACGTTATGATGCAATATGAGGCTATCATCTGACAAGACTTTGCAGCGAATTCGAAGTGCATGATGTGTTTTGGATGCGAATATTTGCATCATTTATTAACGTAATGCATTATTGCGCAATGAATGAAAAAAAAGCTTGACAATCATCATTATTGTAATTTGTATGCAATGCATGATTCACAAAATGGCTGCCTCTTGTGACGCACGCGATTCGGAAGCGATATGAACGTTTTATGGAGTTTTATTTAGAATTAACATTACTCACTCCATGATTAAAGGAGGGCGTCCGCACACTTGCGTGTGCAAGTTTTTGTTGAACTACACACTCATCTTTCTCGTATTCTGAAACGCTGAGAAAGTCCAAACGTCCTCTTTATCAGCTTCATGGATGAGAAATGCGAGCATCGGTTTCCGTCTCCAATTCAATCGACTAAATCACGTGACTTTTTCCACTACTCTCAATATCATGAATATAAAAAACAATTATATAGGAAAAAATGAAAATATACATTATATGTTTATCAATATTAATTAATAATTATTAAAAATATAACTTTGATATTTTAACAATAATCATAATACTAATATTTAAATATGACAGCAATCGTTAAATACTTGAACCAGAATGATGAATATCGATTGTGGATATCGATTGTAAATTTTATTGTAAAGTCTTTATATACATGATACTAGTAGAAATCAAATTCTTGAACAAAAATAATTGTTAACTTGGATGACTTTAGATAGCGTATTAAGTATTTAATTTATTTATTTAAATTATATGTTTATAGTTACTATAATTATAATTTAATTGCGTCATTTTCATAATTTTTGCAGTTATTTTAAAAACTTATATAACTTATATAATTAAACTTATATTATAACATTAAGAAGCATTAATCAATAATAAATTAAATTGATATAAAGTGAATAATTATAACAAAAATATAGGACAAAATATATTTTTTAATACGAGATTTATATCTGAGATATTTATTCAAGTTGCCTATGATACGATTTAAGTTCTAGTAATTTTTTCTTGAATTGAGATTTAGATGGATTTTTAGTATCATGAATAAGATGAATAATCATGTGAATTTATACTATGTTCAACGTTCACGCGACATCCAATATCCAATATCCAATATCTAATAGCAGAGTTTGCTTTCTAGAAATCAAATATCGCTGGTTAGAACTTTAGAAATTTTCCTATTAGCTATCAAACATTGTATATATGAATCCAGCATTTCAGCGTCATATTTTATATTATATACAATTGTTGTTTTACATTTGTCATTTTCTATTTCCAAGAAACATAAGCGACATAAAGCTCGTATTTATAATTCATTCATAATCTTTATATCCTTAATAATAAAAACTAGTCCAAGTTCGAGAAAAAGTTATTAAAGAAAAGTTATTAAAACGAATTGTAAACATAAGCAAGTTAGATAAATATTTCTCGAATATATAATGATGTAAATATATAATGATAAAGATATAATATATAAAGATAAATAATATAATAAAATAAAAAAATTTATAAAAGTATGTATGAACAATTTATTTGAATTGCCTATGTCCTGCTATGCTCATAATCCATAACTTCTAGTAATTTTTTCTCGGATTGAAAATTCGGATCGATTTCTAATATGAAAACAAAGAATATATCCAATAATATAATCGCTTACTAAGTGGCTAAGTAGTAATTGTATGATTGCCTAGATTTAAAGATAAAAATTTATCATGTTTGCTACTTAGCTATGAATTGTTGCAGTACAAGTGATAAGCATCGGATTCTAGAAAATTCTATTAGGAGAAGTCATTGAAATTCTTATTTATCGTTATTTCAAAAAAGTATTTATGTACTTTGCTGCAATCTTTCTTATTACAAAAAATATAATTATTATATAATTTATTTCGCAATTTGGCTATAATCTTGCATCAACCATTATTTTGCCACTCAATCATTATTTTGCCTTAACTTGTTTTAACTTAATTCTGCTACTCGAAGCCTTTGTAGGTTCCCTCAATACAAAATCATGGAAATGAAAATATCTCACAAAAAGATATCTCACTATTCAATAATATTTATTAAGTCATATTTACATGTATGACAACTTATTGAAATTCACTAGAATCTACTAGAATTCACTAGATAAACTTGCATTGAATCATGGATTAAGTGCATTAGTTTCTATAATAGTTCATGTCTGAGCAATCGGATGTGATTAATAACTATTAAAAATTTTATAAATTTTATAATTTTTAACATTTACTATTTACTATTTTTTATAAGTTTAAACTTTATAGATATAATATCTTAATATGTATTAATTATTAACAAAAATTGTCTGTGATAATGTATTAATATTATTTCATACAAAATATCAATGAATTTATTGTTTGCAACTCGTATCGTATATTAAACAATTCGAAAAGCAGAAAATATGCTTTTATGAAAATTTATTTCCTATCAAAAATTAACCAAACATATGATTAATGAAAGATTTTATAATTATAAAAATAAAGTATATAATACTTATATATTTACATTACCAAAAGAAGTAAGAAATGAGAACATACACAATTTATCTTAAAATTGTATATATATATTTTTCGCAAATAATTATAATATTAAAGATCTATTTATTGTAAAAACATATTATACACATATTTAACATAACAAAATATTTGTAGCTATAACTGAGATAAAACTAATTTTAACAAAAAGATGTAGAATATATATATAAAATATATATTATTAAAAAATACTTTATTTTTATAACACGTTTTATGTATAAACATTATAAATATATTATATAAAATTGAAAATGTGTTATCTAATATAACACATCTTTTTATCTTAATTAAATATTAAGTTTATCAGAAACATTTGTGTTTTAGCCATAATAATTGTTTATATGTATCTATTGTAAATATATATCTGTATGGACAAGTACGTTATACAAATAGATACATTAATATCAATCCAATAATATTATTAAACTGATATAAAACTTATCATTATAAATTAAAATAAAAAATGCAAAAGTTTGTGCTCTTTTATATAAAAAATAAAACAATCGATAATTATTTTTTATTCTGGGAAGATAAACAAAACAGGATAAATTCTAGACATAAAGAGGATGTACGAATCTTATGAGTTGATATAATAAATATATCTTTAATATTTTAATTATTTGTAAAAAAAATGTATATACAGTTTTGAGATAAATATGTATGTTCTCTTTTTTTGAGATAAATATGTATGTTCTTATCTTTTAATAACATATAAGTATTATATAGTTTAATAATATATATTTTATATACTTTAGTAATATATAAATATTATATACTTTATATATATTTTTTTCGAATAAGCTAATTAGCTTTAGAAATAGTTTTTACATGTAAATACATGCACATACGTACACACATACATATATACAAATGCACAGTGTATACATATAGTTAAGCATATTTTTTTTATTAAATATTTTTATTATTATAATTTTTACATTTTGATATGAAAAAATCTAATAGTTTTATGTTTTATATACAATGAGAAGATTTTTATATGCACTTAAGTTTTTAGAATAATTAAATTTTTTTGTATATTAAAGATTATATTTTGAAGATTATACTTTTAGAACATTTATGAACTATATTTTAAATCAAATCAGAGATTGCTTATCAATCCTATCTTTGATTAGTTATTATGAACAGACAATTCAAATGGATAGACATGAATAGACATTTCCAAATACTCTACTTTTACTTTCTAATACTTTACTAATACTTTTACTTTCAATGTTTCACAAAACAATCAATCAACATCTGCTATCATAAATATTATATAAATGTTTAGTGTTAGATAATTATTTATCTAGTGATTTTTAATTCAAACATAAATACATTAACTTTTACAAATATTTTGCATTATGAGTTATAGATAACTGGAATATTTTAAAGTATCAAATACGCAAAATGCTTTGAAACATTTGTAACGTTAAGTGCATCGCATCCATAATTATATATTAGATCATTTATTATTTTTGTATATAATTTTTAACTGTATAAAACTGTATAAAACTCAAAATGTTTTGAAATATTTGTAACATTAAGTGCATTGCATCCATAATTATATTAATGTTATTAATAGATCATTTATTATTTTTGTATATAATTATAATATAATATAATAATATAATTTTTAAAACTGTATAAAATTGTATAAAACCGTATAAAATTTTATATAATTCTTTAGCCTTATGATAAGAAAATGGAAAGGGATTAGCTAAATAATGCTATAATTATTAAGACGGACAAAAAAATTAATATACTAATGTTATATTATAAATAGAAAAAGTTTATAAATATTTTCATGCGTTTTATGATATGTGATAATAATAAAAGAATAATGTAAAAAAGAATAAATAAAATAATAAGCAAGAAAACAAAATTATTTTTATAATTCTTAATATATCATTCTTAAAGAAATTTATTTTATAACTATAAAGAAATATTTAAAGAAATGCATTATTTATAAAAAATATCTTTGAAATCGGTAATAATTCTAAAAGTAAATTTTAAATAGAAATTTTAATATGGAAACGTTAATAATCATTTTTGAATGGGAGGCAATTAAAGTTTATAAATGAAAGCTGAAATTTCGTGTACTCAGATATATTGAAATATAACATATATTGGTTATTTCTAATTCTAAGTATTTAATATTTAATTATGTACATACAATGTCCAAATATGCTATATACGAGAAAAAATATTTTTTAATTATATTATTATATTAATACATATTTATACGATAATTATACTATTGTTAAAGAAGCTCTGTTTACAAAAGCATCTATACTATTTGATATTTTTAAAGCTTAATAAAAATCAGTACAGCTATGTTATTATGATCTTTAATCGCTTCATGCTTCATGCTTCAAAATTATTTTAAACATTTTTGCGCATAAGACTGTATATAAGATATGATATCTATCTATCATATAAGATATATCTCAAAATGTTCATTAGAATTTGCCCTAAAAATTATTACTGATAATTTCAGAGATATTATATATATATATGTTAAGAAAAATATTATTTCCTTTTTCTTTACTTTTTTTATTTAAAATAATCTTGTCGAAAATTTTTATTTAAAATTCTTATTTAAAAACTGACTTTTATCCTGATTCTCCAGTTTATATTGATTATATCCCATAATTTCTTGTCAGGTAATTTCTCAAAATACGTCGATAATCATATCAAGTTATTGACTGAAAATGCGACGAATTCATAAAAAAGTCAATCAGCTTATATAGCTTATTTCAGGAAAATATTTAATAATCATTTATATTGAAAATGGTGTTTGAATATGAATTATATATATTTGTTAAATATTGAATATTAATATATATAGTCTATATGTAGTATAGAAGAAAAGAATTATCAGTAGTGGCCCATATCAAAAGCTTGAATCGGCGAAGCCGATATGTATGCACATGTGTGCACATGTATGCTAGACGTATCGCGTCCAGAACAAAGGACAACCGCGAAAGAACCGTTGAAACTGTCGAAAGCTCGCGGGACAACGTGATTCGTCCAGATCAAATGATAATATGTAGCAATTGGCCAATTCTGAAATGTAACATCACTTTTGGGTATATAAAGAACGACGATAGAGTAAGAGAGTAATAGAGTGTATGAGAGCAGAGTGAGAACAGAGTATGAGTAGTCAAGTAATTGTAGAATTGTGAACGGCGAAGACTATGTAGTCAGATATCCTATTGAGAGATGTTATATCTTTGCAAAGAAGAATAAAGAGCTTCTTTATTTATTGTTCCATCAATCTGAAACGTCGAAGACCTATCATACTTAACAATTCTATCCGGATAGAAATATTCTACACATACATATATATGTTTATTAAATTATACATATACTTTAGATTAAAATATATATTAAATTAAATTTTAGGGAATAAATAGGGAATAAATAGGGATTGTTATTTTATTTTAACCGTATGTTTATATATGTCTAATAAAAAGAAATATATATAACAATGTTATAATTGTTCCCTAAAATTTAATTATTCTTATTTCTTAAAAATAGTATAGATAATAAATGTTAAATTAATCATTTACTTAATTATCTAATATATCAATGGGAATATTTCCTAATTCAGTATGAATCTTATTAAACACTTCTTTTTCTTTGCTAAAATCTACCGTTATGAGTTTTATCTTCATTTTAGAATTTATTAGAAGTATCTCCTCTTTTGTATTTTGAAGTTTCTCTAAATTACGATTGAGAATTACGACTGAGAAAGAATCAGATTCACATGCAGCTTGCAGCTTCTTAATTCTTCAATTCTTTCTCAATTCTTTAGCATAAGCTTTGTCAATGCTATTAGTTGACTTAGTAACAACTAAAACATGTTTTCTGATCAATTCCTTAATATATTTGATAGAAGGTAAGAATATAATATAAATTATATTATACATATAAGATTTATATAATTAACATAATTGTAAAATATACAATATAAGTTTATACAATCACAGAAATGAAATGGTGTGTACGCTCATGCGCGTGCGTAATTATATAATTGTTTGCACATGGATCGACATATGTGTATTACTTATTGGCCCATTCGCTGAATTTACTAGAAAAATTAATATATTTTCTCTCTAATGCTTCTACAAATATTTTCCATAGAATATGTAAGATCGGTATAATGAACCATAATAAAATCCATTAAACCATAATAAAATAATTTATAATAAATAATCACGTGCAAGCAACCAGACTATTAATTCCAACATTTTATGTTGTTTTATTTCATATTGTTATCCCATGAAAAAATATGTGTCAATAAAATTATGAAAAATATATTCTTTTTCTATCTATGTGTTATAAAAAATTTAAATTTATAATTTTTCTAAATATACAGAATTTTATGAAAATCCTTTATGAAAATCAGAATGTTAAAAAGAGATCAATTTTACTCTCTTAAACTTTCATATGAGGCTACTTATTTATTTTCTTTTACATAAAGAAACTCAATCCCTATGATTTGGGATAGAATTTCATGCGATAAAAATATGAGAAAATGAGAAGATGCACAAACGAGAAGAGTAAAAGGAAATAAATAAAAAAAAACAAATTATTAATTAAAGGAATGTTGGATAACATAAAAATAATTTATAATTAATTTCTATACACAGGATATTTATCCATATTTAAAACATAAAGATCATGAAAATGAAAATAATTATAAAGATGAAAATAAAAACGAACGTTGATATCAGTCAATTAATTGTATTAATTAAAAAAGTAAATACTTTTCTATAGCAAAATTATTTTATTTTATATAGCAACATTATTTATTTATTACCATTTACGATATATATTCTAGTATTATGGCATAGAATCAGTTATTACATTATGAAAAATCTCACATAAATTTTTGCGAGCGAGCGATTTTCATAAACTTTCTAGAAGCGATGTAGAAGAACAATTAGTATATGCGAAATTACTAAAATAAAATAAATAAAAAGAGCTGATTTGCAAGCTTATATGTACTTTTAGTTTCCAGAAAACTTCAAGATTTTAAATTTCAATTGTTTGCATAAGAAGCAAAAGTTGAAGTTTTTTGGAACAATAGGTATCGTCTTTACGCGCGAATGACATCTAGATTTTGCCGTAAATATACTTTCGTGCATCCTGTTTCGCAAGTTACGTCTTCTTATCGTTACACAATGCGACCGAGAACTTATTAAGTTGAATGATTGGCATGCGAAATATCATCTCGTTATTTCCTACTTCACATTACATTTTAACTTATTTATGTTATTTTAAACATCCCCCGCCCATCTTAGTTGGTAAAACTGATCAATAGTATAATTTTGCATCATGAATAGAGATCATAAATTCGTTTCTAAAACCTCGTAATGTCATAAATAATTATCTAGTGCCTCGCATCATGACATCCATTCATTCAAAGCACATGCAAGACGAATATTATTTCATGCAGTACGATTATTCGCAATATTGGCATTTTATGCTTCGATGCGCATCATCATATAAAAATGCTATGTTATCATGGCTAGATTATGACAGGAGTAAACAATGTCTATAAATTAAAAGACAGAAATGTATATTCTATAAATATTAGTTCAGTGAATGAAATGTGTTGAATAGCGTTTGTTATAAATAAACAAATTTTCCTATTACGTATTCGAATGCTATATTATCAATTGCGGATTTATGAGACGCATAGTTACTTAGTTCTATCAATCAAGTTCACAAGCGATAATAGAGAACATAAAACATACAAACTTCTCATCATTTGGAATTATTGAAGTTCACGATAACCAATATCACGATTCGTAATCAAAAACTATATGATGTCTAAAACTAAAATTAACTGTGAATGCACCTTAGATGCGGATTGACAATACGATAACAGTACGATATTAATTCTATAATAATAAATCTTCATCTCATCAAGAAAAGAAAATAATACTTTTAAACATTTTTCTTGAAATATTTTCTTTATGAATCTTGTCACTTGAAAAATCAATAGATAATTCTTTTCAAACAGATGATGCAATTTTCGCTTTTAAGTTTCTTTCAAACTAGCCGCTTTATGATTATTCAGATAACTTCGTCAGATTTTTCGCTATTCTTTGAACGCGAGTCAAGCCTGATTGAGAAAATTGACACATCTATTATTACATAAAGACAGTTTACATAAAAATAAGTAAAACAATTATGATCGGATGGAAAACATCTTTAAATGTAATGATTTGCTGTTCATTAGATCTGTTCAAAAGTTCATTAGATTCTTAAGAACCAGAATGTTTTTGAGGATTGGTATTATAAATAAGCAAAAAATTTTGCGTACAATAGAATTCAATTATCGAATATTACTATGTATATATTAGTATTATATTATATATATTATATATCTATATATTGATATGTATATATTAGTACATATAATTAGTACATGTAATAGCATAGCAAAATGAAATTACTCATTTTGAGGTTCATGGATCACTATTATTATTTCTTCTGTGCTGCATTAGCGCTGTCAAAATAGCAGAAACACTAACAAAAATAATTGTATCTGTCGATCACGCCCGAATCGTCATCCTCGAATTTTCGAATAATTTGATAGTTTATTCTCTTCTAAGGACAAATATTTGTAAATGTTATAACGTTAAGTAAAATGCTCGATTATTAAAATTATATTTCTTGCAAGACAATTTATTTATTTCTCGTCAATCCGCCGATTAAAATTTTCAATCTTGTTCGCATATTCAGAATTACAGATTTTGTTACACATTAGTTTCAGATCGCACCAATTCGGATAGCGCGGTTTTGACCGTGCCCATATATATATATATATATATATATATATATATATATATATATATATATATATATAAAATAATTTTATAAAACATTTATACATAAACATATAATAATTCTCATATTTTTGCTTACCACTATGTATGTTGCTATCGATAACGGAATTATGTTACCTGCTTTCAAACCACATGATACATTGCTTCTATAAAGAATTATAATCAATAAAGATTTCAATCTAGGCGAATAATTATACCATTTCGCTGCATATTTACAAAGATACGTTTAACATTTACTTTGATTAAAATGATATTTATGTCATTAATATTTATTTATAAATCGCGTCTCTCGCATAACTAAATAAATAAATATATATATGTGTGTGTGTGTGTGTGGCGTGTGTGCGTGCGCGCGCGCGCGCGCGCGTGTGTGTATGTGTGTGTATAATGACAATATAAATTAAAGTTGAGAAAAACAGGCTAAAAGCGATATCAAATTAAAATTGAGATTTTTAATAGCATTTTATGCTGATTGACACGTATATTAAAATATAAATTATTACGCTCGATAGAATACATTCTGACTTTCGTCCATTAATCTCTGACTAGAGTAACACGCTATCATCAAAGTCATCAAGGCTCTCATGATTATAAACATAAATCTTATCATCTCTACTATTTAGTCCAGCACATAAACTATCTGTGACATATAACTGATAATTATTTAATATACAATTTAATGTACAAGTTTTTATTAATATTTCGAAAATTTTCGATATTTAAAGGTACGTCTCTTGCGTATTATTATTAAATAATAATTATCACATTATTGTATTATTGTATTATTGTATTCTTTGAATGCTTATGTTTATCTTACAGAATTTCAAATAATTATCTAATATCTACTCGAATTCCAGTCAGACTTAAAGTTAAAATTACCAACATTAACAAAACTACAAAACAAAAATCCTTGATATGATGATGCCAATATATCAACAAATCTATGAAACAAAAATTGATGAAGCTTTAAAATCTAAACATATAATCGCTATTCTACCGATTTCATTCGTACCATTTCGTATTATACGAAACGGTTGTTTAAATTTTCATTTTATTCTTACTCTATAGCAAGTTGGTGCTTTTTTAAACACGTGACATATTTTCGATATGTGATCTCCTCACTGAACGATTCAGCTTTCGTATTCATGCAACGTTTGGTCGCTTCATTGTCGACTTTCAAGATTATGTTTTCAACTTGTTGACTTCAAAACATGAATTTTACGAGGAAATCGTTATGTAAACGTACATAACATGTTCGTAAGATTAAAATAAGATTAATTTTAGAATTAACATTATTTCCATGTTTACTGATTTACAAAACTTCTTGTCGTTATAACGTTAACATACATTTAGCATTCAAATTATCGTTAAATTTTCAACTTACCTGACAGCCGCAAACAGACTGCATGCGTGAGCAATGTACGTAATGTGCATTCCATCAACAGACACATTATGCTCATGCCTATCACGATTATAGCGATAGTGTAAATAAAAAGTGATAGAAAGTGCTCGTTCTTGTCCATTCTGAATTTAACTTCGATTGCAAGAAATCGCGGAAGTGATTTGTTAAGAGGCGATACAATGTCTAAGAATACTGATGTCAATGGTATTATTAAAAACCTCGACATCAAAACATACATTAACGCTGCAATATTAGAAGATATATCACTGTTTTAAATTCTTATAAATATTGCTATCTATTACATTTGAATGTAAATATGAGACCCCGCGAGTGTATCATTAAAATTTTGTTGGATATTGATTGATTTTCTGATTCTGTTTCTTAATTTTCAGTGCTTGAGCTATCTGAATTGTTTTTAATATATTATCAGTTATTATATTATTAATTTCTTAGTATATTTCAAGACATATAGAAAGGCATATTGTCGTATGTACATTTGCAGTATATACATATATATACTTACTGAAGTAATATATCGTAAATTTTCGCAACAATAAAGAATAATGTTTTAAAATTCTCATATTCATTTCGTTCGTAAATATGTTCCAATATTCGTCCATGCTCTGATATAATTTTCTCAACCGACCAGAAATGTAAACAACAATTGAAATATGTTATGCCTAAGATAGTTTTGCGTGTTTTTATATAGACATAAAATTTTAGTAACAATAATTGATTTTAAGTAATGTCGGCACATTTTTAGTTCTATACCTTTTTGCTTCTTGACTCTAACGACTAATAAATATATTTGTCAGTTATAGCAACTTTTGTGACTTTTTGTACGAGTCCTCGTACGTTCTTATACGTATTCAAGAAGAGGTAGAAGCTCACCTAATTTGAAATAAAAAGTTGCTTGTTAGGGAGACGGAACGAAGAAAAAAAAGACATGACATGAAAAATTACAGTAAATTGCACCATATATACCATATTATCCATATATACCACGTTATTTTTTATTGTAAAATACTTTATTATAATTATTGTAAAAAAATTTTATATATAAGAATATATATATACATATGAATGAAAGTGAAGAATGAAAAATTACGCGCTGATATGTATATAAGAAATATTTGCGAATGTCACGCAATTCTTTTGCAAAGTGCTGTATTATTGGCAGACATGACGGACAATTGACATGTATAATTACTTATATATGTCCGCCGAAGAAAACCGTTTTGTCGTGTGGAACAGTGACGTAAGTTATTATATCTCGTATACATACTTTAAACAATATTATCATTTAAAAAATATAACATTTCAAACATCTTAATATGATCCTGAGATTCCGTACGATACATTTTCGTACGGAAGCCGTTTAATGAAGCCGATTAGCCGAGCCATCAGAGATGCTGCCCCCCAACATCTCAGAGAAATCAGATTCGATCCCAGCACCAAAGGCTTTCACGACCGAACGGTTTTTCTCATTTTCCTTCAATATTAACACCATCGTTGGAATCATGGGAACTAGGTATCACCCTAGAATGGGGGAGCGGAAAAAAACTGGAATAAGACCGGAAATGACGTAAGAACGAGGCGTTTAAAGGGAGGAGTTTGAAAAACGAACCTACGGTCTCAAGATCTCCCAGCGGTGGAAACTTTCGCGATGGACAAGAGAGATCAACGTTGACGACCTGGCTAACTCACTCAATGAAATATGGATATGGATATGGAATATGTCTTTGTATATGTCCGCTGTCTCCGTTTTCGTCCGTGTCCTTGCACGGTGGCACTATCGCATATATGCATATTGGATTTCGCACCAACTTACTAAAGTCAGTGACCACGCTTCAATATTAACTCGTATTCTCATAATATCGAATGAAATATCGACCAAACAATACAACACGTTCGCGAGATTCACACGCAAGTGATTTCGATTGAAATAAGCGATATGCAAATTTCGGCGCATTCGGTAGAAGCATGACGAAAGCGTCACGATCGGTGGCAAAGTGATTACTGCGTAGCTAAGTCGGAGCGTAGTGAAGTTGCCGCAGATACGTCATCACCCATGCGAACAGTAGGGGAAGTCCCGCGTAGGGGAAGTCCTGCGTTAAAAGATAAAATCTTATCTTTTAACGCAGATGCCAAAGATATCTCGAATCTTGAGATGTTTCATGAGAATTAACGAGAAATTTCACAGAGAAAAATATATCTCGAATAGCTATAATCAATATATTTGAGCAAGCGATTACTCGTGAGAAAATTATCGCGCAAAATTTGCAAAAAGTCGTGGACGCTATAGTACAGTCGTGCTCTGATGCTTGAAGAGACTTGCAAATAGCCAGATACGCTGTAGAATATTTTTGCACTAATAGCGGTTTGTCGACACGTCACATTAATATCAGAAAAAATTTCGCAGATGATCGAGAGCACCATAATATAGTCGTGCGCTCATCTCGAAATGACGTAACATCGTATCGATTCCTCAAGAGACTTGCAAATAGCCAGATAAGCCGTAGTAGTCTTTCGCTTATATCGGTACATCGACATGTCAGATTAATATCCCAAAAAATTTTGCAGGTACCCGACAACGCCATAACAGCCATTCGCTAATCTCTAAATGTCGAAACATCGTATCGAAACCCGAAGAAAATAATAGATTACCAGGGTTGTTACCATAGAGCTGTTCGCTCATCTCGAAATGTCGAAACATCAGATCGAAGCTTGAAGAAATGCATAAATGGCCGTTGGTATCGCTATACTGTTATACGCTAATCTCGAAATAACGATACATGGTATCGATGCCTACAAAGACTTGCAAATAGCCAAGATTCTACCGTAGAGCTGTGCGCTCATCTCGAAATGTCGAAACATCGGATCGAAGCCTGTAAAGACTTGCAAATAGCCAGGTACGCCGTAGTACAGTCTTGCGCTAATAGCGGTACGTCCAGATGTCAGATAAATACAAGAAAAAATGTTGCAGATAACCGGGAGTGCCATAATACAGTCGTTGGCTCATCTCGAAGTGTCGAAACATCAAAGCCAATGAAATTACGAAATAGCCAATCACATTGCAGTATTGCTACACGCTCATCTCGAAATGATGAAACATGATATCGATGCTTACAGAGACTTGCAAATAGTCAGATTCTTCCGTAGAGCCGTACGCTCATCTCGAAATGTCCAAACATCGGATTGAAGCCCGTCTCGTGCGATGGAGATTGAAAATAGCCGAGAACGAATACGATGTAGTGTATAAGGCAGAAAAAATCAACGTAAATGCGGATGCGCTTTCAAGAAATCCAGTCTCTATTCTACTGCTCGGGATTTCAAAGATCCTCGAGCATCACTATCTACCGTTCCCTCTAAGCGTAAGCGTCGTCGAAAAGACGAAACTGCGAGCAATATCTGCAGCGGAAGAACTCGGCATGATGATACTATAGCTATGATAGATAACGATACCGGCAATAAGTGCGGGTTCTCAACTCCGGCGCCCGCGAGTGACGATTCGAAGAACCACAATCCACTGTCGGAAGACCTTCTCGAGAGCGACAGAGAAAGCGATAATGAGAGTGAAAGTAATTCCGAAGAATTCATTTTCGACAAGATTGACCAGGCATAGATTTTAATGCAAATAACATTATCGAAATCCGTGACTTTTTGCCCGTAAAGACAATATCGTAATATTTGTAACTCAAAACGGGGAACCGTGCGACGCGGTTCACGTATGTTAGCTAAGAACTTTCAAAGAATCTTCTGTAATTCGAGACTTTGGAAGAGCGAGAGTCATAACACAAGGACGTCAGTACATTATTGCTCTTGTAACGAAAACCAGAGCCATACTTACTGAAAGGGCAATTTTGAAAGAAGCATTACGATCATTATACGATGTTACATTGGAATTAAATTTACAAACCATATCCATTTCCAAAACAGATGTAGATTCAGTGCCTTGGGCTTATATAAAGAAAATTTTACAGGAATTGTTCAATGATTCTCCCACTAGAATAATTGTATGCAACAACCGTGTAACTATTCCCGAACTATCCGATAGAAATAAAATAATACTCGAAAATCATGCTTCGGCCATTGGAGGGCATAAGGGTATAACGAAGATATATAAAAGAATTCGCCATAATTATTTTTGGTCAAGAATGAAAACGGAAATACAAAAATTTATAGAGGAATGTCGAAATTGCCAATTAAAAAAGTTAGTCCGTGTAAAAACTCGATAACCTATGGTCCTCACGGACACACCAGATACCACATTCGATAAGGTCTCAATGGATATCGTGGGACCACCGACGACCGACAGCGGATACAGATATATATATTCACGATTCAAGATCTATTGACTAAATATTCAGTGGCAGTGAAGCAGGCAATGTCATCCAAGATAGCCGAGGCGCTCGTAGAAAAGTTTATCAATCCGTGCCGAAAGCTTGGATCAGGGTTCGAATTTTATAAGCAACGTGATGCATCATATAGCTCATAAGTATATTTATGTATAAAACTACGGCATACCGACCCCAGTCTAACAGGTCAATAGGATGTTCGCATCACGTATTAATATCTAAAACAATGATCCCGAAAGCAAATATGTAACACATGCGATGAAAGCGTATAACACCAGCGTTCACGAGGGTATGGAATTCACGCCGAATTAGTGTTCGGCAGAATGGCGAGAGTACCCACCAGCAGTATATTACCAGACGACAATGACAACGAATCGTACCCCGAATATGCGACGGCATTATTCAAGCGAATAAATTTTTTACGCGCAAGCGACAAAAAATCTAAAACGAGCGAAAATCAGATCTAAGCGATATTACGATCGAAAAACCAATCCGTAGACATTTAAAGAGGACCAATATATATATTTGTTAAAGGAAACATCGAAGAGAAAATTCGATGAACAATACACAGGGCCGTACAAAATTTTGGAAATTTTAGAAAATAATAATGTAAAATTACCAATTAGTGATAAGCGAACAATAATTGTGCACAGCGATAAATTAAGGATATCTAAAACTCAGCCGAGTAAGCCGTAATGATATTAGCACCGTCATATTTAATTGCGGCTACATTCGCACGTCTTTGCCGTACGGAGCGGACACAGGGTACATTTGGATATCCTGTGTAACACTGCTCGCCGATGCCTGCACGACACTCGCACATTATCTTCGGACGGCAGCGCGATTATTTCTGTAATCGAGTATCGCCCACACGGCTGCCAACAATATCCACTTCGCAAAGTCGTTTACGATGGGCGCTGATCCATATGAAATGTAGAATACGATGTTCATACGAACCATCGCTGGAGTCGCTCTCAAAGATTACGGTGTCGCGATCGAACGCACATCAGCACAATTAATTCTCCCTCCGAGCCAATGATGGGACGCCAGACGAGGAGAATGTCTGCATTCGCAAAATGAACAGATCTTATGGCCGGATGTAAATAACTGTCAATTGAATCCATATAACGTTTCATATGATGGCACGGCAACGTTATCACTAGGAAACAATCACTCAATGCTAATTGACTTCGCAGTAACAACGCAGGAAACATGTTTCATATTAAAAATCACCACCGAGTTTAATTTATGTAGCTACATGAGGACAAAACACCCGGAACTTTTCAAATTAAAGATGCAGCGAGATTATGCAAGACGTAGTGCGGAGTGTCGTCGCTTGCTTTCCTCTTCACTTTGGCAATTAAAGCGGGGCAGGCCGCAACCAAAACAAAGAACATCCACAAATGGAAATCTATCCAAGGACAGAAGAACCAAGGCCTGGGTCTCCTTCAACATCGGAAGATTATCGCCCAGCTTCTAAAGTGCCCCAAAAATATCAACATTGTGGATGACGTGAAAAATTTTATTGAACTGCGCAAATATTCATAATTCAAATTCTAATACCGATATAGAATGTATAACCTTAAGATATATAAAAATATATAATCTCCTTAGAATTAAGACATGGAATATAAGTATATGTGAAATGCTGAAACTTGCAGTTTCAACATTTCTCATTAAGGGGGAAGATGTTACGTCTGCTGTTACGTCCGCGTCCGCCATCTTTACGTATCGTCTTATGCCTCGCCTAAGTCATTTAGATTGTATTGCGCGGATGTGGTAATCCCCACTCGCAGGTCTCTCTGCAGGTATATAAGGACGTGTGCATGGCCGAACGGCATCACTTTTTGCTTACTTATTAATTTTTTCACTTCTGTTTTTGTAATCAGTTATAATATATATTTGTATTCCGAGCGCGAGTGTAATTCTTATTCAAAATATACTTGTTTAATTTCAACCTCGAGTATTATTTCTTTCCACTTTGCATCGACGTGAATAAATACATATATTCGATTATTATCGCGAATTCGTGCTTCTACAAGAAGCTTTTACTATCATTAGGGTATCCGGACAGCTTAGCAGTTTTCCCCGATCAAGATAGTATGGCGGTATCACCGGTCAAGGACGATCCTACCAATAATGGCGTACCCAGATAGCCTACGGGTTCTCACTAATCAAGGTATGGCTCAACAAAATCTATATATGTTACGTTCTATACCTATTTCACGAGAATTTTCTTTGTGCGAGGATATTTTTCGGGATTACAATTCTTGTCGTAATCGTTTGCGTTTAACCAAAAAGATTAGTAGCTCACATATACGACGCGTTTACGGTCTTTGTTTGTTGGGACGTAACATAAGCAGTATATTAGTAGACGATAACGATGATAAATCGTACTCTGAATACGCGATCGCGTTATTGAAACGGATATTCGACCGATATGATATCCTGTATGAAGGCACGGCAATTAAACTGATGCCAAGAATCAACCATACAATGCTGACGATTTTCACAGTAACAACGCAGCAAACAACTTTCGCGTTAGCGAAAATCGCAGAATTTAATTTATATGGATATATCATGATACAAACGGAATACTCTAAACTCTTCATATAGGAGACGCAAACATTCAAAGCGAGGTAAAAAATCTCGATCAACAATCTCGATATATTTGTATACGTCAATTCGAAATTCGCGTACGCTGAAAAGCATATAAAAAACCAATTGACTAAACTCTACAGAAACATAATGGAACAAAAATGCGCGCTAGAGAAACAAATACTTCAGAACGCTTTATCGTTCTCTAACATCGCGCCTGATGAAATGGCATTTCGAATCATGACAACACTAAGTTACACGGCCATCACAGCAGAAGGAGTGATTCATTTGATCAAATATGTCCCGGTCGAATGCCGAATTAGACAACTGAATTTATGACTGAATTACCAATGAATTATCAATAATACCAGAACCAGTCTTATTTCCTCGCACCAAGATCCAGAATCCTAATCAAATCAGGCACTTCAGGGAATTGCAACGAGCTACTCCCAATCATGTTCAAAATTCACGACTCTTGATTCCCGTCGATGCCAAGATTGATGGAAACAATACCTCTACCTAATATTCAACAGCTTACGCATCCTACATGAAAATATCCAGTATCCCTCGCCACAAGCGGAATCTACTCGGGCAGTGATCTAGATCGCCTCCGGAATCACATTATGTTCTCCGTGGAAAAACCCTCCATGCTGAACACGATAGCAAGAGGAGCCATGGGACAACGCATACCGGAAGGAAGTATCTCCATGATGTACCTTTTGGATGAGAAATCGCTCGATAAAATAGCGGAGAGTGCAGGAACGCGGCTTTGGAAAGGATTCGTTACATTCGGATCAGCGTGGGTATTCTCGCGGTATTCATAATTGCACGGCTCATCAAAATGATCATCGACACAATCATACATGGATACTCCTTACACTCTATCTACAGATGCGGAATCCACTTTCTAACCACAATATGGAGCTCCGTCACCCATCTTCTCCTCCATCTTGGCAAACCAATTAAAACGGCCCAGGCGAAACAGAATGAGGAACAACAAAAAATGGAAACCTTTCCAACGACAGAAGGACCCCGACCTATATCGCCTTTAACATCCGAAAATCATCGCTCACAAAGTGCCTCACACCATCAGCATAATGAAGTGAAAAATTACAACGAATTGCGTAAACTCCCAGCTAATTAAAAGCGCCAATATATATCTATGCATAAGACACAGAATATAAGCGCATATGAAATGCTGAAACTCACGTTTCAACATTTCTTTTTAGGGAGGAGGTGTTACGTTCGCCTCCTATGTAAGCAACAACTCAGCCAAATGGCCTTCTGTCTTTTGAATTAGTCGCCACGCCCTTGTAGATCACAAGTCGATTGCTGGCGGAACCGACCAGAACCAATTTTATATTAATATCATAAAACGATGTTTTTGATAAACAAGTGGGCTTAAAAGTTTGCCGAATTATTAAAATTAAATTATATTATTATTTAATCAACACAATACCCCTTTTTATATTTACAAATACTAATTTTACCATTATAACTTTATCAATATAATTAAAATAAACTTTATTAATTTAAATTAAAATAAATAAATCAAATTTTTTTACTTAATAATAAATAAATTATAAAATACTCCACAAAAATTTTTAATACTAAAAATACATTATTATAATTCTAATAAAAATTTTTTAATAAACCTTATAGGTTATCCCATAAGATATAATTATAAAATACACTAATCTTATATAAAATTACCTTAAATAAATTTTACAATTAAATTAAATTTAAAATAAAAAAACTAGATATCATTATAATTGAATAAAATATCATCACTAAAATATAATTTATAATATTAATGCTACAATAACTCCAATTACACATAATATTTATAAACAATTTTAGCTCTTATAATTTCGAGATTAATTAAATATTAATTAATAAGTTAATAAACCCTGATACAAAAGATACAAAAAATAAATTTCTTTTTTTAATAATAAATTATCATTTACATTACATTAATATAACTCACAAAATTTATTAAAATTAATTACTTAAACTACTAATTAATATTCTATAATTTTAATTAAATTAATCAACTAACCATTCTAATCAAATTAATTAAATCTTTAATTAAAATTTTATTAACAAATTATTATTAAAAATCTTTTCCATGTAAAAGAATTATTTTATATTAAACTAAAATTTTATCAACTATTTAACTAAATACATTTTCCAATATATTTACTATGTTACGACTTCTCCTACTTAATTTAAATTAAAATTCTCACTCTAATATAACTATTATTCATAGGAATGACGGGCAATTTGTACATATTTTAATGAAATTTCAATCAATTAATATAAATGGAATATCCCTACCCAGAGGCACCACGGTATATAAGCACGTGCACGTGGCTCAGTCGCTCTCTTACTCACTGGATGCGAATCTGTTTACTACTAATCTTCACCACGATCGTAACAGTAGTACACTTTTTCCGTTCTTTGTGTAATCGACTTTGTGTAATCGCAACATTCGTATTTTTCTTAAAACGTTCTTTATTTTTTTAAGCGCAACGATTCTTCAAATTATATTGCACATTATAAGTATAACTATATTTCTCTGTAAATATATTTTATTTAACATCTAAATCAAGTATTACATCATACCTTGCAATCACATTGACGCGAGTGCTTTGATGTGAATAAATATTATCAAACACATGGCAATCCGACCACATGGCCCGGTACTTCCACAAGATTAACTAACTACAACAACGCATCCGGACAGCCTAGCGATCATCAACGGCTAAGGTAAGTCTGAATAATATACATATAATACGTTATAGCGTGGTCACCACTCTATTTCTCAAATTAGCGGCCATTCATGTGTTACCTAACCTCACATTTTCTTCGAGAATCTTTCCTGTACATGGGCAATACCTGGGATTTAAAATATCGCCTTAAGCGTATGCGTCTAGCGAAAAAGATCCGTGGGCTATCCGCTGAACGCGTTTACGGTCTTTGTTCGTCGCGACGTAACAATACATCAGGTTTTGCCATATGTGGCACACAGAATGGACAAAAGTGTCTTAAAATGGACTATAGTGCCGTAATATGGTCATCGATGGCCAATTATAGTCAAGTTTGCCCCAGAATTAACAGTTCTTAGAATCATTATCAATATGTGTCAGGTTTGATATTGTGTGGCATAGTATGATAAACATATAGGCCATATGAGGCCAAACGTGGTCTCATATGGCCTATAAAGGTCCATCGTGGCAAGTTATGATAAAAGATGATCAATTATGATCAAGATTATCACACATGGCCACTGTGGGCCAAGAATAGCTAGTTCTGACAAACTTGATGATGGTATGTCAGGTATGGTCGCATATGGCACACGTTGCCCAGAATGGAAATAAATAAACAAAGAAGTAGGCCTAAAACTGTTCCGTATATCATGTTACGACCCAGTATGACCAATTATGGCAATATTTGTCCCATTATTGCCAGTTCCGTTCAACTGTTGAAAGATGCGTCAGGTTTTGTCATACGTGGCACAATTATGTTAAGAATAGACAAAAGTGGCCCATAAAGGTTTAATATGATAACTGATGCTCAAGTATGACCAATGACGGCTAAGTTTGCTCCAGAATTGCCAGTTCTGACCAACTATGTCGATATATGTCAGGTTTGAAATTGTATGGCACACAATGACAAATATTGTCAAATATGCCCTAATATGATCTACAGTGGCTTATTATGACCAGCAATGCGTAAGGATGATCAATTATGATCAGGAAGATCAAGTATGACCAATCGTAACACAGTATCTCCAGTTCTGACAAACTCTCTTAAAGAATGCGAAGTATGCTCATATACAACACACTGTGCCAAGTATTGAGGAATGTGAGCAGTGCGCAAGAACGATTAAAAATGATGCGGAACGTCAAGTATGACTAATAGTACCGCAGTATCAGCAGATGTGACAAACTTTGTAAAAGAATGGGAAGTATGTTCATATATGATCCACTGTGACAAGTATTGAGGAATGTGGACAACGAAGGCCACTAAATGTCCCGTATGTCTAGTTAAAGCTTAGTATGAACAAATATTGCCAAATGTGCATTATTGCAAATTCCGTCCTACAGAAGAAAGATACCTCAGCGTCTGACATACGTCGCACGATATGCTAAGAATAGACAAAAGTCTCTAAAAATGGCCTATAAATGCTTAATATGATCACCGATGACATAGCGTGAACTTTTATGGCTAAGTATGCCCCTGTTACGTCCCGACGAACAAAGACCATAAATGCGTCGTATACGTGAGCTACGAATCTTTTAGTTAAACATTAGCGAACGATTATGACAAGAATTTTAATCCCGAAAAATATACACGTCTAAAGGAAATTCTCGTAATATAGATATTGAACGTAACATGTACAGATTTTTGTTAAGTCGTATCATGATCAGTGAGGACCCATAGGCTGCCTAGATGCGCCGATGATAATCACGAACGAATATATGTATTTATTGACTTCAATGCAAAGTAAGAAGAAATAATACTCGGCGTTACAATGAAACAAATATATTTGGAATAAGAGTTACATTCGCGCTCGGAATACCAAATATATATATATATATTATAAGAGAAGTGAATAATTGAGTGAGGAAAGACAGCCGCGCTTGGCCATTCACACGTCCCTATATATCCGTAGGGATCTCCGCGAGTTGTTATAACAATACCCGCGTATATCATCCAAAAATGACTATGGCGAGACATAAGACGATGCGCAAAGTTGGCGGAGATGGATGCAACAGCAGACATAACAATATATATATTATAAGAGGAGTGAACGACTAAGTAAATAAGGAAAGAGAGCCGCATTCGGCCATCCACACGTCCCAATATACTCGCAGGGAGATTTGAGAGTGGGGATTACCATATCCGCGCGTACAATCCAAATAACTGAGGCGAGGCGTAAAGATAAGACGATGCGTCTAGATAAAGATGGCGGAGACGGACGTAACAGCGGACGTAACACTAGTAGAAAAACGAGACGATCTCACACCTGTCGAATTCTACCAAATAATCGAAAAAGCAAATCACAGGCTAGAAAAGTACGATTCGCAGCAAGCATACGCCGCCCCATATAAGATATCCCGCTACGCACTTGGCGCAAAAACGCATGCTATTCCATCGTAAATACCGCGCTGCGCGATCGATCGAGTGGTAGGGAAACCTGACCGATCGCGGCGAGAAACAAACGATATTGGAAATGGTGTCATTATTGCAAAATTTCGGGCCACGAAATAGAGGAACGTCGGAAAGGGGAATATAACAACACGCGAAATAATCACTTGGAAAACTTGCAAAACCCCTCGAGTCCGACGGCCTCGAGTGAGTTCGAGCAAGATACGTCCGGTGAAGGCAATAGTAGCGCGGGAGACGGAAGCGAAAGAAGAGGATGCCGAAGAAGGGGATACCGAATCGCAGTAATAAATCCCAAGAGATTTTCGCATTCCTCCATCAGTACCATTTCTATGAAAGGATTAGTTCCAAAAATCGTTTTTATCCTAGATACACGCGCTCAACGGAATCTTGTGGAGGCCAGGTGTCTACATCCCGATACGCAGATTCTTAGGGAAGACAAGTATATCGGGGGTATAACGGACGGTTATGTCGAATCGCTCGGATCTATCCAAATTTCATTTAAAGGCCATCCAATTACAATAGATGTCATTCCTGATGAATGTAGGATCCCTCAGGGAGGAATTTTGGGAATGGATTTTTTGAAAGAATGTCGCCCAGTACATATTAGATACGACGAACAAATGGCGCGACAGAACCATCCTATGTACAACACATAATTCGGTCGATCTCCCCGCCAGATCAACCAAGGTATTCTATCTTAAGGTAAGGAATCCAGAAATCAAAACGGGATTAATTTCGCGCTTGGACCTTGGTGAGGGGTTTACGTGGGAAACGCTATAATTACAAACCGAGGCGGAAAAGCCTATATTAAATCTATATATAAACCTATATCAAAATCGCGAATACATTGGATACAGATAGATGTCTCGAAGCCCCTCGAGGTTGAATTAGAAAAGATAGAAAGAATCGCGCACCGTCCGAAATCTAAGCGCCGCGTGAAAGGGGTTGCTCTGCGCGGTCAACGCGTGGTCGCAACGGATCACGTTCCGTGCACGCTAAGCAGCGCCGTACACGAACTTTTGCGTTTAGATCACCTCAACTAAGAAGAAGTAAATCACGTTTACAGAATTATGTTTACAGTAAACATTTACGTTTACAATAAATATGGTGATTTGTTCCGGTTACCGGATGAGCCGTTAGGACACACAACCGCATATAAAATCGTTACGACAGATGGACAGGCCGGTAAATACAAAACAATACAGATTCCCCCCTATTCACAAAGATGAATTTAATAAGCAAGTGATAGAGCTACTAGATAAGGATATCATTAAGGCTTCGGATTTACCGTATAATTCACTCGTGCAGGTCATTACGAAGATACCGGATTCGAAAGGAAATAAAAGGTGGCGAATGTTCATAAACTATCGCACTCTAAATGAGAAAACAATAGGAAACGCATACCCCCTTTCTAATATAATGGAAATACTAGAGCAATTAGAAAGCGTGAAATATTTCAGCGTATTTGACCTTGTGTCAGGTTTTCATCAAACACCGATGCACGAATCTGATGCACAGAAAACAGCATTTTCCACTCCGCACGGACATTATCATTTCAATAGAATGCCATTTGGTTTGAAAAACTCACCAGCTACTTTTGAAAGACTCATGGATCAGGTATTGTCCGGATTACAGGGAACCGACATGTTCGTTTATTTAGATGACATCGTTCTGTACGCATCTTTTTGGCGGAACATCGATCAAAATTTAACAAGTTAGCAAAACCATTGCGAAAAGCGAATCTTTAATTGCAGCCAGACAAATGTGAATTTTTGCGAAAAGAGGTAAACCTTCTCGGACATATAATTAGCGAAAATGGAATAAAACCGGATCCAAAAAAATACAAGTCGTAAAAGAATTTCCACGGCTGTGGAATAGCAAAAATATCAAACAATTTTCAGGACTTGCAGGATATTACAGACGATTTATACCGAATTTTTCTAAAACCGCTAAACCTTTGACGAATTGGTTAAAAGAGGATGAGAAATTTGTCTGGACAGAAGCGCAAGACGAAGCCTTAGTGCAATTACTCGCTGTGTTCCGAAGCTCTTTTGCAATACCCCGATTTTACAAAGCCGTTCATCGTAATAACAGATGCATCCGGCTACGCAATCGGAAATATATTATGTCAACGTACAATGGGGAAAGATGTGTCCATTGCGTATATTTCACGCATATTCAGTAAAGCGGAACAGAATTATTCCACCATGGAGAAAGAATTACTCGCCATTGTGTACAGCGTTATATTTTCCCCACTTTACATTTACGGTAGAAAATTTATGTTAGTCACGGAGCATCAACCATTGAAATGGTTGCTCCGAGTGAAAGACCCGATATCACATCTCGTGCGATGGAGATTGAAAATAGCCGAGTACGAAAACTATGTAGTGTATAAGGCAGGAAAAATCAACGCAAATCCACATGTGCTCTCAAGAAATCCAGTCTCTGTTCTACCGCTCGGGATTTGCAGATATCCGATCCTCGAGCATCACTATCTACCGTTCTATGTAAGCGTAAACGTTGTCGGAAAAACGAAACTGCGGATAATATTCTAGTGAAAGGAACTCAGCGCGACGATACTATAGCCATAACAGATAATGTTATCGGTAATAAGTTTCGGCAAGCGATGATTCGGGGAAACACGATGCACCGTCGGAAGATCTTCTCAGGGGCGACTGAGAAAGCGATAGCATGAGTGAGAGCGACGATGAAAGCGATTCCGAAGAAGACATTTTCGACAAGATTGATCAGACATACGATTTTAATGCAAATAACATTATAGAAATCCGTGACAGTTTTTTCGCCCGTAAAGACAATATCATAATATTTGTAATTCAAAACGCAGAACCATGTGACGACGGTTCACGTTTGTTAGTTAAAAACAAAGAACCTCCCATAATTCGAGATGCTACCCTTGGAAGAGCGAGAGCATAAAACAAAGACGTTGACATATTATTGCTCTTGTAACGAAAAGAGCTTCTATCCTTAAAGAGCAATTTTGAAGGAAGCATTACGATCATTATACGATGTGACATTGGAATTAAATTTACAAACTATATCCATTTCCAAAACAGACGAAGATTCTTGGGCTAATATAAAGAAAATTTTACAGGAATTGTTTCATGATTCTCCCACCAGAATAATTGTATGTAACAACGATGTATCGAAAACAAGCAAAAATCAGATCTAAGCGATATTAGGATCTAGAAAAACTAATCCGCAGACATTCAAACAGGACCAATATGTATATTTGTTAAAGAAAACATCGAAGAGTAAATTCGATGAACAATACACAGGATCGTACAAAATTTGGGAAATTTTAGGAAATGTAAATAAATAAAATAAATAATGTAATGTAAATAAAATAATGTAAAATTACCAATTAGTGATAAGCGAACAATAATTGTGCACAGCGATAAATTAAGGATATCTAAAACTCAGTCGAGTAAGCCGTAATGATTAAGCACCGTCATATTCAATTGAGGCTATATTCGCACGTCTTTGCCGTATGGAGCGGACACAGGGTACATTTGGATACCCTGTATAATACTCCTCGCCGATGCCTGCACGACACTCGCACATTATCTTTGGACGGCAGCGCGATTATTTCCAATTGTAATCGAGTATCACCAAGCAACACGATTGCCGGCAATATCCATCTTGCAAAATCGTTTACGATCAAGCAACGTTGATCCATGAAACGTAGAATACGATGTTCGTACGAACCATCGCTGGAGTCGCCCTCAAAGATTACGATCACGATCGAACGTACATCATCACAATTAATTCTCCCTTCGAGCCAATGATGTGACACCAGACGAGGAGAATGTCAGCATTCGCAAAATGAACAGAACTTATGGCCGGATGTAAATAACTGCTAATTCGATCCATATAACGTGTCATATGATGGCACGGCAACGTTATCAACAGGAAACAATCATTCAATGCTGATTGACTTCGCAGTAGCAACGCAGGAAACAAATTTCTCATTAAAAATCACCATTGAATTTAATTTATGTGGCTATATCAGGACAAAAGACCCGGAATTTTTCAAATGGAAGACGCAGCGAGATCATGCAAGACGCAGTACGGAGTATCGTCACTTTCTTCACCAACTGACAAACCAATTAAAGAGGGGCAGGCCAAAACGAAGAAAACGTAGAACACTCACAAATGAAAAGCTATCCAACAGAAGAACCAAGGCCTGGATGCCCTACAACGTCCGAAGATTATTGCCATGCCCTTAAAGTGCCCCAAAATATAAACATTGTGGATGATGTGAATGTTTTATTGAACTGCGCAAATATTTATAATTCAAATTGTAAAGCCGATATAGAATCTATAAACTTAAGATATATAAATATATATAATCTCCTTAGAATTAATACATAGAATATAAGTATGTCAAATGCTGAAACTTGCGGTTTCAACATTTCTCTTTAAGGAAGGTGGTGTTACGTCCGCTGTTACATCTACCTCCGCCATCTTTACGCATCATGTTATACCTCGTCACATTCATTTGGATTGTACGCGCGGGTATAGTAATCTTCACTCACAAATCACCCTCCGGGATGGTATGTAGGGACGTATGGATGGCCGAGCGCGGTTCTATTTCCTTACTTAGTAAGTAAGTCGTTCACTTCTCTTATAATATATATATATATATATATATATATTTGATATTCCGAGATCGAATGTAACTCTTATTCAAAATATACTTGTTTCAATGTAACCGAGAATTGTTTTTTCTACTTTGCATCGACATCATTAAATACATATATTTGTTCGTGATTATCATAGGCGCATCCAGGCAGCCTATCGATTCTCACTGATCAAGGTACGGCTTCACGAGGATATATATATGTTACATATAATATCTATTTTGCGAGAATTTCCTTTTGTATGTGAGTATTTCCGGGATTAATCGTAATTGGTCGCGTTTAACTATAAAGATTCCTAGCTCACTTATACGACGCGTTAACAATCTTTGCTCGTCGAGACGTAATAGAGGCATACTTAGCTATAAAAGTTCACGCTTGATCATTGGTGATTATATTAAGCATTTAGAGGTCATTTTTAGAGACTCTTGTCTATTCTTAGCATACTGTGCGACGTATCTCAGAAGCTGACGGATGTTTCCAATGTTGGACTGAATTGAGAATAATGGTGCACATTTAGCAATGTTTGGCCATACTAGGAATTAGGTCATTTAGTAGACTTCGTGGTTTACATTCCTCAATCCTTGCCACGTATATGGCAAGGTCATATATCACCATATTAAGAATTTATTGGCCATTTTGAGAGTTTTTTGTCTATTCTTAGCATATCGTGCGACGTATGTCAGAAGTTGACATATCTTTCCAATGTTGATCGGCGATGTTGACAATAATGATGCACATTTGGTAATATTTGTTCATATTAGGATTTAACTAGACATACGAACATTTGGTGGCCTTCGTATTCCACATTCCTCAAGATTTGTCACAGTGTGTTGTATATGACAATACTTCGCATTCTTTAACAGAGTTTAACAGAACACAGTGTAACAGAACTAGTGATACTGCGATACTATTCGTCATACTTGATGTTCTTGATCACTTTTAATCATTCTTTAGGAATGCTGGTCATAATTGTCTATAACCAGCCATATTAGGGCATGTTTGACAATCTTTGCACATAATGTGCCACGCAATATCAAACCTGAATCGACCAAGTTGGTAAGAACTCGCTATTCTGGCGCATACTTAGCGATAAATGATCACGTTTGGTTATCGGTAATCGTATTAAGCCGTATTTATAGGCTATTTCAGAGACTTTTGTCTATTCTTAGTATATCGTGCGACAAATGTCAAAAGTTGACATATCTTTCCAATGTTGGACGGAAGTGACGATAATGGTGCACATTTGGCAATATTTGGTTATACTAGGCTTTAACTAGACATATAGTGGACATATAATGGACTTCGTGGTCCACATTCCTCAATCCTTGTCACAGTGCGTCGTATATGGCCATACCTCGCATTTTTTAACAGAGTTTGTCAGAACTGGTAATGCTGCGGTAATATTTGTTTTACTTGATATTCCACAACATCTTTGATCGTTCTTAAGCATTGCTTGTCCTAATAATCCATAACATGCCGAATTAGGGCATGTTTGTTGGGCATGTTTTTAGGGCATGTCTCTTTCATAATGTGCTACAGGATATTAAACCTGACACATATCGACAAAGTTGGTTATTCTGGGGCATAGTTAGTCATAAAAGTTCACGCTTTGTCATCAGTGATCATGATAAGCATTTATAAGCCATTTGAAGAATTTTTTGTCTATTCTTAGCGTATCGTGCGAAGTATCAGAAACAGACGTATTTTTTCAATGTTCCAACGAAATTGACAACAATGATGCACATTTGGCAATATTTGTACATACTAAGCTTTAACTAGACATACGGGATATTTAGAAGGCCTTCGTTGTCCACTGTTACGTTCCGGCGAACAAAGACCGAAAGCGCGTTGTGTGGATGGCCCATGGATCTTTCCGCTAGACGCGTACGCTTAAGGCGAGATTTTAAATCTCGGGCATCGCCCGCGCGGCAGTTTCTCGAAAATGCGAATTAGAATGACACGTGATCGGTCGATTATCAGGAAAAATCGGGTGGTAATCGCGTTAGAACGTAATGTATGATAATATTTAGTCCTACCTTGTTAGATGTTGGTAGCCAAGCGTTCCGGATACGTCGCTGTTGAGAATCTTCGGGAACAATGAGGTCGCGTGCTCGAATTGCCACGTGTTCGGAAATGTTAATTCGTGTAAAAGCACTCGAGTCGATATAATTGCAAAACAAGATTAAACACTTGATTTTGAAATTAAATGAAATATATTTAATATAGATATACACTTGAGATTGTTATAAAATATGAATTGAACAATCGTTAAATTACAAGGGGTATAACTTGTACACACCAAGTATTATAGAGAATAATAGATAATAAGGTTACGCAAAGACGATTGTTACAAAGAAAAAAAAACTATATCGTTAGTACCATAGCGAGGATTAGTAGTGAACAGATCCGTGTCGGGCGAATAAGAGAGCGACTGAGCCAAGTGCACGCGCTTATATACCCGGGCGTAGCGCCTCAAGGCGGGGATGCCACTGCAGTGGGGATGCCCTTGCAGTGCGGATGAACTACATTGCGGATGACAGGCATCGTACCTCTGAGTGAGGAGGCCACTTGAGTGGGGATGCCATACTGTGGGGATGGCGGCAATTCAATGATATAAACAAATCTACTCGGCTAAGTCATGACTTACACAGGCGGAGACGGTAAATGGTCGGTAGGCGGAGGCGGACGTAACATGTCCTCCGAAAGCCATACTTAATCCATCACAGTTGCAATCAACTGTAGTGAGATGCGGCAGATATTGTAATATGTGTTACAAGATGCCATGAATAGAAGAAAGAGTCTTCAAATGACCTATACGGCCACCATATTAACACCTATTTTCGATTATGGCAAAGCAAGCTACCACATTTAGAAGTTCCAATTATCTTTGTGAAACAAGTTTCCAGTTTGATATCGTTTGTCAGAGTATGATGTAAATGACGAAACTCTCCTCAAATTAACTATACAGATCCACTGATTCAAGTTATGGAAGAATATTATCAACAATTATCAAGAATATCGCGCACGGGCTTTGTGGCCCTAGAATTACAGTCCTGACAAGCTAGACGACGTTACGGCTGATACGGACACGATTGAAAAACGGAGTACAGAACGTACGGATATCGCGTAAGATGATGACACAAAATTGTCCCGTGTGACATATCATGCTCTACAGTGTACACTTAAAGCCATATTTGATACCTTATTGACGGTTGCGATAAACTGTTATGAGATGATGCAGATTTTGTAATATGTGTTACAGGAAGCCATGAATAGTCGAAAGTGTGTTTACCTGACCTAGGCGGGCAAAATAACATCACCCATGGACGATTATGGCAAAGATGGCAGCACATTTAACAGATCCAAACATCTCTGTGAAACAAGTGTCCATGTTGATATCGTTTATCAGAGTATAATGTACATGACCAAACTCTCCTCAAATAGACTATATAGATCCACTGATTCAAGTGATGGAAGAATATTATCAATAATTATCAAGATTATCGCGCATGGACTTTGTGGGCCTAGAAATACAGTCCTGACAAGCTAGACGACGTTACGGATGATATGGACACGATTGAGGCGGGGAGTACAGAAGGTATGGATATCGTGTAGGATGATGACACAATATTGTTCCGTGTGTCATATCACGTTCTACTGTGTCCACTTAAAGCCATATTTGATCCCGTCTTCACGGTTGCGATCAATTATGGTGAGAAGATGCAGATTTTGTAATATGTGTTACAAGAAGTCATGAATAGTGGAAAGTGACTTCCACTGACCCATGCGGGCACAATAACATCACCCATGGTCGATTATGGCAAAGATGATAGCACATTTAACAGGTCCAAGTATCTTTGTGAAACAAATGTCCATGTTGATATCGTTTGTCAGAGTATGATGTACGTGACCAAACTCTCCTCAAATTGACTATATGGATCCACTAATTCATGTTATGCAAGAATATTATCCATAGTTATCAAGAATATCGCGCACGGATCTTGTGGGCCTAAAGTTACAGTTCTGACAAGCTAGACGACGTTACGGGTGATATGGACACGATTGAAAAACGGAGATCAGAAAGTACGGATATCGCGTATGATGATGACACAAAATTGTCCCGTGTGTCATATCACGCTCTCCTGTGTCCACTCAAAGCCATATTTGATCTCTCATTCACGGTTAGTACAACTGTGGTGAGATGATGCAGATTTTGTAATATATGTTACAAGAAGCCATGAATAGTCGAAAGTGTCTTCAAATGACCTCTGCGGGCATATTAACATCACCCATGGACGATTACGGCAAAGATGGCAGCTCACTTAAGAGATACAAACATCTTTGTGAAACAAGCGTCCATGTTGATATCGTTTGTCAGAGTATGATGTACATGCCCAAACTCTCTTCAAATTGACTATATAGATCCACTGATTCAAGTTATGGAAGAATATTATCAACAATTATCAAGATTATCGCGCATGCACTTTGAGAACCTAGAAATGCAGCCCTGACAAGCTAGACGACGTTACTGCTGAGATGGACACGATTCAAACACGGAGTTCAGAACGTACGGATATCGCGTAGGATGATGACACTCAATTGTTCGTGTGTCATATCACGATCTACTGTGTCCACTTATAGCCATATTTGATCCCTTATTCACGGTTGCGATCAACTGTGGTGAGTCGATGCACATTTTGTAATATGTGTTACTAGAAGACATGAATAGTCAAAAGTGTCTTCAAATGACCTATGCGGGAATAATAACGTCACCCATGGACGATTATGGCATAGATGGCAGCACATTTAACATCTCCAAATATCTACGTGAAACAAATGTCCAGTTTGATATCGTTTGTCAGAGTATGATGTACGTGACCAAACGCTGCTCAAGTTGACTATATAGATCCACTAATTCAATTTACGCAAGAATATTTCAATAGTTATCAAGAATATCGCGGACGGACCTTGTGGACCTAGAATTACAGTTCTGACAAGCTAGACGACGTTACGGCTCATATGGACACAATTGAAGCAAGGAGTTCAGAACGTACGGATATCGCGTAAGATGATGACACAAAATTGTCCCGTGTGTCATATCATGCTCTACTGTGTCCACCTAAAGCCATATTTGATCAATTATTCACAGTGCGATCATTTTTGTTGAGATGAGACAGATTATGTAACATGTGTTACAAGAAGCCATTAATAGTCGAAAGTGTCCTCAAATGACCTATGCGGGCATAATAACATCACACATGGACGATTATGGCAAAGATGGCAGCATACTTAACAGATCCAAATATCTTTGTGAAACAAGTATCCAGGTTGATATYGTTTGTCAGAGTATGATGTACATGACCAAACTCTCCTCAAATTGACTATATACATCCACAGTTTCAAATTATGGAAGAATATTATCAATAGTTATCAAGAATTTCGCGCACGGACCTCGTGGGCCTAGAATTACAGTCCTGACAAGCTAGACGACGTTACGGCTGATGCGGACACGATTGAAACCCGGAGTTCAGAACGTACGGATATCGTGTAAGATGATGACACACAATTGTTCCGCGTGTCATATCACGCTCTCCTGTGTCCACTTAAAGCCATATTTGATCCCTCATTCACGGTTAGTACAACTGTGGTGAGATGATGCAGATTTTGTAATATGTGTTACAAGAAGCCATGAAYAGTCGAAAGTGTCTTCAAATGTCCTCGGCTGGCATAATAACATCACGCATGGACGATTACGGCAAAGATGGCAGCTCACTTAACAGATACAAACATCTTTGTGAAACAAGTGTCCAGRTTGWTATCGTTTGTCAGAGTATGATGTACATGACCAACTCTCCTCAAATTGACTATATACATCCACTGATTCAAGTTATGGAAGAATATTATCATTAGTTATCAAGAATATCGCGCATAGTCATAGTGGGCCTGGAATTATAGTCCTGACAATGTAGCCGACGTTACTGCTGATATGGACACGAATGAAATACGGAGTTCAGAACGGACGGTTATCCCGAAGGATGATGACACAGAATTGTTCCGTGTGTCATATCCTGCTCTACTATGTCTTCCGGAAGCCATATTTTATCCATCTTTCACAGTTGCGATCATCTGCGGTGAGATGAGGCAGATTTTGCAATATGATTTAGAAGAAGCCATGAGAGATCGAAAGTGTCTTCAAATGTCCTATGCGGGCATAACAAGATCACCCGTGGACGATTATGGCAAAGATGGCAGCACATTTAACAGATCCAAATATCTTTGTGAAAGAAATGTGCAGCTTGATACAGTTTGTCAGAGTATGATGTACATGACCAAACTCTCCTCAAATTGACTATATACATCCACAGTTTCAAATTATGGAAGAATATTATCAATAGTTATCAAGAAACTCGCGCACGGACCTTGTTGGCCTAGAATCACAGTTATGACAAGCTAGACGACGTTACGGCTGATACGGAGACGATTGAAACACGGAGTTCAGAACGTATGGATATCGTGTAAGATGATGACACAAATTTGTCCCGTGTGTCATATCATGCTCTACTGTGTCCACCTAAAGCCATATTTGATCAATTGTTCACAGTGCGATGAACTTTGGTGACATGAGGCAGATTTTGTAATATGTGTTACAACAAGCCATGAACAGTCGAAAGTATCTTCAAATGACCTATGCGCGAATAATAACATCAGCCATGGACGATTATGGCAAAGATGGCAGCACATTTTATAGATTCAAATATCTTTGTGAAAGAAATGTCCAGTTTGATACAGTTTGTCAGAGTATGATGTACATGACCAAACTCTCCTCAAATTGACTATATAGATCCACTGATTCAAGTTATGGAAGAATATTATCAATAGTTATCATTATTATCGCGCACGTACCTTGTGGGCCTGGAATTACAGTTCTGATAAGCTAGACGACGTTACGGCTGATATGGACACGATTGAAGCACGGAGTTCAGTACTTACCGATATCGCGTAAGATGATGACACAAAATTGTCCCGTGTGTCATATCATGCTCTACTGTGTCCACCTAAAGCCATATTTGATCAATTATTCACATTGCGATCAACTTTGGTCAGATGATGCAGATTTTSTAATATGTGTTACAAGAAGCCATGAACAGTCGAAAGTGWCTTCAAATGACCTATGCGGGCATAATAACATCACCCRTGGAYGATTATSGCAAAGATGGCAGCAYATTTWACAGATCCAAATATCTTTGTGAAACATGTGTCCAGGTAGATATCGTTTGTCAGAGTATGATGTACGTGACCAAACTCTCCCCAAATTGACTATATAGGTCCACTAATTCAAGTTATGCAAGAATATAATGAATAGTTAACAAGAATATAGCGCACAGACCTTGTGGGCCTAGAATTACAGTTCTGACAAGCTAGACGACGTTACGGCTGATATGGAAACTGTTGAAACACGGTGTTCAGAACATACGGATATCGCGTAGGATGATGGCACACAATTGTTCCGTGTGTCATATCACGCTCTACTGTGTCCACTTAAAGCCATATTTGATCCCTTATTCACGGTTGCTTCAACTGTGGTGAGATGATGCAGATTTAGTAATATGTGTTACAAGAAGCCATGAACAGTCGAAAGTGTTTTCAAATGACCTATGCGGGCATAAAACATCACCCATGGACGATTATCGCAATGATGGTAGCACATTTAACAGATCCAAATATCTTTGTGAAACATGTATCCAGGTAGATATCGTTTATCAGAGTATGATGTACGTGACCAAACTCTCCTCAAATTGACTATATCGATCCACTAATTCAAGTTATGCAAGAATATAATCAATAGCTAGCAAGAATATAGCGCACGGACCTTGTGGGCCTAGAATTACAATTCAGCGAAGCTAGACGACTCTACGCCTGATATGGACATGATTGAAACACGGAGTTCAGAACGTACGGATATCGCGTAGGATGATGACACACAATTGTTCCGTGTGTCATATCWTGCWCTACTGTGTCCACTTAAAGCCATATTTGATCCCTTATTCACGGTTGCGTTCAACTGTGGTGAGATGATGCAGATTTTGTAATATGTGTTACAAGAAGCCATGAACAGTCGAAAGTGTCTTCAAGTGTCCTATGCGGGCATAATAACATCACTTATGGAAGATTATGGCAAAATGGCAGCATATTTAGCAGATCCAAATATCTTTGTGAAACATGTGTTGTTACGTCTCGGCAACCAAAGACCGTAAGCGCGTTGTATGGATGGCCCACGGGTCTTTCTGCTAGACG